>OX451736.1:913517317-914006524 GCA_948472305.1 Vicia faba | reverse complement strand
CTCTTCAACTATGGTGATCATCCTGAGATTATTATGCACTTCATTAGAGCTTGCAAGGAAAGTGGCATTCCCATTGACCCCCGCATGGCTTCAAGGAAGAAATCTACCTGCTCCAGATGTTTTCATCCAGAAGCAGAATAAAAGGCAAGCAAGAGAAGGCCCCTCTGCTCGTCCTCAGAAGAAGAAGAAGAAAGCTTCAGGTACATCCACTGAAACAATTTCTTTTGTGATTTTGTACGTATATCACCATCTGCTGAACCCTAAACTCGAGGAGATATAGAAGTAGACCTTACCATTCCTTCTGAACCCCTCCAAAATAATCCTCAAATTGATCAAGTTCTCTCTGACATAGACAATTTTTATATTGTAGTCCCTACACAATCTCAACCTCAAACACATATAACTCAACCTACTTCTGCTCCCCATCAACAAAATCCAAAGACCCCTGCTGAAAACCCTATTCCAACATCTCCCATCAGAACTTTATCCCCAAGATCCTCTGAGTGGTAAGATGGTTCGTGGAGATTACCGGGAATAAATGTGCCTCTGGCCACACAACCTTCGTCCTTCATCATTCCCTCTGAGAACATCTTTGTTGTAAATGAATCACATGCACCTAATCCTTTTTCATCAGCCCAAACCACCATCATCATCTCTCCTGACATCACCCCGCCTACGTCACTAGCAATTCCCACACCTCTCTCACCTGAACCCTCACCACCTAACTCTATAGAACCAACCTTTAGTCTGTCCTCATTAGAACCTCTTAAACCCTCTGAACCTTCTGACTTCCTTAGGACTATAGTTAATCTTGAAGCTCTACGATATCTACAAATAATATCCACCAAAAAGGTTGTTCCCAACCAACCCCAAAACCTGTTCAGCCAGATGTTACTGTATGCTTTCAGAATTTTACAACAGAAATGCAGTCGTGGATAGACTTGCTGAACGCTAACAGTGCCAACAACCTGGACCCAGCTGCATGTGATTTTCAGTGGGAAGCATTCAGAAGGAAATTCAATGATGAAACCTTCAAGTTGCAAGATTTGTGCTATTCTCAAGTTCTTGAGAATTTCACTCAGTATCTAAATGCCTTCAAGACAGAAGTGGTAAATAGTTGGAATAAAAAGTCTACACTACAGATTACCGGTGCTCCATTACCACTTGTTGACCACGTGGAGATTTCAGAAGACGAATCTGAAGATGGCTCTGAGTCAGAACCAAATCCTTTGGCCATGACTCTGTATCACCAACCTTCTACTGACGCTGCCTCTAAGAAAGTGCCAACTCTTCTAATTGATCTTGGCACCCTCCTCTCCAATGTTGTAGGCTCTGGCTCTGCTTCTACTGCTCCAAAGGTTGTATCTTTTGAAGTCGCTTCAACATCTGCCTCTTCTTCACTGGTGATGGATACTCTAATTAAACTGAAGAAGGAAAATGAAGCCATCCATGGGCGTTTCGACAAACAGGATGAAACCAACAAACAAATGAGAACTTGGATGATGAAACAAGAGGAATCCTCAAATAAAATCAAGAATCTTCTTCTTTCTCTTGTCTCTCGTCAATCCTAGTTTTAAATTGTTTTAGTTTCCCTGTTGTTTTTGTTCTGTAACTCTATTTTCCTTTGAATCTTCAATATACAAATATTTTGAATCTCTTTATTTTTTTTAACTTTTTGATTATGACAAAAAGGGGGAGAAAATAAGACTTTTGATCAGATACATGATAACAATTATGGTACTAAGTCTCAAACAATACTAACAAAATACAAAGCTCTATTCTGTTTAAGAGATATGCAGGCCCTTCAAGACTCTGATAGACTATGCTTTGAACATCATCTAGAAAAGAACTGCTAAAATAACTCTGAAAGAAAAACGTCTCAAAGCTCTGAAGAACAAAGTCTCAGGAAATTTCCCTTTTGATCTTAAACTCTTCAATTAATTTTTTAAGAAGGAGAAATATCAATCTGAGGGGGAGATTATCTATCTAATGGGGAGACTCTCACACTTGAACATTTTTTTAAAAAAATCTTAATTGTTTTTGTCATCATCAAAAAGGGGGAGATTGTTAGAACAAAGTTTGGTTCTAATCATATCTTAGAGTTTTGATGATAACAATGAAATAAAATTTTGTTAAATATATTTTATACTCTGACTTGTGTGTTCTCTAAGTTCAGATAATATTGTGACTCATGCACCTTAGAAAGAAACAAAATTCTACGCAAGTCTAAAGCAAACTCAGAAGGAAGCACTCCAAAGAAAACTCTGATGAAGAGAAATACTAAGAAACCTATGATAAAGCTAGCTGAAGCAAAGATATGAAATAGAAGCACGCTGAAAGCAACATCTGATAATGCAAGATTAAAGCAAACTCTTATGATCACATATTGAAGAATACTCTGATAGAAGAAAAGATAAAGTATACTCTGAAATGGCAACGTTGCAAGCAAACACTTAAGCTTCTAGAGACAAGCTCTGACAGTACCGTTGGTTATTAAATGCTAAGAGGACTAACACACTCAAGTTTACTACCCACATTCATTGTCACTATACTTAAATTGTGTTTTACTTCCTTTTTGTGATATTCAACTCTCGATCAAAAGCTCTTAGCTTTTAGAGGGAGGATGACAAAAACGATACCACAATCTATAGTGTGCTTTTGAACAGACCTTACTGATGATGTATAGACGTTATTTCAAATCCCAAACAATGGAGGTATAAGGAGGATAATCCCTAGTCAACCCCTTTGAGCCAAAGAAGTAGGAGTTTTTCTTTCACACAAATTAAAACCCTTAATCATGACCTGGGGTAGGGTAGTTTTCTCAGTTGATTTAGATGTGCAATATTCCACCTCATACACAATGAATGGCATCGAAGACGCCCATCCAAATCATAAGATGGTGATGGTTACGCGTAATCATCATGTGATCGGTGAGAATAGAACTGATTGTTTTTAGCTGGTTCGCGAAATGTCGCGGAAGCAAGAGTCTCCACCGTCTTTTATTTTCTCCAACATGGACAGGACAAAAGCACAGCAAAAATCCTTATGAGATTGTTTCTCGGTTCGGGAGGTAGATTTATAGAAAGGGAAGGTGTTAGCACCCTTTCTATCCATGGTTATCCATGGGCTCTTAGATACTTGCTCTTATGTTTTCAAAATGTTTACTTTTCAAATGTGTGTGGGTTTTGAAAAAAAGTTTCATTGAAAGATTTCTGAGTGACTCTTGTATCTGTCCTCAAGAGTGTTTGAAAAATTTGTTTTGAAAGCTTTTGAAAGTGTAGTGTGAAAAGATTTTTGTTTTGTTTTTTAGAGAGCAAGTACCCATGAGTCATCCACCTACCCTAAGGAATTAGGCTGTGTAAAAGTCCTTAAGGTAGTGCCATCCCACTATTGAGAGGTAGGTGGCACCACCGTTGGAGGTGTTCGGGTCAATTCGATTTTAGGGACAGTGTGGTCACTGAAGGAATAGTTATGACACCTTAGAAGTAACCCTAATCTCCTAGATCCTTTTTAATCCGAGGCAACCGTTTTGAGACAACTGTTTCGAGGAAACTGGATCTTGGACATAAGAGCGACTGCTAAAATGTCCTATACTTGACGACCATATTTCGAAGGCAACGAGTGAGGCGTACCCTAAGAGTGGCATGTGCGTATTGTGTGTTGTTTTCATGTCATGTTTTATCTTTGATCATGGCATTGTGAGCTACGCGTTGTTTTTAATTAACATACATTCTTTCATGCGAGTTTAGTAGTTAGGAGTGCGGAAAATTAAATGACGGAAAGATAAAAGCTATGCTATTACAAGGCACGGGTCTATACATCGCCAAAATACAAAGACCCGTTTTTGATAAAGATGCGGAAAGTAAAAAAAGCAATAAACGTAATTACTATTACATCCTTGAACAATTACATAATAATCAATAAGAAAATAATGCGCGAAAGGAATTAAAATCAGGACGTCTGAGGGTGTTGGACCCTTTGCTTCAAATTAAATTAAATTAAAACCTAATTAATCATTTAAAGAAAAGAAAGTGTTTTTTATATTTTTTGTATTTATTATGGAAATAAAGAAAAGAATTTAAAAGTTAGTAAACAACCCTAATTCTAGATTATTTTAATTATTAAAGAAAACGTCAAAGTTGACCTAATTTACTAATTAATTAATTTACATATTTATGTACAAAAGTAATAGTAATTAATAATGATAATAATAATAATTAATAAAATATGATTAAAAAGGAAACCAAAACCTAATTCTATGCAATTTTTATTTTTATTAAGAAGGATTAAAATTTAAAACCTAAATTAAACTAAGTTAATTGTTAACATTTATTTACAAAAATAAATTAGTGATGAAATTAATAAATAATTAAATATATTTACAATTTTGATTTTCTGTTTTTATTATGAAAAAATTATTTGTGGTGAATTAATTATAATTAAAACAATTAAAAGTATTAAAAAGAAAATAAAATTTAAAAATGCAAAGCAAACCAAGGGGGGTGTCTGGCCCAAAGTGGAGGTGAGATTGAAGCGATTCAGGCCCATCAAGACAAAGCCTGGTTGACTTTCAGGATTGTGTGCACGTTCATTGACTGGAGCATACCATGGATTCCATCTCCTAGCCTTCAGATTGCTCATCAAGGCCACTTGGCAAGCCTAGGCGTGGGTACATATGGTGGGACATTTGATGAACGCTGCATTGGAACGCTTTAAAACAAAAATCAACAATTATATGGGGGACCTGGGAATCGAACCCAGGTCCCAGTACCTCTTGCCACTATGCCTTTGCCAACTGAGCTATCCAGCGTATTTGTTAAACTAATAACAAAGAAATATAATATATGAAAAATGCCAATTATGCTGGGACATTAAAAAAATGCGCCAAAGTTTGAATACTCCAGTAGCGCTTGGACAGCTCACCCTTCTTCTTCGTTCTTCCTGCAATTATAAACAAGATAGCGGGGGTTTTAAACCCCCACTAACCATAACCACGAAAAATAGCTACTAGAGTTAGGGACAATATAAAAAGGGCGCGATGATTCCATTCAGTTCGTATTGAGCTTCTGAATTTAATTGTATAGGTCTCAAGGTCCAATTTTCCCTTATGCCTAAAGCCCTAATTGAAAGCTTCAGAAACCCTAAATGTCGTTCATGGTGGATTTTGATACAAGATGTTATAACTCAATTAATCCACACCAAAAGCTTCAGGAAGATGTCAGCAACATAAATCAATAATCAAAACATAGCAATGATGCATAGAAATTAGATTTCGATTATGGAAATATTTCGATTATCGAGTCCGGAATAGATAGTTGATAGTAATCATCTTTGTATTAACTTTTGTCCTGACAAGACAAAACGTTAGTTGTATGCGCTGTCATGATGTATGAGATGCGTGATGTTCTCAAAATAAATGAGATTATATGTTCATGATGCGTATGTGCATGCTATAATGTATGAAGATGTGATGTTTATGTATTTTTGTCTAGGGAAATAAATCCTTGACGGATGCCGGGAAGTTTGGTCCTGGGCTGAATTTGAAGAGTAGAGTTCTTCGTTCCCGCTGGGGATGATGGTTGCAAGGATACACCGGTAGGAGAAGATGATTCCGTTGGTAAATAAACTTTGTTGAAGAGATTATTCTGTGGGGAATTACTCTGTGGGGAGAAAGGTACTTTGCTGAGATGATGATAACTCCGCTGGGGATACCGTTGATAAGCTTTGTTGGAAGATTTGATGAACTCCGCTGGGGGATAGGAAGAACTTCGCCGAGGATGATCTTTCCGTGGTTTTAAGCTGAGGATAACCCAGTTATAAGCTCTGGTGGAGAATAACCTTGGAATAAAGCCGGGTAGACGCGTTCGTACTCTGCAGGTGGTAAGCTTCCAGAATCTACTGGGGATAAGCTTCCTACTGGGGAGATTGATTCAACTCTCCTGGGGAGGCCTTTTGAACTGTATTGGGGAGTGGCTCCACTGGATGTCTGGTATTCCGCCGGGGAACAATCTTAGATTAAGACTGCCGGGGATGCTTGCTTAGGAATAATTGTATACTCCGCTGGGGAATATTGAGATTTTCTGGGGATACCCAACTTCCTTAAGACTGATAGTAGACTAACTCTGCTCGGGGAGAGTGTTGCTGACTTGCTTGGGATACTGTGCCTTGTTAGGGCTGACGGGAGGCCAACTCTGCTTGGGGAGAATTGTTGAATCTCGTTTTACTCCCAGGGAGTGGAGGCCTCTTGGTTATGTTCTTCAGCCGAACCTACCTTGGTACCTTGGTTGACAGAGCAACTAGATCGCTGGGGCAACTCATTATTGCCCCTGTTTCTGACGTGAGTGAAAAAGATACCTTGTGAGGTGCTTGATGACTGCCGATTGACAAATCTTCTTCTGGTAGGCAAGTGACGAGATGACGGAACATAGTCGTACGCTTTTGATCCCTAACTTTTTCCTGGACCGCCCTTTCGGGTTTTCAGTCCACCGGGATACCCTTTTTTGCCCAAGCCGCCTTTTCAGGTTTTAGACTTGCCGGGTGTACAGATTTTTCATTTTCATCCCTTATTTTTGCCCGAACCCTTTTGGTTCGCCGGGAAGCCCTTATTTTTGCCCAGGTGTGTCAACCTAGCGGGTCTTCAATTATGCGTAGTATTTTTTCGACTATGTCCGTGCTCTCAGGATGTAGGGAGGTGCCCCTGTCAGTAGTGTTGTGTTGCCATACCAGAAGATCTTCGTTTTGATCGTCCAATGCCCCCAAGTGATCCAGATGGAGATTTGCCCCAATTTGGTTGGCCTTTTGAGAGATCCTCCGAATCTTGACTTAACTTCCCCAGATGATAGATAATAATCGCGCCATGTCCCTTGATGGAAGTACTTTTGTTCACTAGATATTCTTCGTGCGAATTTCTTTGTTGTTCGAACAAAAAAGTCATATGCAAACAATGTTATATTAAAAATGCAAAGCTTATGTCTGTCTTGTAGTTTTTGAAAATGCATTTTTCATAAAAACAAGTGAATTTTTTTTTGTAAACTGTGATGTCAACTCAAGATTTTACGGCGAGCCTTAAGGAGTCAGGATACCTTTGGTAACAGTATGCTTTCGAATTAACCCATGCTTCAGCTAGGACTTTTGAGGGTTATAACGTGGCCTGGTTCACGGTTTAAGAAACAAAGGATAAAGGCTCAAATTTATCTGTACCCACCCGCTCTTCGTGATGTTCTTCCAACCTAAACTCAGTTGATCGTGCGTTAGACCTTGTTTGAGTCTTTGTCCTGATATTCTGGTGATGGTTCGGATATTGACAATTTATTTTGAATGGGCAATCATCTCTTTTTTGTTGTTGAGGGTTTGTATGACCTCTTTCTCTTTCTTGATTTGTTATCCCTATTTTTTTTGCCTGAACTGTTCTTTTGTGATTACAGTCAGCGGGATGCCCCAGTTTTGTAAGTCTCCTTCATAGGTTTTGACTTATTGGGCTTTTGTTTTTTGAAAGATAACGAGTGCCGGTCTTGACGATTATAGGGAACCATCACTGTTTTTTTTTTGTTTTGTAAGGACCTCTTTGGTGCCATTTGTTATGCACTTGGATCAACTGAGAGAACTACCCTGCCTCAGGTTATGATTAAGGGTTTTAATTTTCGAAAAGAAAAACTCCTACTTCTTTGGCTTAGAGGGGTTGACGAGGGATTATCTTCCTTATAACTCCAGTGTTTAGGAATTGAAACAATGCATGTACCTCATCAGTTGGGTCTGTTCAAAAGCATATTGTAGATTGTGGTATCGTTTTCGTCATCCTCCCTCAAGAGGCTTAGAATTATTAGTCGAGCGTTGAACATCACAAAAAATGAAAGCAATTTTGAATATAGCGAATGCGAATATATTGATTCAAAACAGACATATGCGATGCATTGATAAAGTAATAAAGTTTGTTATGACAATAATTGTTTGAACAATCAAAAGAAAACTACAGCTTGAAAATTCTAATGGACAAAAAGTCTTCTCGTCTCAGGACTTGTCACTTCAAATGGTGAATCCTGCAGGGATGGTGAAAGAACTCAGGTTGACCCTCTTGGGTAAAATCCACTACTCCTTCATTAATCAAGTCCTGTACTTTGTTCTTCAGAGCCCAGCAGTCGGCAGTGTCATGTCCAGGACTATCAGAGTGGTATGCACATCTTTTGTTGGGATGATAGTTAGGAGCAGAGATGTTGGGGTTCCGGGGAGGAGCCCTTAGTGTAATCAGATTCAAACTCAATAGGTGTTGTAAAGCTTGAAACAGCGATACGTTGAGCTGGGTGAATTACCTCCTGGGCTTGTTTGGCTTACTCTGATCAACCTGTTGCTCTGGGCGAGGTTGTGGTTGGACCTGTGAAGCGGTAGCAATTTGGAGAGGTCTATTCCTCACCATACCAGACTCTTGTCCTCTTGGAAGTTGATCAATGACCTGGTCCCTGACTTGGACTGGTTGCTTCATGTTTTATCTGTCTTGATGAAGTTGACTGATCATGGTCCTCAACTCTTCTTGCTCCCGAGCTAAGCCTTGTATGAGAGCCATTTGCCCCAACATCTGGGTTCTCATTGTATCTACCTCAGCTTGCAGACGTTTCAACCGTTCGTCCTTGTCATCTTCGGGACTTTTCTTGGCCAAATTCCCCATGAGGAGTGTCCTCAACTCTTCTTGCCCCTTGGATAGGCTTAGGAAGATCTCCCTGAACTGAGTCTCTTGAGCATGAAGACCCTGGTTATCTTGTTGGGAAGCCATTGCTGAAATAAACAACGAAGAAGGTAAGTGACCTGTAACAAGGATACCTGTAATGCAATGACGTGTATGTATGCATGCAATGTTTTCAAGGATCTCGCGGGGTAAACAAGAAAATTGTTAGAGTTTGCGTTTTGTAGCTTGATGGAAGGCACTGCATATTGTTGAGAGTCCTTCTTCAAGGGTCAAAGGCTCACCATATCCAGTGGGTCATAGCCCCTGACTCAAGTTATCGCGCTTGGATTT
The DNA here is from genome assembly GCA_948472305.1 of Vicia faba. Taxonomy (NCBI): domain Eukaryota; kingdom Viridiplantae; phylum Streptophyta; class Magnoliopsida; order Fabales; family Fabaceae; genus Vicia; species Vicia faba. The sequence goes on along the minus strand of OX451736.1, from coordinate 913,997,517 downwards.
CTGGACAACCTTGGCTAGAGGAAAATAAATCCCCTTTTGCCCCTTGCTAGACATTTTGATTAATCATGACCTGCATCACAGACCCTTGAGATCCTTGAAATGGGTTAATCCTTATGCCAGATGTATGCAATGGTATGATGGTATGATGCTATGCTATTCGTGGAGTAATGTAAGTAAACCCTGTTATGAGTCCAGATTAAGGACTGTAAACGAAACCTGCAAGAAACTCAAGTGTTAGATAACAAGCATGCAAATAGTCAAGTTTGAAGGCACACAAGTCACACAAAGAGCCCTTAGAGTTTAGGCCAGCATGAAGTTTAGGTACTACCCTCTTGAAGTTGGTGGGCTCAAAAACCTGTCCTATCAAAAGTAACCGGGTTCTAAGGAGCTCAATATCATTGGGTTGTTTTCTATGTTCATTGTTTTGATTTAGCCACTGAACTGGCGATCAAAATATTCCAAGAAAACAACCCTCAATGAGTGCAGTATCGAGTATCTACCAACTTCGGATTGTACCAAAGTCGGTCATCTCACTACCCCTAAAGAGGCCAGGATGGTCAAGTAAGGTTCCTAAGGTCAGTTGATGCTTCACGACACCACGCGGCGGCCTCGTACTCTCCTTGACTTGACTCAAGGTTTACCGGTACTCACCAAAGTCCCACATCAACGTAGCAACTGCTTCAACCGTGTCGGTATACCCCGCACAGTTCCCTCACAGTTTGTTGCTACCTGAAAGGTATCCCCCAGATCCGGGTTAGGATCTATGAAACTCCCAAAACAGACCCACAATATTAAAGCAATCAAAGCAGGCAATTGAAAACATAAGTATGATCTAATCCTAAGGTACACCTCACTTTTATAAGTGTCCCCAGCAGAGTCGCCCGTTCTGTGATCGGTGACAATAGAACTGACTGTTTTTAGTTGGTTCGCGAAATGTCGCGGAAGCAAGAGTCGCCACCGTCTTTTATTTTCTCCAACATGGACAGGACAAAAGCACAGCAAAATTCCTTATGAGATTGTTTCTCGGTTCGGGAGGTAGATTTATAGAAAGGGAAGGAGTTAGCACCCTTTCTATCCATGGTTATCCATGGGCTCTTAGATACTTGCTCTTATGTTTTCAAAATGTTTGCTTTTCAAATGTGTATGGGTTTTGAAAAAAAGTTTCATTGAAAGATTTCTGAGTGACTCTTGTATCTGTCCTCAAGAGTGTTTGAAAAATTTGTTTTGAAAGCTTTTGAAAGTGTAGTGTGAAAAGATTTTTGTTTTGTTTTTTAGAGAGAAAGTACCCATGAGTCATCCACCTACCCTAAGGAATTTGGCTGTGTAAAAGTCCTTAAGGTAGTGCCATCCCACCATTGAGAGGTAGGTGGCACCACCGTTGGAGGTGTTCGGGTCAATTCGATTTTAGGGACAGTGTGGTCACCGAAGCAACAGTTAGGACACCTTAGAAGTAACCCTAATGTCCTAGATCCTTTTTAATCCGAGGCAACCGTTTCGAGGCAACTGTTTGGAGGCAACTGGATCTTGGACATAAGAGCGACCACTAAAATGTCCTATACTTGACGACCACATTTCGAAGGCAACGAGTGAGGCGTACCCTAAGAGTGGCATGTGTGTATTGTGTGTTGTTTTCATGTTATGTTTTATCTTTGATCATGGCATTGTGAGCTACGCGTTGTTTTTAATTAACATACATTCTTTCATGCGAGTTTAGCAGTTAGGAGTGCGGAAAATTAAAAGACGGAAAGATAAAAGCTACGCTATTACAAGGCGCGGGTCTATACATCGCCAAAATACAAAGACCCGTTTTTGATAAAGATGCGGAAAGTAAAAAAAGAAATAAACCTAATTACTATTACATCCTTGAACAATTACATAATAATCAATAAGAAAATAATGCGTGAAAGGAATTAAAATCAGGACGTCTGAGGGTGTTGGACCCTTTGCTTGAAATTAAATTAAATTAAAACCTAATTAATCATTTAAAGAAAAGAAAGTGTTTTTTTATGTTTTTTGTATTTATTATGGAAATAAAGAAAAGAATTTAAAAGTTAGTAAACAACCCTAATTCTAGATTATTTTAATTATTAAAGAAAACGTCAAAGTTGACCTAATTTACTAATTAATTAATTTACATATTTATGTACAAAAATAATAGTAATTAATAATGATAATAATAATAATTAATAAAATATGATTAAAAAGGAAACCAAAACCTAATTCAATGCAATTTTTATTTTTATTAAGAAGAAGGATTAAAATTTAAAACCTAAATTAAACTAAGTTAATTGTTAACATTTATTTACAAAAATAAATTAGTGATGAAATTAATAAATAATTAAATATATTTGTAATTTTGATTTTCTGTTTTTATTATGAAAAAATTATTTGTGGTGAATTAATTATAATTAAAACAATTAAAAGTATTAAAAAGAAAATAAAATTTAAAAATGCAAAGCAAACCAAGGGGGGTGTCCGGCCCAAAGTGGAGGTGAGATTGAAGCAATTCAGGCCCATCAAGACAAAGCCTGGTTGACTTTCAGGATTGTGTGCACGTTCATTGACTGGAGTATACCATGGATTCCATCTCCTGGCCTTCAGATTGCTCATCAAGGCCACTTGGCAAGCCTAGGCGTGGGTACATATGGTGGGACATTTGATGAACGCTGCATTGGAACGCTTTAAAACAAAAATCAACAATTATATGGGGGACCTGGGAATCGAACCCAGGTCCCAGTACCTCTTGCCACTATGCCTTTGCCAACTGAGCTATCCAGCGCGTTTGTTAAACTAATAACAAAGAAATATAATATATAAAAAATGCCAATTATGCTGGGACATTAAAAAAATGCGCCAAAGTTTGAATACTCCAGTAGCGCTTGGACAACTCACCCTTCTTCTTCGTTCTTCCTGCAATTATAAACAAGATAGCGGGGGTTTTAAACCCCCACTAACCATAACCACGAAAAATAGCGACTAGAGTTAGGGACAATATAAAAAGGGCGCGATGATTCCATTCAGTTCGTATTGAGCTTCTGAATTTAACTGTATAGGTCTCAAAGTCCAATTTTCCCTTATGCCTAAAGCCCTAATTGAAAGCTTCAGAAACCCTAAATGTCGTTCATGGTGGATTTTGATACAGGATGTTATAACTCAATTAATCCACACCAAAAGCTTCAGGAAGATGTCAACAACATAAATCAATAATCAAAACATAGCAATGATGCATAGAAATTAGATTTCAATTATGGAAATATTTGTTAAAACCGTGACTCTGTTTTACCGTTTCCTTGGGTATGAGAGCTTATTCTTGATAGTAATAGCTTCCTGGAGACTTAGGCAATACGTTTGAATCACTTTTAGGCCTTGAATCCACCTGCAAATAGGATTTCAGATTCACAATTTTCTTGAGTTTTTGCAAATTGGCTATGGAGTTTTTTAGCAGCTTTCACGTGTGTCCAGCTTTAAGGTTTCACTCAGCATATGTATGTGATGTGAATTAGGTCAAGAATAAGCCCAAAAGTCCATGGCATTATGACTTGAATATTTGATTGCCTAATCATATCTTTTTCAATCTTTTCTTTCATGAAACCTTGCCAATCATGGATTTTTTTACCTTGTTGATTGAGAAACGAGTTGCCAGCTTGCCCTAGTCATATTTGTTGCACAAAAAGATCTAAAAAGCACATCTTTTGAATTTTCTTATAATTAAAATCAATTAAATGAATTAATATAAATATAAATTCAATTAATTACTTAAAAATAATAAAATAAAATATTTTGAGCTCAATGGGTCGTGCATAGGCCTTGGGTAATGATTCAAGAAAGAATTTGAGGCCCATTAGCAAAATTGAAGTGTTTTAGGCAAAGTTGACTTTTGAAAGTTCCCAAAACTTTCCCAACTTCTCCAATGCATATCTTGCTCAATTTTGAAGCTATGAACATGTTCTTGGACATTTTAGAAAGGTCTCGAAGTCCTCTAACCAATTCCTTTGGTCCCATGTCATTTTGATTTACCAATCTCAAGTTATGGTCTTTGACTTAAAGTGCCTTTTTGTTGACTTTTGAAAATGACCTATAATGTTGAAATTGATAACTTTTTGTGAGAGCATTTATTGGACTTGGAGTGTGAAGATGAGTTGTAGAAAATGTCATCCCCTTCAAAATGAGCATTGGATGGGATTTTTCTGATGAACCATGAAGAAGTTATGCCTTGGTCAATTTGCAGTTGACTTTTCAGTTGTCCAAAAATAGAAACTTTTGCATCTTGAGACTTTTTGAGCCATGCTTGTGGAATCATGATCAAGAATTGATCAAATGATGATTGTGGCTTCAAAATAAGATGTTGACCAAAAAATTTGACTTTTGACTGTCAAATGACCATTTTACCCCTGCAGTTGACTGTGGAGCAATTAGGGCTTTTGACTGTGCAAGTTGATGCTGTGAGTCTTGAAATTTGACATATGGATGCTTGACATTGTATATAGGCATATGGGACTTGATTGGACCCTTGGAAACCTCAATTTCTTTGCAAGAACCAAAACCCTAATTTTGACTGTGTTAGGAGGCAATTGGACTGTGCAATCCTTGAGAGATTTTGAACCATTTGGAGATTGATCTTGGCAAATCTTGAAGAATATGGGAGGGCAAATTTTGGGGTACAACACATCAAAATAATCAGTCATTATCTCTCAAAATAAAATCCCATTAAGTCAAAACCTATGAAGGAGACTTAAGAAAAAAAACCGGGGCATCCCGCTGACTGTAATCACAAAAAGAAACAGTTCAGGAAAAAGAAGGGATAACGAAAACCAAAAAAGGAGGTCCTACAAATCCTTGACAAAAAAAAGAGATTACAAAATGACTGCCTTCTCAAACAAACGTTCAATTTATGAACCATCACCAGAATATCAAGGACAAGATGCCAAACTGAACTGGGATTTGAAATGCACAAGTAACTGAGCATAGGACTGAAGAACATCATGAAGAACAGGTGGGTACAAATAAAATTTGAGCCTTTATCCTTTGTTTCTTAAACCGTGAACCAGGCCACGCTACAACCCTTAAAAGTCCTAACTGAAGCATAGGTTAGTTTAGAAGCATACTGTTGCAAAAGGTATCCTGACTCCTATAAGACTTGCTATAAATCCTGAGTTGATATCACTCTCTTGGAAAATTTATTTTACTAATAAGATGAATTTTCAAACTTCAAGACAAACATAAGCTTTTCATTCTTAAAATACCATTGTTTGCATATGACTATTTGTTCAACAGCAGAGAAATTCGCATGACAAATATCTAGTGAACAAAAACCTTCTCAATGAAAAGGATCACCTCTAGTGGAAAAATACTTCCAACCAAGGGGCACGGCATGATCATTGTCCATCAATTGGGGCAGTTAAGTCAAGATTCAAGGAATCTCTCAAAAATGCCAAACAACCAGAGACATATCTCCATCTGAATCACTTGGGGCATTAGACATGAATTCCGAAAATGAATCACGTACAATAAAGCAAAATTGATGTTCCTCAACGAATTTCTTCTCAAGACAACAAAATAAGATTTCCCAACGGAAACATTCTGAATAAAGTAGATTATCATCTAGAAATGGTTCAGGTACGATCCAGAAACGGATGTCATCCTGACACTTACTCCAGATTCTCATCTAGAAACAGTTCAGGTATGATCCAAGAATAGATGTCATCCTGACACTTACTCCAGATTATCATCTAGAAACGGTTCAAGTACGATCTAGAGACGAATGTCATCCTGATACTTATTCCAGATTATCTTCTAGCAACAATTCAGATACGTTCCAGAGATGGATATCATCCTGATACTTATTCAAATCATCTTCTAGAAACAACTCAGGTATGATCCAGAGATGGATATCATCCTGATGCTTATCATCTTATAGCAACAATTCAGGTATGATCCAGAGACGGATATCATCCTGATACTTATTCAAATCATCTTCTAGAAACGGTTCAGGTATGATCCAGATACGGATATCATCCTGATACTTATTCAAATCATCTTCTAGAAATAATTCAGGTACAATCCAGAGACGGATATCATCCTGATACTTATTCAGACCATCTTCTAAGTACAGTGCAAATACGATTCACAGACGGATGTCAGTTTGTAACTCACTCAACATATGTTTCAAGTAAAGTGTAGATACGATCCAGAGACAGATGTCATTCTGAAACTCATTCAATACATGTTCAAGTACAATCACGACATAGATCCATCCACAAAAACTCCAGCAGGTACAGGGTTAGAAATGTCCTGATGCAAAGTCATCTTCGTATCCTCAGCATATGTCTGTGACATCTATGTTCCCCACAGAGCAGAAACAACCAGAGTTTTACCCTCTTCTTCCCCAAGCAGGGATTACCTTCTCCAACTGAAGTTTGTTTTCCCCAGCCAAGTTTTATAATTTCAAACAGTTATAAAACCTCCTCCAGAGTAGAGTTTATTTCTCAAACTGTGGAAGCTCATTTCCCAACATAGTTTATTTCTCTATATCGGCAGAATCTTCCAACAAGCATCTCCCTCCATAGAGTTATTCTCAAGAAGAATCAATTCTCAAGCAGAATCAATTATCAAGCAGAATCAATCCCCGGCAGAACGTCCTCAAACAGAAAGAGGAAATCCCAGGAAAATAATATCCATTCATCATCTCCAGTGGAAATGAAGGATTCAGCTTCTCAATACTCTCCAGCAGTAGTCCGGGATTTATTTTCCTAGACTGGGAAACATTTCAACAGCATCCCTTGTTCATACATCATGGCATGTGCATGCACATCGCATATAGCATAATCTCATTTATTTTGAGAACATCGTCACAATGCATTTCATACATCATGACATTGCATATGACTAACTCTTTACCTTTTTCAGGGAAAGATCAAACCAACAAACACCGCTACTTATGTGACCTGGTAGTCTTCTCAAAATCTACGTCTGATGAAGGGCTATTTCAGCAATTTCCTCAGAAATATGTCCTCCCAAGATTTTCTCTGGTTCAGTCAGATCGACACTAAGATCTCTCTGATTTCCATTCCAATTGAAGACACTGTGAAGCCTGGGTTTTGACCAGATAACAGTATAAGGTGCTGCGAAGCCTAGAATCTGACCACATAGTAGTTCACTTCTTCAAAGACTCTGTAAAGCCTGTGTTTCGACCAGATAACAATATAGGGTATTGCGAAGCCTGGAATCCGACCAGATAGTAGTTCACTTCTTCAAAGACACCGTGAAGCCTGGGTTTCGACCAGATAACAATATAAGGTGTTGCCAAGCCTGGAATCCGACCAGATAGTAGTTCACTTCTTCAAAGACACTGTAAATCCTGGGTTTCGACTAGATAACAGTATAGGGTACTACGAAGCCTGGAATCCGACCAGATAGTAGTTCACTTCTTCAAAGACATTGTGAAGCCTGGGTTTCAACCAGATAATAGTATAAGGTGCTGTGAAGCCTGGAATCCGACCAGATAGTAGTTCACTTCTTCAAAGACATTATAAAGTTTAGGTTTCGACCAGATAATAATTAACTTCTTCAAAGACACTGTGAAGCCTGGATTTCGACCAGATAACAGTATAAAGCACTACGAAGCCTAGAATCTGACCAGATAGCAGTTTACCTTGTCATTTACTATGAAGCCCTAAACCCAACCAGATAATGGTCAACCAATAATTTAAGACACTATGAAGCCTGGATTTCGACCAGATAATAGTATAAGGTGCTACGAAGCCTGGAATCCGACCAGATAGCAGTTTACTCTGTCAGTTACTATGAAGCCTGGATTCGACTGAAGAGTAGTATACCTCAGATTCAAGTTGAAGCCTGGACCCAACCAGATAACAACTTAATTTCTTCAAATTACTGAAACCTGGATACGACCAGATAACGGTACACCTCAGATTCAAGTTGAAGCCTAGACCCGACCAGATAACAGCTTAATTTCTTCAAATTGTAAAGCATGGATATGACAAGATAACAGTTTAATCTCATTTCCCCAGTAAGTCGTTGTGAAGCCTGGAGCACGACTAGATAACAATTATCCTTATTATCCTCAACAAGACACTGTAAAGCCTGGATCCCGACCAGATAGTAGTTCACTTCCGTCTCTTCAATCAAATGATGACTCACCAGTAGAGTAACGGACAACTGAAGCTCCTAAAACTCTATGATCCAAGACAGAGACCAACATTCCTCAGCAGAGTCCTCTCTAAAAGCAAGAGCAGGAATTCCCACAAAGGAATATCCCATGAAATCAACATTCATTTGGATGGCATCTTTAAGCCCATCTCTGAAGACTCTCCGCCATGTTCTGTGGATGGCATCTTTAAGCCCATCTCCGACAGTCTCCTGTCACATTTTCCAAATGGCATATGTAATCCCATTCCTGATATTATTCACCAACTCTAGTGTTCAATCATCTTCCACCTTCAGATCACGAAGGGCAGACAAGCCAATCTACATCTTCATGTTTAAGAAGATTGAACAGGGGCAACTGTTGTACCCCAAAATTTGCCCTCTCATATTTTTCCAAGGTCTTCCCCTTCATGGTTGGTCACAAACCTTTTACTAAAGAATAGGAAAATTTGTGAGTAATGTTTTCAAGCTTCCTTCGATTGGCATCTCCAAAATGCCTTTCAATTGGAATCTCCAAAATGCCTTTCTATTGGCATCAACATATCGCACTTCGATTGGCATGGACAAAGGTCTTTCGACTGGCCTGTTAACAAGGTCTTTCGATTGGCATTTTAACAAGTACCTTTCGATTGGCCAGGGGAATTGGCCAGATTACTACAGCAAGAGGAAAGAGAAATTCAACCTCATGAGGAGCAGTTGCATACAATCAACTTGGGAACTGAGGAAAATAAAAAGGAAATCAAAATAGGTATCAATCTAGAGCCGAGTGTCAAGGAGCGCCTAATTCAGCTACTGCATGATTATGTTGAGATCTTCGCTTGGTCATACGAAGACATGTCGGGACTCGATACAGACATTGTGGTACACTGTCTACCCACCAGAGAAGACTGTCCACCAGTGAAACAAAAGGTCCGCCGCATGAGACCTGACATGTCAGAGAAGATCAAAGCAGAAGTTATGAAGCAGTTCAATGCGGCTTTTTTGGCAGTTACTTCCTATCCATAATGGGTTGCTAACATTGTTCCCGTACCTAAGAAGGACGGCAAAGTGAGAATGTGCGTGGATTATAGAGATATAAATAGGGCCAGCCATAAAGATGACTTTCCACTTCCACACATCGACATCCTGGTCGACAATACAGCCCAACACAAAGTATTTTCTTTCATGGACGGATTCTCAGGCTACAACCAGATCGAAATGGCACCTGAGGACATGGAGAAAACTACATTTGTCACACAGTGGGGTACGTTCTTCTACAAAGTGATGCCATTCGGACTGAAGAATGTCGGGGCAACCTATCAACGTGCCATGGTAGCTTTGTTTCATGATATGATACATCATGAGATAGAGGTCTACGTAGATGACATGATAGCCCGATCACAAACTGAAGAAGAACACCTTGATCACTTGCAAAAGATGTTTGTCAGATTAAAGGAGTACAAGCTAAGACTGAACCCAAACAAGTGTACATTCGGAGTCCGGTCCGGTAAACTCTTAGGTTTTATTGTCAGCAACAAAGGCATCGAGGTTGATCCTGCCAAATTCAAAGCTATACAAGAAATGCCTGCTCCTCGCACTGAGAAGAAGGTCAGGCGTTTTTTGGGACGCCTAAACTACATTGCTAGGTTCATTTCTCGCCTAACGTCTACTTGTGAACCAATCTTCAAGTTGTTGAAGAAAGATCAGGTAGTCAGATGGAATGACGAATGTCAAGTTGCTTTTGATAAAATCAAGGAGTATTTGCTAGAACCTCCTGTCCTGATAGCACTCGTCGAGGGAAGACCGCTAATCATGTATTTGACCGTCTTAGAGAATTCAATGGGGTGCGTACTGGGGCAGCATGACGAGTCTGGCCGAAAAGAGCATGCCACTTATTACCTTAGCAAAAAGTTTACCAACTGTGAAACCAGATATTCACTGCTCGAGAAAACTTGCTGCGCTTTGTTATGGGCTGCTCGCCGGCTAAGGCAGTATATGTTGACTCATACCACATTGCTGATATCTAAGATGGATCCGACAAAGTACATCTTTGAGAAGCCTGCTTTGTCTGGAAGGATTGCTAGATGGTAGATGATCCTTACAAAATGTGACATACAGTACACTACCTAAAAAGCTATAAAGGGCAGTGTGCTAGCTAATCATCTGGCTCATCAAGCTGTAGAAGATTACCAGTCCATGAAGTTTGACTTCCCTGACAAAGACATCATGACATTGGACAACTGCGAAGAGATCAGGCCATATGACGAACCTGAACAAGGATCCCGATGGATCTTGTACTTTGATGGGGCCTCCAATGCACTTGCCAACAGTATCGGCGTTGTGCTCATATCTCCGGAAGGATTCCATACTCCTTTCACCTCCAGACTTTGCTTCAACTGTACGAACAACATGGTAGAGTACGAAGCATGCATCTTTGGACTCAAGGCCGCCATGGACTTGGGAATCAAATCCTTAGATGTGTTTGAGGACTCATCTTTGGTTATCAGTCAGATCAAATGAGAGTGGGACACTAAGCATCCAAACCGCATCCCTTGCAAAGAACATGTTTTGACATTGTTACCACATTTCGAGTAGATTAACTTCGAGCATTTCCCGCGAGAAGAAAATCAGCTAGTAGATGCTCTAGATACAATTTCATCTATGTTTAAACTTGATTGGGACAATGAGGCTCCCCAAATCACCATTGAACAGATGGAAGAACCAACACACTGTCACGAGATTAATACCGAAGAAGTAGTGGACCAGTCGTGGTTTCATGAAGTCAAAAGGTATCTAGAGGCTCAAGAATATCCAAAAGGAGCTTCAGTCAATGACAGAAAGTTCTTAAGGAGATTCTCAACTAAGTTCTTCCTAAGTAATGGCATCCTGTACAAGCGTAATCATGACTCTATTCTGCTCCGTTGTGTGGACAAGATTGAAGCTGAAAAGATTATGGCTGAATTGCATTAAGGTACCTTTGGCACTCACTCTAGTGGGCATACAATGGCAAAGAAGATTCTACGGGCATGCTACTACTGGTCTACCATGGAAGCTGACTGTTATCAACATTCCTGCACCTGTCATAAGTTTCAAATCTATGTAGATAAGGTGCACGTGCCTCCGGTTCCTCTAAATGTCTTAACAGCTCCTTGGCCCTTCGCTATGTGGGGAATCGACATGATTGGAGAGATCAAGCCTACAGCTTCCAATGGACACCGCTTCATTCTGGTGGCCATTGACTACTTCACCAAGTGGGTCGAAGCAGCTTCCTTCGCATTTGTTACTAAGAATGTTGTTACCCGCTTCATCAAACAGAATCTCATTTGCCGGTACGGTATCCCCTAAAGGATCATTACTGATAACGGTACAAATCTTAACAATACTATGATCACCGCCTTGTGCAAGCAGTTCAAGATTCAACATCACAATTCATCCCCCTATCGACCAAAGATGAATGGTGCAATCGAAGCTGCGAACAAAAATATTAAAAAGATCATACAAAAGATGAGAGTCACCTACAAGGACTGGCATGAAATGCTACTATTTTCTCTTCACGGGTATCGTACCACGGCTCGCACATCAACTGGGGAAACACCCTATTCCTTGGTATATGGCATGGAGGTTGTTTTACCTATCGAGGTTCATATTCCCTCCTTGAGAATCATGAAGGGCGCAGGTTTGAGTGAAGACGATTGGATTCCGACCCGGCTGGATCAACTAAACTTGATTGAGGAAAAGAGACTTACTGCTGTTTGCCACAGTCAGACGTATCAAAAACGGATGATCAAGGCTTTCAACAAGAAAGTCAGACGCCAGGTATATCAAGTTGGAGATTTAGTGATCAAGCGCATCATTTTGCCATAAAGTGATCCCATGGGCAAATGGACTCCTACCTATGAAGGACCATTTGTAATCAAGAACATCTTTTCTGGTGGGGCAATGAGCTTAACCACCATGGACGGCGACGACCTACCGCACCCTGCGAATGCAGACATAGTCAAAAGATACTACGCATAAGAGACCCGCTAGGTTGACACACCTAGGAAAAACAAGGGCATCCCGGCAAACCAAAAAGGTTCGGGCAAAAATTAGGGATAAAAAAAAATTTGTACACCCAGCAAGTTGAAAACCCAAAAGGGCGACTTGGGCAAAAAAGGGTTTCCCGGTGGACTGAAAACCCGAAAGGGCGGTCCAGGCAAAAGTTAGGGAATTAAAGCGTATGACTATGTCTCGTCGGATCACTTTAAGGACAATCTCTTCACTGAAAAACCTGGAGCTTCTGATCAATCCAATCATCTTCGTACGAATCAATCGATAGGCAAGATATTCGGAGATACGAAGGCTATAGCGGAATGGGAACCCCATGGGATTTTTACACACATAGCTATCTTTCTTTGTATAAATTTTTCTTACTTTTATGACATCATCCTCTTACTAGGATGTTTGTCTCCTTTGTACAAAATACTTATTCAAGTAAATACAAAGATATCTCTTTCAAAGTACAAAAAACTATTTGCCTTTTCTTTACACTTGTGTTTTTATTTGCAAAAACGTCCAATGATTCATTAATGAACATATGCATTTGAACATAATCACTATTTACAAATAAACATAATGGAAAAGAACAATTACTAACAGGTTGAAAGGATAGAAAAATTCCTTTAGGCTATTCCATGAGCAATCCCTATAGTACATCACCTAGATCCCCAGCGGAGCTAAAATTTCAAATCCTTAATCCCCATCAGAGTTAAAACTTCAAACTCCTGATCCCCAGCAGAGCCAAAACTTCTAACTATCAATCCCCAGCGGAAACCATTCAGTTTTCTCTAAATTCCCTAACAAGTTATCTTGAAGCTGAAAATCAATCGGATAACAGTTAACTTTTGTCTTTCCCCAACCTAGGATAATTCCCTAGTAGAATGGCAGACAAACTAAACTCCTGAACCTACTCCCCAGCAGTAAGCCTTCTTCCCCACAGAGTTTTCATTACTCCCCAACAGAATGAAGATTCTCCTTATTAATTCCCCGCATAAATCATCAGAGTTTTCTTTATTCCCAAACAAAATAAGGATTTCCTTTGTATAATCCCCAGTAGAAGTCATCAAATTTCTCTGGATTCCCCAAGCAGATTACTCAAGAAGTATACGGCGTTGCTCGCAACAGAATTTTTGTCAAATACTCCAAATTCAAGACATGAAGGATCCCTATATCCCCAACATTCGCTAAGGATTTCTCATCCTCAACAGTCAAGGATTTATTATCCCTAACAACCGCCAAGGATTTCTCATCCTCAGCAGTCAAGGATTTATTTTCCCTGGCAACAGTCAAGGATTTATTTTCCTCAGCAATACAGCACATCAGCTTACATGTGCATACATTACATCCATATATCATAAACATTGACAAAGCACATATATTGCATCATACATTTCATGCAACATAACTTTGTGTTTCAGCTAATATTTTACCCTTTTCAGGATAAGATTAACGGCTACCGTTTAACAAATATGCAATCATGATACAATACAGATACGCTTCAGACGCGGATGCTATTATATTACTCATTCAGATTCAACTATCAGATACAGTTCAGATACACTCCAGACACGGAAGTCATTCTGTCACTTATTCAGATACAGTTCAGATACACTCCAGACACGGGAGTCATGCTGTCACTTATTCAGATTTCAGGTTCATATACGCTCCAGACACGGATGCCATTCTGGCCCTTATCCAGATACAGTTTAGATACACTCCAGAAATGGAAGTCATTCTGTCACTTATTCAGATACAATTCTGATACACTCCAGACACGGGAGTCATTCTGTCACTTATTCAGATTTCAGGTTCAGATACGCTCCAGACGCGGATGCCATTCTGGCCCTTATCCAGATACAGTTCAGATACGCTCTAGATACGGATGCCATCCTTATACTTATTCAGATTTTAACCATCAGATACAGTTCAGATACACTCCAGACACGGAAGTCATTCTGTTACTCATTCAGATTCAGATCTTAGATACAGTTTATATACGCTCCAGACGCGGATGCTATTCTATTACTCATTCAGACTTCAACTTTCAGATACAGTCCAGATACGCTCCAGACACAGATGCTATTTTGTTTCTCATTCAGATTTCAAGTCTCTAGATACAGCTCAGATACGTTCCAGACACGGACACCATTCTGATACTTATTCTTCTGACTTACAACTTAAAACTCAGCAAACATTCTTGGATGACATCTACAAGCCCATCTCCAACAAGAATTCTATCATCTATCCAAATGGAATCTCTAAGTCCATTCCCTCAACTACATTTCGTCGAGTGCAAATTTATGGGCACTCTAGTGTCCAATCATCTTTTACCTTCGAGTCACGAACGACAAAGCTCGCCAATCTAACTCTTCAGGTTTAAGAAGATTGAACAGGGGAAGCTGTTGTACCCCAAAATTTTCCCTCTCATTTATCAATATTTTTCTCACAAGACTTCTTGGACTCAAGACAAGATTAGGGTTTGCTCAGCTCAAGACATCTCATCTTGCACTGATACCCCAAAATTAGGGTTTGAGTTTGCACAAGGATTTTTGGACCATCGATGCTTCATTTGACTTCCATACATCATGTTGGATCCCTAAGATTTCTCATGTTAAGTTTCAAGCCTTGAATCACATTTTTGATCAGTCAATTGGACAGTTGACCTAAAAATAAATTGTATTGGGGAAAAAGTCAACCATAGCCAATTTACAGTCAAACTTCATAATTTTTGATCCAAAACAACATTTTAGACTCATATGTACCATTTGATCAAGTTTGGATCACAACTCCTCAAGAAATTTGATCAAATCATCAAAAGGGCAAAATGGTCAAAATTAGGGTTTTGACTGAGAAAGGGCAATTTCTGATTTTTAACCAAGCCAATGACCAATTGAGTTCAAACATGATTTCAAGGATCTAATGGAATTATCTTTACCTAATCACATGGTTCAAAAGATCTCAAGTTCATTAGATTGACAGATGAATTTTCCAGTCAACTGATCAAAAGTCAATTGTACACTAAAAACTCAAACTTTGACTTTTTGGTCAAAATCAAATGCCAATGGTAATAATTCATCAAGATATGTCAAAATATGAAACTTGGTCACCAAGAAACTCAAAATTACAAATTAGGGTTTTGAATTTGAAAATTTTCATAACTTAGAATTTTTCTAACTATGGAAATTTTCTTATTTTTTCCCAACTTTCCACCATTTTTTCACCATGATGCAATTTGATTCAAAGAAAACTTCCAACATGAAAGTTGTAGTACTCCATGAAATCTACAACTTTTCTTCACAAACTTTTCCAAAATGATGCTTGGATATGAAGTTATGAATTTGTGAATAGGGGTCCATGAACTAAATAACTTAGTGAAAATTTGCCCTAATTTAGGCAGTTTTTTGACCCAACTTCATGGACATTTTTCACCTAGTTCCAAGAGTTATCTCAAAATTAATTTCAAAGATGGATTATAAAGCACATTGCGATCTTTCCAAAATGTCCAAGAACTCTCCAAGATCATTTGCGGTTAGGGAGAATCGAAGAAGAGAAATTGGCATTTTATCACTTTTGTTCATGCCATTTTCACAAAGTATCAAGTTGCAAATCAGATCCATGATGCTTGTACCTTGAATTAAAGGTCCTAAACTCATTCTACACTCCATAATTAAATGCAAACTCAGTGGTTAAAGTCTTTATTTTCACTTTTAAAGCATTGTACAAGTTGTAATTCCATTTTTGGCCAAAAGTGCACAATGCCATTTTCATAAAGGTAAGCTTTTGCAATTTTGTCAACCTTGAGCCTTGGACCTGTCCCTTTGATGCAAAAAAATTCCAAAGGTATTAAGAAAAGTATACCAACTCTTATCAGCCCTTGAGGTAGCCAGTATAAGCATGTTGCATTTGTCTTGTCACTTTTCTTCAAATGCAAGAAAAGTTGCAAAAGAAGTCAGAACTTGTACAACAAGGGAAGAGTGGACTTTGTATCATTCTATACAAGTATACAAACTTGTCACAACTAAGAACAAAAAAGGCATTGCATCCAAAACTCTCCCAAACACAAAAACATCATCTTTCTGCCCAAACATTGCAGTTCTGCAAAATCATTACCAACTTCATTTTGGCTCGTGTGTTTTGCCCTTTAACACTTCAAACACCTTCCATATATCCTACCAAAGCTATCCAAGCCCTGGTCCTGGTTCTGTGAGCTCTGTTTCAGCCATTGCCATTTTCAAATTTGGAGGTTGCAGCTTGACTTCTATAGAGACTTCTGGCCATCCACAAAGCAAGCTAGGCATTGGAATAACTTGAAGGAACTTCAAGGAAGCTCACACGATCCTCAGGCCTCACTCAAAGTCCCCACATTGTCATATCCAAATCCAGCTGAAGGAGGTATTTTTCAAAACTCTATCTCTCTATTTAGGCATCCTCAAGCCACAATTTGTGAAGAAAAGATGTAGTCTATAACATGGTGAAGCTGTACATATGCATACTTTCCATTTACATTAACCATGCTGTGAGAATTTGAAGCTTGAAGTTCATGAAATAATTAGGTCACGAATTAGGGTTGATTAAATTCTCTCTGATCTTTGAGAGTTAGGTTACAAATTTTATATCATTGGAATCGTGAGATTAAATGCGACAAGTTTCATGTTATAAGATTTTGTTTTTGTGCAAGCATCTGAGAGTTACAGGTTGAACGAAAACGCGCGCGTATGAAGCTTGGCTGGAGGACATGGATGACTGTTCTGGGCTTTTTGTTGCATTTGGCCTTTTTGTTTTTACTTTTTGCACCCCCTGACCACTATTTGCACCCCCTGACTATTATTTTATATTTTTGCATTTTTCTTTATATTTTCATATTTATTACTTGCATTTATTTTTTCTAATGATAAAAAATACCCAAAAATATTTTATTGATTTTCACATTTTTATTTTATTTTATTATTATTTTTTTCATAAAAATAGTTTATTTAATAGAATGGAAATCATTTTCTTAAAATAACTTGTAAATAATAAAAAATACTATACATTTTTATAATATTATTTATTATTTTCTTGTATAAAAAATGGACAAAATAATAATATAGAACATTAATTTTATTTTAATTGAAAATTAGGGTTTCTCCCTTTCAAAAATAATAATATTATTTTTCCTTATTTTCTAGGGTTAATTAATGTATTTTCTCATACAAAAAATAAATACAAAACATTTTTAGCATAAATACATTTGCATTACATTTTAATATTTGTATATTTTATTTAATTTGCACAATATTCAATTGGGTTGTAATAGTATTTTTAGGGTTTATTTTGTGCAATATCCTCATTCAAAAACTTGTATCCCCCCTCCCATAATAATTGTTGTAATAGTTTAGTTTACATTTACGCAATTTATCGCTTTCATATACCATGTTAGTAAACTAGGGTTTGCATGATAAGACCAAAAACAAGCAAAATAGAAAACCCTAATTACAAGACAAATGCATGAAAATGACACACATTGCACACAAGCACCCTTAGGGTTTCACCCACTTGGTTGCCTAAAAGAAAATGGCCATGTTACGCATGCGAAGTATCTTGGCACAAAAAAAAAATATAAGATAATAGACCCTCGATGATGCTATACAAAAGGTTGCCTAATACAAATGATCTTGGTCCCTTCAAACATGCTAAGATACTTGGCAACATTGCTATCATGGTCATACGATGACCCACGCCCGTCCCGTTTACATCCAAAGATATGGTTATTTACCAAATCAACGGTAAATCAACAATGTCAAAGGAATAAAAATGCACAAGAAAGACATTTGAGTAGGTAGATAGCTTCTAGTTACTTGATCAACTTCAAAACAATCCTTGCTATTTTCAAAAAAGCAAACACACACACATTTCAAAACATTTTCCAAACATCTTACAAAACATTGAAACATTTTTCAAAAGACAAACATCTTTGTATACATTCTTACGAACGAGAATCATTACAAAGATTGCCTAAAACAATGGCCTCTTTTCAAAATACTTTCAAAACCACACAAAACACCATTTCAAATAATTTCAAAGAAAAGCAAGTGATCTAAACAAGTAACTAAGAGCCCATGGAAAACCATGGATGAAAAGGGTGCTAGCACCTTCCCTTTTCATAAAATACCTCCCGAACTCAAGAAAACATCTCAAAGGTATTTCCTGTGCTTTTTTACCTTTCCTTTTGGATAAAATGAAAAGTCGGTGGCGACTCTTGCTAAACCGCAACATTTGCGAACACAAACACAAAACCTCAAGTCAGTTCTCCCACCGCATCACAGGTTTCAAACAGATTTTGACTAATCGCACATTTAGCCAAAACCTCCGCAATCACTACAACCGGTCAAAATGCGAGGTGATTCAAAATACTTTTGCAACCCCTAAAAAACACCAACCTATACGAACTACGTATTGGGACTCTGATTCCTCCTAAGAGGATACGTAGGCACGCGATCTAAAATCGTGGCGAGTCTTGCTAATTAAAACTTAAAACCCTATTTACCCTAAACTTAGAGCTTGGCATCGTTATGAACAAGGTGGATGAAAGGTGCCTAACACCTTCCTTTCATCTAATTGAGTCCATAACCTAGAATCTCTGTCTACGAGTTAGGGTTTCCTATTAGATGCCCCTCCTTAGGATAAAAACTAATAGTGGCGACTCTTGATTAAAAATCCAGTTGCTACAGTTGGCGACTCTGCTGGGGACTCTCTTTAAAACCTAGGTTTTAGGTCTCTTTTTGGCTTTCATTTTTGTTTATTTATTTACACTAATTTATTTATTGCATTTAATATTTTCTTATCTATTTTTATTTATTATCATATATTTGCTATGTGGCGGGTTTTATCTCAAAAAATATGTATATTTCCAATAAACCTTAAAAAAAAAAGGTTCGTCTATTAGCTTAGGGGGTATATCATCCCTGCAAGTTTATGTGACGAATTCCCCTAGAGTCAGTGAACTTCCGAAAAAGGAATACTTATCAAGAGATATCCTCTTGACGATTAGGACTTTGGAAGGTCACCCATGACTCTTTGTAACGACCTTAACCCTAAATCTCATAACGAGACCTTTCACGACTTTGAGACGACAATTTCAGTCCGTAAAGAGGCTCTACCTAAGGGAGGCCCCTGTGCCTTGTCCCTCTAGTATTATTCATGATACCCTTAAGGAAACCACCTTCTGGGAGGGTAGACTAACCATAGTTCAAAATTAAGGAACCTACCTTCTAAGGGTACTTATCACAAAATCCCGTCACTCACCCATACATTCATTGCATTCACATATATCTCATGTTTATCATTTGTTCCTTTTATCTGTCTTATTTACAGGGTACTAAAAAAATGATAACAAAATCAAGATTTTTGGTGACTGTCTTAAAAATGGATACCAATGGGAAACAACTTGTCTGTGTCAACGCTTGCAAGCCCGACCTTTCTGAAATCAAAATGATAAAAGGTAAATTGTCCTAAAGAGCTTTGAAGATGTACACTCGTTGTTATGGGGATACCCTTGATTTGACTAAAGTAGAAGTACAAATGGATGCAGTCTCTGCCCTAATTCAGTTTTATGACCCTCCATTAAGATGTTTCACTTTCCAAGACTTCCAGCTAGCACCGGCTCTGGAAGAATATGACAGAATCCTAAATTTCTCCAAAGAAAAGGCTTATGTGGGTATTGGGAAAACTATTGAAGTCAAAGCTTTGGCAAAAGGCTTAGGGATCCCTTATCCTGAGTTGATGCAGAATTACCGAAAAGAAGGTTCGATACAAGGAATCAAAAGGATATACCTGGAAGCTAAAGCACTAGAGTTTGATAATTATAAGGAGTGGGAGTCTTGTGTTAACTGTTTAGGGCTGTTGGTATTTGGTGTAATCTTATTTCCTCAGACTGTGGACTATATTGACCCTGGAACCATTAACATATTTTGGGGAGAGAAAGTATTTAATACGGATCCTACTCCCACCTTGCTTGCCGATATTTATTAAACTTTGCATATGATGTATGAAAAAAGAAGAGGTACGTTGAGTTGTTGTATCCCGCTGCTATATACTTGGTTCATGACTCACCTATACAAGGAAGATTATATGATCCCAGAACTGACCAGATGTGAGTGGCCACAGAAATTAAGGTCTCTCACTGAAAATTCAATATTATGGTATGCAAGAAAGTTGGATATTGGTGACATCACTATCAGCTGTGGGGATTTTCCTAACACCCCCTTGATTGGATCATGAGGCTGTATTAACTACAACCCCACTCTAGCCCTAAGACAGCTAGGGTATCCTTTGGAGGACAAACCTTCGGACAAACAACTCCGGCCATTTATCATCCATAATATGGGTATAGAAGATCAAGAGTTGCTCAACAAGGTTATTCGGGCTTGGAATAAAGTTAACAAAAGGAAGTCTGAAAGAAAGAATGTCATAGCAAGAGAACCCTACACCAAATGGGTCCAGGATAAGGCATGAATTATCAAGCCGCCATTCGAGAAAGATCCAGAGTACAAGTCAGAGGTCTCAGAGATAACACCTATATCTTTGGAAGAAGTCGAAAATCTAAAAAATGCCTTAAAGTAAGCTCAAAGAGAGAAAGAAGCACTGGAAGTCGACCTCCTCAACCTGACCAAAGAAAAGAAACAGATGCAGCGTATACTTGTGTCAAAGGACGAGCAAATTGATAAAATTCAAAAGGACCTGGAGAAAGAAAGTCTCAAATGAAAGCGTACAACTGAAGGGTTGTTAAGTGCATGTTCAACCTAGATTCCCATAACCAAAGGTTAGAAGAGGCCGTTGTTGAAATCAGAAGGTTAACTAGGTGGTATTAAAAGGCGACACATGACAAAAAGGTGCTAGAGGAAAGTTTGAGAGCCCAAATTTAAAGTCTGGCACAAGCTTCCTTAGATCAAGAGGAGCAAATAAAGTATCTCTCCACCGAACTCCAAGACAACCACGAATCATAGGACAAGGCACGCCTTCAGAGGATAGAAGCAGAGAAACTTTTGACTCAAAGGACTCGAGAATATGAACATGTGTGTTTAGAGCTGCAGGATCTTTAAAAGGACTTTCTCATCCAACGAAGACTTTACACGGAAATGAGGGGTGAAAATATGTATTGGGAAGAGCAGTACACTAAGATCGCCCAAGCGGGGAGGGATAACCACAAAATAATCCCACATCTTTACCAGGAATACAGGCACTACAAAGTCAAACATGAAAATTTAGTCTTCTTAGCCAACAATCTCATCGAGGACATCCCTAGAAGTTTAAAAAATGCAGAGAATGTGATGGTTCCTCTCCCGAAGGACGTCGAAGACTTTCTACAGCTCTGTCGGGCAATGGTTGATGGCTTCAGAGCATACATCCGTAGGCGCGCTTACGAAATTTAGTTCCTTTTAATTATGCTCACGCGAGCAAGTTTTGATTTTAGTTTGTAATATTTTTGAATATCTGGATTATGTTACTCTTAATAAAGGCGTTTTGTTTCCCTATCTCGAAGGCATATCTGTTTTTAAGCTGGTCACCAAATAAAATAATAAGTGGATACAAATACGTACCCGAATGAATAAGACAGTTGAAATAAAAGTCATTTCATAATCATACATCCACATCTGCACGCATGCATTCATAAAACATTCACTTGTCATTTTAAAGGAAAAAACTCATTCGCTTTGAAAATCTCTCCAGTTAAGCCATTGGTAAAATAAGACCTCCACCTCCTTGGCCCCCATATCAAACAAGGGCCTATCAATAGAAAACAATGGAACAAATTGAGAAGACTCAAGCTGTGTTCAAAGAGGATCTTGATCAGGTGAAGGGTGGCGTAAGCTCAATGAAAGGAGATTTGAGCCAGGTTATTCTAGATTTGAAGAACATTATCGACAGGAAGGATCACATCCCCAAGGTAGCCTTTGAAGAGGTAGCCCAAATCGTCGGTGCATCAAACAGTCACCAACTGAGGAAAGAGTCGGAAGTAGGACCCCAAAAGTCCACCATGGCCCAGCAAGAGGTCGGTACTGAAGGATTCATCCCACCACCATCAAAAGTAGGGGCATCACACACCCTACCAATTCTAACTAATAACGGAGATAATTACTTGGACTTACAATACGGCGATCATAACCCAGAGGATGCTCCCCAGGCACCCTTGAAGACAACCAATGCTCAGTCTGCGGACAACCCATTGGTAATGAATCAATACAAAGCCTTAGAAGAAATACTTAAGGCTATGGAGGGCTTCGATGCCTTTGAAGTAGACGCTCTGGAAATGGGTTTAGTCCCTGATGTGGTGATACCAGCAAAACTTGTCCGAGGAATCACCTTCGTATGTATTGTAGAAAGATGCATGCCCACGCACATGATCAGAAACTAATAATTCACTATTTCCAAGACAGTCTAAGTGGGGCATCTTTGGACTGGTACATACAGTTGGAACAAACACATATCTGAACTTGGGTGGATCTCGCTAATGATTTCTTGAAACATTATAAGTATAACTTGGACACGGCGCCTACACGCCTGCAACTCCAAAACCTGTCCCAAAAGAAGGAAGAGTCCTTCAAAGAGTAAGCTCAAAGGTGGAGGGAAATGGAATCGCGTGTGCAACCCCCACTGCTGGAAAAGGATCTCGTAGATATGTTCATGGGAACCCTAGAAGGGCTTTATCATGATAAAATGGTGGGAACCGTCACGTAAGTATTTTCAGACCTAGTGACTATTGGTGAAAGAATCGAAACTGGTTTGAAGAGCGGAAAAATATCAGAGGGATCATCAAGCACCCTTTACAATTCGAAAAGACCAGCTCCAAAATTTCCAAGAAAGAAAGAGGGAGAAGTCAACGTTGTGTCCTCACAACAAAGCACAACACAACCATTGGTGATCCCGCAAGGACAAAGGCAAGACAGGTTTAAAAGTCCGCCTAAAAATTTTGATCCACTGCCCATGCCACCAAGCCAATTATTACAACACTTGGTTAAGGCATCCCTGGTGGAAATCAAGCCTTTGGCACCTCCAGTCAGGCCACTCCCGCAAAGATACAATACCGACGCTAGGTATGAGTATCATGCAAATTCTCCCGGGCATACCATAGACCAATGTTGAGCCTTCAAGCATAAGGTTCAGGATTTGCTAGAGTCTAAAGACATCACCTTCAACAAGCCTAACATCAAGTCAAACTCCATGCCTCCGCATGGTGGACCGACAATAAATGCAATCGAGGTGGTCAGCGACTTTGGGGAAGCCATAAAGACAAAAACCCCTATCAACTTGTTGAAGGAATATATGTTCGAATGTGGGTTCCTGTTAGAGCACAATAAAGCTTTTGAAACAACTTTGGAAAATATGGTGGATCAGGGGGTAGTCCAATTCGGACTGTACCCTGAAGAAAAATATGTAGCCACAATCAGAGGGAAAAAGCCACTGGTAATTCCTTACCAAGCTCCAAGCACTACCAAGAAAACTCTAGTCATTCCACGGGGAGAATCAACAGAGGTCACCAGAGGGGTACCTAAGAAGACCCTTTTAATACCTACTACTCCAAAAGCTACAATGGTAATTAAGGGATTATCACCTATCCCTTTCGAGAACGATAAAGCTTTACCTTGGAGTTATGACTCAGTTGTATACATCAAAAGAGTAAAGCAGGAGAACGGGCCATCCGCAAGTCAAGGACCTGCAATTTTAAACATAGCAGGAACACGAGGAATGACCTGAAGTGGGCGAATATACGGAGCCGAATCATCAGAAAAGACAAATTTGGTTCCAATGAAGGATAAAGGAAAAACACTGGTAGATACAAATCAAGAAACATAATTCCCAAACAAAGACTTCACTGATAAATAGGAGGAGGAGTTTCTAAAAATAATCAAAAAGAGTGACTATAGAGTGGTGGATCAGCTCCATCAGACTCCAGATAAAATCTCCATACTCTCGTTGCTAATCAACTCTAAAGCGCACCGGGATTCTTTGATGAAAGTGTTAAGTTCAACTCATGTCACAAAAGAAATTTCGGTAAATCAATTTGATAATGTCGTGGCTAATCTCACATCCGGATCCTACCTGGGTTTCAGCAACAATGAACTATCGCCGCAGGGCCGGGCCCATAACAAGGAACTCCATATTACTATGTAGATAGGCACTACCCATCTGTCCAGGGTTCTCGCTGACACTGGTTCCACTCTTAATGTGTTGCCAAAGTCAAGCCTGGTAAAGTTAACAATAGACGACGTGACAATGAGACCAAGTTCTACGATAGTAAAGGCATTTCACGGTTCTCGAAGTTTGGTACTAGGGGAGGTGGACCTTCCAGTCAAGATTGGGTCGCAGATCTTCAATATCACTTTTCAGGTCATGGAAATTGTTGTACCCCAAAATTTTCCCTCTCTTTTCTCAAAGAATCACCCTGGATCCTCAGATTTTGCTTCCATCCAGTTTCCAAGCGTTGAACTACAAATTTTCCAAGCAAACCATTCACAAGGGAAAAATGGTCATTTACACACAAGAAAAGTCAAACTTTGACTTTTGGATCAACATCAAATCTCAAGAATCATATTTCATCAAAACATGTTGGAATATGAAGTTTGTTTCATCAAGAAATTCAAAAGTGAAATTTACTATGGAAAAGCCAAATTTCTAAATACTTGGGATTTTTTCTACAGTATTTAAGAAAAAAGGCACTTCAGAACTTCGGGGCCAGCCTCTAGGCAGGTGCAGTCAGAAGATATAAACATGGTTCAGCACCTAGTCTCCAGTCAGAAAATGGCTCTTCAGCATCTACGCGTGTTCAGTTAGAGTTTGCCAGGGTAATGCAAAGAAGGTTATAAAACGTGATACAAAGCCTGAAGGCTCCTTCAGGCATCCCTGGTTACTAACCGAGAATATTAAGCTAAAGCAAGGCCGCAATTCCCTACGAGGGAATTGAGATAAGGCCTTGACCTTCTTGTAGCTAGCTGCTTGGAGCTAAAATGCAAGGCCGCAAACCCCGAAGCGGGGGTTTGAGACAAGGCCTTGACCGACCCGTAGCTAGCTGCTTGTAGCTTGTAGCTCGGAGCTCGTAGCTGTCAGCCGGCCTTAAGAAGCAAGGCCTAAATCCTCGCTTGGGGCGTGGATTGAGATAAGGTCTTGACTTTATTCCTCAATTGAAATGCAATGGAAACGAGCTACAAGCCTTTATTTGATAGGGGACAAACCGATGGTAAATCTCCTTGAGGTGATATACCATTTAATGGGCCTTTTAAGGTGCCTTAAAAGGTGGATTTGTTAAATAAATATTCAACAATGGAATTTCTAAGTTAAACACTGAATGTGTTTAATGGAAAACCAAACAGGACAACTATCTCATCGACCAACCTTTTCAAGTTCCAGATTAATACCTGTAGCAAGCCAGGAAAACTATATGTGGACGACTGATTATAGATTAATACCTGAAACAAGCCAGGAAAACTATCTACATAAAGAGATTGGATATTAACACTTGTAACAAGCCAGGAAAACTATCTTTCTTTCTCAGGTCAGAGATTAATACCTGTAACCAGACAGGACAACTATCTCATCGACCAACCTTTTCAAGTTCCAGATTAATACCTGTAACAAGCCAGGAAAACTATCCGTAGACGATTGATTGTAGATTAATACCTGTAACAAGCCAGGAAAACTATCTACATGAAGAGATTAAAGATTAACACCTGTATCAAGCCAGGAAAACTATCTTTCTTTCTCAGGTCAGAGATTAATACCTAAAACCAAACAAGACAACTATCTCATCGACCAACCTTTTCAAGTTCTAGATTAATACCTGTAGCAAGCCAGGAAAACTATTTGTGGACGACTGATTGTAGATTAATACCTGTAACAAGCCAGGAAAACTATCTACATGAAGAGATTGAAGATTAACACCTGCAACAAGCCAGGAAAACTATCTTTCTTTCTCAGGTCAAAGATGAAATACCTGAATCCAGACAGGATAACTATCTACTCGACCAGCTCAGGAAACCCTACACCGGTTCCTCTCTTCCCAAGATGGAGTTTCGCACGGACTCATCATCAAACAATCCAACCTTCCGATGTGCTCCAGACACGGACGCCATGCTGGCAATCATCCAGTTCCATCTTTTAGATACAGTCCATCAATCATTTCTGGATGGCATCTTTAAGCCCATCTCCAACAACTATCCATCATCTCTCCAAATGGCATCTTTAAGCCTATTCCCTACATAATCAACTAACACATCTTCGAGTGCAAATTTCGGGGCACTCTAGTGTCCAATCATCTTACACCTTCGAGTCACGAATGGAAAATCTCGCCAATCTAACTCTTCAGGTTAAAGAAGATTGAACAGGGGCAGCTGTTGTACCCCAAAATTTGCCCTCTCTTTTCTCAAAGAATCACCCTGGATCCTCAGATTTTGCTTCCATCCAGTTTCTAAGCCTTGAACTACAGTTTTTCCAAGCAAACCATTCACAAGGGAAAAATGGTCATTTGCACACAAGAAAAGTCAAACTTTGACTTTTGGATCAACATCAAATCTCAAGAATTATATTTCATCAAAACATGTTGGAATATGAAGTTTGTTTCATCAAGAAATTCAAAAGTCAAATTTACTATGGAAAAGCCAAATTTCTAAATACTTGGGATTTTTTCTAAAGTATTTAAGAAAAATGACACTTAAGAACTTCTGAGCCAACCTCCAGGCAGGTGCAGTCAGAAGATGTAAACATGGTTCAACACCTAGTCTCCAGTCAGAACATGGCTCTTCAGCATCTACGCAAGTTCAGTCAGAGTTTGCCAGGGTAATGCAAAGAAGGTTATAAAACGTGATACAAAGCCTAAAGGCTCCTTCAGAACATGCTGGAGCCAGAAGATAAGAGGATCAGAAGATAGGATGCTACGCTGAAGCAGAACTTTTGATCCAGAACAAAGCCTTGGTGTAGAGTTTCACGTTGCAGGATTTATGGTTGTGATAAGTCTCGTCATCATTTAATGCTTATTTAATGCTCACAAATACCTTATGAGTCTTTATCCAAAGGATTCTCACCACGTGTACCTCTACTGTCTTGAGATAGCAACTTTGCTACTAAGCCCATGCTTTGCTTTTTGCTTTTCCTTAATTCCTGCTGACGACCACCATGCTTGCTTCAAAGACAAGGCAGCGCTTCAGCACATGAAAGCTATTTCCAACGCTCTGGTTAGAACTTGAACAAATCCCAAAACCTTGCTTATACAACTTGCTGCAGACCTATGACCAACAGTTGGTTCAGCCTACGTCTGCATCCCATGATTACACCAAACTAGCATACACAAATTGTGATGGAAAAGCAAAGGAACAGGATGCCAAAACATGTTCAAATCCTCTTTGTTCCCCCCCCCCCCAAAAAAAATCACAACAAATTCATCTATAAATACTTGGCTCCATCACACGTTCAAGGGGGATTTTTTGGACGAGAGGCTGAAGGCTGCTAGCTGGCTTTTGGAAAGAGAGAACTATCAAGAGAGAAAACGAAGTTGTCAAACCTTCATAAGAATCCAGACTTACCATATACAAAAACAAATCTTTGTTCTTCCCTTGGAGCCAAAGAGTACAACCACTCTTCCATTTCTCTTACTGACTCAGAACATCCAAAGGCAGCCACTCAAAGCTCCAAGCACGCCCCAGGTAAGTCTTTCTGACTTTACTTGCTTTTCATTATGAACATCATTAACATTTAAATATCATAGTATTAATGTTGTACATATCATTGTATGAATAGAAAAACTATGGATCAGAATTTCTATAATACTGCTAGGCTCAGACTTATGATTGGAACTTCTGTGATTTGTTGTGATGTGATCGTTCTGATTTGCTGAACTGAATAAATTGTTGATGTGCTGATTAAGAGTTGAAACGTAACACAACTTCTATTTTTCACTCACTGTTAACACACACTGAACTTCTGATGCTTACATACTGTTAGCACAACACAAAACTTCTGAGTTCTCCTTACATGTCAAATACACTGAACTTCTGATTTTCATGCGCTGATAATGCATTGAACTGCTGACGTTTGCTCACTATTTTAGTGTAATACAGAACTTTTGACTTGTGGCCCACTGTCTGAATACCACCCAGAACTTCTGTGTTTTCCCTCTAACGTTTCTTGCAGGACCTCAGAGTTTACCAATTCAGAACTTCTGATACCCACTAACGTCTCCTGCTGAGTCACAGCGCTCTTAGCTCCAGAACTTCTGATTCTGACGCTCCCTTCTGAGTCACAGCGCGCCTGGCTTCAGAACTTCTGATCCTTGCTATTTTGCTTACAGCAGCACGCTTTTTCTATCTTTCATTTATTTTCCTTTTCATCATTTTTTATTATTAATATAAAAAACATAAAAATATTTTCCTTTATTTTATTTCCTTAAGACAAAAACATTTTCTAAACAAGTCCATTTTATACTTCTTGTACATTATTTCAATATGGTTGTAATAGTAACTTAGGACTTATTTTTTTTATTTTCAATCCCCATTCATAAATATGTATCCCCATCCCCTAAATATTGTAATGGCGTAGGACTTTACATTTCCACAATTTATCGCTTTCAAATTAAAATGCTAGTAATTAGGCGTGTATGGCAAGATAAAAACAACAAATAGACAATCCTAAGCAAGACTAAATGCATGCAATAAAACACACTTTCACACATGGACCCTTAAGGTTAACTCCACTTGTTGCCTAAAAATGGCCATGTTATGCATGTGGGATGTCTTAGCACAAATAATCGAAATACAAGATCATAGTCCCTCGATGACGCTATCAAAGTTGCCTTTCAAAATGATCTTAGTACCTAAAAGAAAAGTGCTAAGTCATCTAACAACATTGCTATCATGGTTATACAATGACCCAACGCCCATCCCTTCACATCCAATGATGGGGCTTCTTACCAAAACAATGGTAAGATAGCAACATCTAAAGGAGGAGGAAAAACACATCTAAGACCTTTTGAGTAGGTAGGTTCGCTCTCAGTTACTCACTTGCTCACAACAAAAACATTTTATACACCAACACTTCCATTTGAATTTTTTTAAAAAGACAACGCTTTGTACGCGCTGTTATAGAGATGAGAGCCATTACAAAGGGAGCCCTTTTCAAAATCACTTTCAAAAACACATTTCACAAACACATCTTTGAGCTATTTTCGAAACAAACACTTTGTATGCATTCTTATAGAAACAAGAATCTTTACAAAGTTATATTTTCAAAATACTTTCAAAACCCACATCACAAGCACACATTCAAACAAAAGCAAGTGATCTAGCGAGTAACTAAGAGCCCATGGAAAACCATGGATGGAAAGGGTTCTAATACCTTCCCTTTTCATAATCTACCCCCCCTAACTCAAGAAAACATCTATAAAGGTATTTCCTGTGCTTTTTCACCTTTCCTTTTGGATAAAAGAAAAGTCAATGGTGACTCTTGCTAACCGCAACATTTGCGAACACAAACGCAAAACACCTCAAGTCAGTTCTCCCACCGTATCACAGACATCGAACCAGCATAAACTTGTTTAATGGGGAGACCTTGGATCCATGCGGCTGGTGCAGTGACCTCGACCCTGCACTGAAATTTGAAGTTCCTAGTAGAAGGGAAGTTGATCATAATTGACGACGAAGAAGACATTTTTGTAAGCCATATTGAATCATACATATATATCAGTGCTGACGAGGATTACATAGCTACCCCATTCCAGGCTTTGGAAATTGCTTCAATGGTAACATTACCGGTTGAGAAGTGTAACAAGACTAAAGTGACATCGTGGAGAGATCTGCAAATGACTATGGAGGGTGGTTCCTCAAAACACTGGGGAAAACTCCCATAATTTCATGAGAAAAAGAATCTCTTTGGTTTGGGTTACGAATCGTCAAAGGCTACTCCAAGAGGAAAAACATGTTTCCCTCCGATCCAGAAGACGTTCATCAGTAAAGGAACGGAGCATGGCAGACACGTGGCAATGATATCAAGCAAGACCAATACTAAAAGGGAAACTGACTTCATTAGGGAGGGCGCCCCAGGAGAAGAGCTTAAAGGATGGACTGTTGTGGAGATTCCTGAAATATCTTTCTTTTCTAAGTAATTTTTCTTGTTATGAAAGAACCTATGTCGAACCCAAGGCATAGGGGTTGCTTGTAAGGGTTTCTTTGTTTCTTATTTTATACAATATTTATAATTAAAAAAGTTATATTCTGTTTTCGATTAAGCTCCTTGTCTTTCTTTTGCATTTATCTATTAAATATAAAAATGGCAATACTTTCTTTGCATATACATTTTCCAAATTCCAAGCGCTAAAATATGCACCAAAACATGATAAATGTGCATATCCATGCCCAAAATCACCGATAACACTACTGCTACGACCCGATATAATTTTGATGTTCCTATCCACCAAGCCGAAGAGGAAGATGATGAAGATCTTGAACTCTCTGAGGAAATGTCAAGAGAAATCGAGTGAAAGGCTAATAGCATACAACCGTATCAAGAGCCTATTGAGCCATTAACCTGGGCAGGGAAGGAGATCCAAAAGAATTTAAGCTAGGGGCAATGTTAGAGCAGAGTGTCAAAGACAGGCTAATCAAGTTGTTGCACAAGTACGTAGATATATTCGCTTGGTCCTACAGGGAAATGCCAGGGTTAGATACAGACATCGTGGTGCATAGATTACCTCTCAAAGAAGGTTGTTCTCCAGTCAGGAAAAAGCTCAGAAGAACCTGTCTAGATATGTCCAGCAAAATCATGGAAGAGGTTCTCAAACAGTTTGACACAGGGTTCCTAGCAGTGGTAGACTATCCACCTTGGATAGCTAACATTGTAACAGTAGCCAAGAAGGATGGAAAAGTACGCATGTGCGTAGATTACCGGGACCTAAACAAGGCAAGCCCCAAAGACGATTTCTCGTTGCCTCACATAGATGTCTTATTGGACAATACAACTCAAGCCTCGGTATTCTCATTTATGGACAGTTTCTCGGGATATAACCAAATCAAAAAGGCGCCGAAGGACATGGAAAAGACTACCTTCATGACACCCTGGGGAACTTCCTGTTACAATGTAATGCCATTCGGTCTCAAGAACGCAGGGGCAGCTTATCAGAGAGCAATGGTCACGTTATTTCACGATATGATCCATAAGGAAGTTGAAGTATATGTCGATGATATGATTGCCAAATCCCATACGGAGGAGGAACATATCACACATCTGCAAAAGTTATTTGAGTGGCTACGTAAGTTCAGACTAAGGTTGAACCCAAATAAATGTACCTTCAGCGTCAGATCAGGAAAATTGCTAGGCTTTATCGTAAGCTAACGAGGCATCGAGGTAGATCCAGACAAGGTAAAAGCCATACAAGAAATTCCTACTCCCAGGACAGATAAAGAAGTGTGTGGTTTCTTAGGGCGATTGAACTACATCTCAAGGTTCATATCGCATCTAACAGCCACGTGCGAAACAATATTCAAGTTATTGCGGAAGGATCAAACGGTAGTATGGAATGACGGCTGTCAGACTTCCTTCGAAGCAATAAAATAGTATCTGCAAGAGCCACCAGTCTTAATACCACAAGTCCCCGGAAGGCCACTCATCATGCACTTAACATTGCTCGAAGGGTCAATAGGTTATTGTGATACGGTGGGAGAACTGACTTGGGTTTTGCGTTTGTTTTCGCAAATGTTTCGGTTGAGCAAGAGTCGCCACCGACTTTTTATTTTATCCAAAGGAAAGGTTAAAAATCACAGCAAAAACCTTTGAGATGTTTTCTTGGGTTCGGGGAGTAGATTATAGAAAGGGAAGGTATTAACACCCTTTCTATCCATGGTTATCCATGGGCTCTTAGTTACTTGCTTAGATCAACTTGCCTTGATTTTCAATTGTTTGAAATGGTGCTTTCAATTGTTTGAAATGGTGCTATGTGCGTGGGTTTGAAAATGTTTTGAAAAGAGGCCAATGTGGTGGCAACCTTTGTAATGATCCATGTTGGGATGTATACAGAGGTGTATGTCTTTTGAAAAGTTTTCAACGTTTTTTGAAAGTTGTTTTGAAAGTGTTTGTGATGTGTGGTTTTGAAAAATAGGCAAGTGTTTTTGTTTTGCAAGTTGGCAAGTAACCGAGAGCTATCTACCCTAAATTTCTCAAAGATCTTTGTTATGTTTTAACCCTTTTAACAATTTTGTTCCACCATTGTATTTGGTGGACAATCTTGTGTTAGGATGTGAACGGGACAGGTGCGGGTCATCGTTTAGACCATGATTGCAATGGTGCCAAGTGTCTTTGGAAACTTTTCCTTTAAGGGACTTGATCATTTGTTTAGGCAACTTTTGAAAGCGTCATCGAGGGACTATGATCATTTGATATTGTTTTGTTTTGCCAAAGACACCTAACATGCAACATGGCCCATTATTGAAGGCAACAAGTGGAGTAACCCTAAGGGGTGCAAGTGTGATTGGTGTTTGTTCATTTTCATGCTTTTATCTTGGAATTAGGTCAAGCTATTTTTGGTTGATTTTTGCATACAAAACCCTAAGTCTATCATGGCATATTTAGAAAGCTTTTAAATGCGAAAAATAAAAGTCCTAAATTATTACAACACAATTATGGGATGGGGGGTACAAATGTTCAAATGGGGGATATTTAGCAAGAAATTTAAATCTAACTATTACATCCAAATTGAAATTTTACAAGGTATTTAATTGTACAATAATTAAATAAAATAAAATAAATATGCAAGATGCAAAAAATGATTTTTATATGTATGTAAAAAAGTATTTTTTATGTGTCAAATAAACAAAAATAAAAAGGTTAATTTTTGGTTTTTTATGTTTTTAGGGCAAAACCCTAATTTGCTAAATAAAATGTATTAATTATTTATTATATACAACATTTATTAATTATGTATAAAAAATAAATAAAAAGGAAGTATATTGTAAAAAAGTGATTTTTTAAGTTAAATATTAATAAAAATAAAAATGTATTATTTTTGTATTTTTTTCCTAAATATTCTAATAAATATATAAGTGTTTATAATATTTACTAAATAATATTAAATATGTACAAAAAATAAAATATTAATTATTTTACCAAAAAGTATATTTTTAGAAAATGTTTTCAAAAGATAAAATAAAATCAGAAAATAGAATGTATTTTGTATTATTTTAGTATTTTAAATAAGAGTATATTATATATTTATTTACATGTATAACTAAATGAAACAAATAAAATATCAAATAAAATGCAAAAATTGTGAGAAAAAATATTTTTAATGTTTTTTCATGTTTAGATAAAAAT
This sequence comes from Vicia faba, assembly GCA_948472305.1. NCBI lineage: Eukaryota > Viridiplantae > Streptophyta > Magnoliopsida > Fabales > Fabaceae > Vicia > Vicia faba. The sequence continues at coordinate 913,964,010 of OX451736.1, read as the reverse complement.
ATGAAATCAAAATCAAAAGGAAAAAATAAAAAATGACAAATATATCAAGCAATGGGCCAGGGGAGTGTATGTGTAAAAAGTTGGTGCAAATAGAAAACAGAAACAAGCCCAGCCCAAAGCAAGCTTGTCTTCAACCTCCAGACAGTTTCAAATGAAAAAACGCGCGCTTCCTTCCATCCCTGTTATCTCTTGATTCCTTGATTTTTAACCAAAACTTAAAACATGAAACCTGTAGAGCTTGAAGCCACGATTCTAAACATATAAAAAAGTTAATCTAACTCTCATAAATGAGATAGAATTTCTTCTCCCCCAATTCCTGACCTAGTTCTTTTCAGATGTTCAGATCTTAAATTCTCTCAGTACACACAACATAAATGCAAAGTGATTATATGTGTAGCTTCAGGGCCATGAGTAGAGCATTTTTCATTCATAAACCTAAGGCTAACTCTTCCTAGATTGAGAGATAGAAGTCCAAAGTTTACCTGTTTCAGCTTGATACGTGTATGACAATGGAGGTACTTTCAATGGGATTTGAGAACTTGTACAGCTTGCTTGAAGTTCAGGGATGCTTCTCCAACCTTTAGCTTGCTTTGAAACTAAATGAATCGAGCTATAGAAGTCAACCTGCAAAACAGAAAAAGTGAAAATGGTGAAGTTGGTTAGAGGTGTTACAGTTTGTGTCCAATGCTTGGGATAGTTTGTATAGGTGGTAGGGAGTGTGTTTGAACTGGTTTTGGTCAAGGCGCACGAATGGATTGAGTTGTGGACCTCAATCTGCAGCAGGTGCCCTGTTTTTGCAAGAGGATGGTGTTTCTGTGTTTGAGGAGGTATTGGAAGTGGTTGGCTCGTGTTTTAGCTCAGGCTTGATGTTTGGAATGTGTTCAACAAGTTTGCTTAGGCTTGTGTTGATAGGAAATGAGAGTTGTGTTTCAAAATACAAGTTTCTTCTATCTTAAGCAAAGTTTGTCAACCTGGTTTTTAGGCTACCACAGGCCCCTCAAGTATGCTGCATAAATCACACTTGATCATTGGACTTTGCTCATGAACTTTTGCCTCAAAGATCTGCATTGTACCTCATAGATTGTAAACTTGACATAAAGTTCACCTTTTCAAAAATGGCTAAGTTACTTTTTCTAATTATGGACTAATCTTTCATGTAATGACCAAATGCATAGAATAATGCTAGCACACAATGGATTGGCATTTAATTTTTGAGTGTAAATGAGATTAGAGGCCTGTAATGTAGCTTGCACATGCTGATTTCAAAAATGCACAAGTTATGAACATGGAAATGGCTCATGAACAAAGTGACTTTTGCCCATATTGACAAATTCGATTCTCCCTAACCACAAGGGTGTTTCAGAAGTTCTTGGACATTTTGGAAAGCTTGGAATGTGTACTACAATCCATATTTGTAATGCAAGTTGAGATTCCAGGTGGAAGCATGTGAAAAGTGGCCATGAAGCTGGGCAAAAATCCTGCCTAGAATAGGTCAAAATTTTTCTAAGTTAAGAATGTTTTGCACCCTTGTTCCAAAAATCATAACTTGAGCTACAAGCTTCTTTTGAGGAAACTTTGTGAATCAAAGTTGTAGATTTTGCAATGGACTATAACTTTCATGTTTTGATTTTTGTTTGAATCCAAATGCATCTTGATGAAAAAATGGGACAAAGTTATGAAAAAATTAGGGATTTTCATAACTTAGAAAAATTCTAAGTTATGAAAATTCTTCATTTCAAACCCTAATTTGTGATTTTTGATTTCTTGATGAACAAGTTTCATAATTTGACATGTCTTGATGAAAAATGAATCTTGGCACTTGATTTTGACCAAAAAGTCAAAGTTTGACTTTTCAGTATACAGTCAAATTTTGCTCAGTTGACTGGAAAATTCATCTGTCAATCTTGTGCATTTGGGATCTTTTGAACTTTTTGAATATGTCAAGACAATGCCATTGAGTCCTTGAGTCCATATGTGAGCTTGGTTTTCCATTGGCTAGGTCAAACAGTCAAAAATTGCCTTTGTGCAGTTAAAACCCTAAAAATGACCATTTTGCCCTTTTGGTGATCTGATCAAATTTCTTGTGGAATTGTGATCCAAACTTGATAAAATGGTCCATATGAGTTCATAATGTTGATGTGGGTCAAAAATAATGAGGTTTGACTGTCAATTGACCACAGTTGACTTTTTCCCCAATACAGCTGATTTCGAGGTCAACTGTCCAATTGACTGGGCAAAGATTGGAATCAAGGCTTGAAACTTGGTGTGGATAAACTTGGGAGTCCAATATGAAGCATGAAATTCATCTTAGGCATTTTAGGTCAAAACATCTTTGTGCAAACACAAACCCTAATTTGGGTCAACAGTGCAAGGAGGAGTCTTGAGCAGAGTAAACCCTAACTGGATCTTGAGCTCCAAGGGTCTTGTGGTGAGAAAATATTGAGGAAATAGGAGGGCAAATTTTGGGGTATAACAGTTATGTTTTAGGACAACAGGATGAAACTGGTAGAAAAGAGCATACAATCTATTACCTTAGTAGGAAATTCACTGATTACGAGACCAGATACTCACTCCTGGAGAAGACTTATTGTGCATTGGCTTGGGCTACCAAGAGGTTGAGACAGTATATGTTAACCCAGACTACATGGTTGATATCAAGAATGGATCCTCTAAAATACGTGTTTGAAAAGCCAGCCCTCACTGGAAGAATCGTACGATGGCAGATGTTGCTATCAGAATATGGCATCCAATATGTCACACAAAAAGACATCAAAGGTAGTGTACTAGATGATCATCTAGCTCACCAACCGCTATCGAAATATCAGCCCTTGAAGTTCGACTTTCCCGACGAAGATGTCATATTTATAGTTGACTACGAAATACCAGGACCAGATGAATGGCCCGAGCCAGGGGCACGTTGGACACTCACGTTCGACGGGGCCTTAAATGCACTAGGTCACGATGTAGGGGTAGTGTTAACATCTCCCAAGAATATCCACCACCACTACACGGCCAGGTTATGTTTTGACTGCACCAACAATATCGTACAATACGAAGCCTGTATACTAGGGATATAAGCTGCCATTGATTTAAGGATAAAACACCTAGAAGTGTTCGAGGATTCTGCGTTAGTCATACACCAGGTTAATGGCGAATGGGATTCTAAACACCCTAAACTGATTCCATATCGGGACCATGATTTAAAGTTAGCCGCAGAATTTACAGAAATCACTTTTAGTCATATCCCACGAGAAGAAAATCAAATGGCAGACGCCCTGGCAACCCTATCAGCTATGTTCAAGGTGACTTGGCCGAATCACGAACTGCGTATTACGGTTAGAAATTTCGAAGAACCCGCGTATTGCCTAGCTATTAAGGAAGGACCCGACACTAAACCATGGTTTTATGACATCAAGAAGTACTTAGAAAGACAGGAGTACCCGGAAAATGCTTATATCATTGACAAGCGAACCTTACGCACGTTAGCTTCAAAGTTCTTTCTCAGTAATGGAGTGGTATACAAAATAAATTATGATATGGTATTACTCAGATGTGTGGAAAAGCAAGAGGCAGATACGCTCATGAGAGAAATCCATGAGGGCACCTTCGGGACTCATGCAAACGGGCACGCCATGGCTAGAAAGATTCTGTGAGCCGGGTATTACTAGTTAATAATGGAAGCTGTTTGTTATCACTATACGAAGACATGCCATAAGTGTCAGATCTACGTCGACAGGATAAACGTACCACCGACTCCCTTGAACGTCATGAGCTCCCCTTGGCCATTTTCGATGTGGGGAATTGATATGATCGGTATAATCGAGCCGAAAGCGTCAAATGGACACCGCTTTATATTAGTATCCATCGACTACTTTATTAAGTGGGTAGAGGCCGCATCCTATGCCAACGTAACAAGCCAAGTGGTTGCACGCTTTATCAAACAGAATATCATATGCAGATATGGTGTCCCAAGCCAGATAATTACGGATAATGGGTCTAATTTAAACAGCAAAATGGTGAAGGAATTATGCGACGACTTCAAAATCGAGCATCAAAATTCTTCACCATACAGGTCGAAGATGAACGAGGCCGTTGAAGCAGCCAACAAAAATATTAAGAAAATCATCCAGAAAATGGTGAAGACATACAAAGATTGGCATGAAATGCTTCCCTTCTCTCTACAAGGCTATCACACCTCATTACGCACATTAACAGTCGTAACTCCTTTTTCACTTGTGTACAGCATGGAGGCAGTACTCCCGGTGGAAGTTGAGATACCATCACTCCGAGTCCTGAGGGAAACAAAACTGGAAGAGGCAGAATGGACACAGGTTCGACTCGATCAGCTCAACCTCATTGAAGAAAAATGATTAACGGCTTTGTGTCATAGTCAATTACATCAGGAGAGAATGAAGAGGGCCTTCGACAAGAAAGTACGCCCTCGAATATTCAAAGAAGGGGATCTTTTGCTCAAAAAGATTTTACTACCCCGTCTCGATTCACGTAGTAAATGGACACCTAACTACGAAGGTCCATTCGTAGTCAAAACATCATTCTATGGAGGTGGTCTCATCCTCGTAACAATGGATGGGGAAGAACTACCGCATCCAACCAACACAGACGCAGTCAAAAAATACTCTGTATAAAAAGCTCACTAAAATCGAACCCCAAAAGGTACGACTTAAGCAAAAAAGGAGCGTCCTGGTGGATCGAAAACCTTAAAGGGCGATCCAGGAAAAAAATAGGGGCATACGAATATTTGTCCCGGTGGATTGAAAACCCGAAAGGGAAATCCAGGAAAAGTTAGGGATTTCATACAAAGAAATAAAGAACAAAAAGACTGCGATCTGGGAGTTACGACTACAAACCACGAAGGGGAGGATAGATTGAAATCATACAACTCACAAGCCAAGGGGATAAAAACATCAAAGCTATGGGGGAACAGCAGTAGCGATTATCATTGTTCATTTCCGTTTAATGTTTTAAATTTTCTGTAATTACCTCTTTCTAGGAATTGCATCTTGTATTCTCGCCCACTCCGAGGCATATCAATAAAACATTTGTTTACATTATATCTTTCGAATCATGCTTTTCTTTTCTCAAACCTGTTTACAGAATACTACGATTATTCCCCATGAATATTATCTTGGAATAATGTCAAAGAATTAACAGAATAAAAGCATCTGACAAATATCAAAAGTATTTGGGTTAGAAAAATAACGGAGGAAAATCCACACATATATCCACGCACGTAGGTACTCTTACAAAATCCACCTACACTTGTATCTATGCATATCCACACCCGCGTCAATACACGTGGCCGCGCCTATGATTACATTCATCAATACAATGTCTATGCATATATCTACACGTCCCTACGCGACGACTGCGTCCACGTCAGCACCTATGCATAACTTGAAACACAAGGTAGACGCTCGCACGCGTCAACGCACATATGTTTTCCTGCCAATTATACATACGTCCATCTACGTCTACATCCACAACACAAAATAAGTATTCAGCTTTGGCTAAATTCTGTTCCCCGCATTTGAATTCAACAATACTATGACGACACACCATACAACGTCAGGAATTGGCAACTCTGAACCAATGGCTAAAAGGAGAGAAAGCCGGAAATAATCTGCATGACATTTCAAGGCATACGCGCATCTTACACATATTTCACACGTACATCTAAAATCATACATACATCATCCTTGCATACATCCAGGTTTCATATCGATGTCAAAACACCATACATTTCGCACACATACGACATTCAATACGCATGTAGCGCATAACAAACAGACATACGACTTCATCCTCGATTCAACCATCTAAGGGTCAACCAACACAATACTTCTCCTACGATTCAACCCGTCACCTCAGTCTTCATGCCATAACACATTCAGCCTATCACTTAAGTATTCCCATGGTGATGAGTTCCTTACAAACTCAGTACGTTGCTTCTAAGCCGTAACGTACTCGCAAAAGCTCATTACATTGCTTCTAAGCCGCAATGTATTTGCAAAAACTTAGTATGTTGCCTCTAAGCCACAACATTCACAAAAACCCGGTACATTACTTCTAATCCGCAATGTATTTGCAAAAACTCATTACACTTCCTCTAAGCCGGAGTGAATCACTCCAAATCAGTATATTGCCTCTAAGCTGTAATATATCACTCGACTCGAACCCCATTTCCTATAAACCGCAATGAATTCCCAACTCAGCAGGTTGCCTCTAAGCCGCAACATATTCTCAAAACCTATCACGTTGCCTCTAAGCCGCAACACATTGTCAAAACCCATTACACTGCCTCTAAGCCACGGTGAATGTCTCCAAATCAGTACATTGCCTCTAAGCCGCAATATATCACCCGACTCGGACCCATTGCCTCTAAGCCGCAATGTGTAATCCGAACCAACACGTTGCCTCTAAGCCACAATGTACTATCTAAAACTCAAACACACTTCCTCCGAGCCACAATGTGTATGATCCAAATTAATGCCTCACCTCAGACGTCACCCAGCGATTCGCAAACGTAACCCTTGGCCTCCGTTTTCAAGCAGCCATGCATCATCAATCATTTCTATACTCACCCTCCAAATGGGTTAACAAGCCAAGACATACAGAATTATGCCATATGCCTCGTTATTAAACCCTGGTAAGCGATGCATCATCAGTTTTGCCTACGTCCTTGAGTTTTGTAAGGGTATGCTATATCAGGATAACCTTATGTCTCTCGGACAAATTCTAGGATACTTCAAGTATTCAATAAACTTTCAATCAAAACGCGCAAGACTCAAGTTTTCTCACGCTATTTGATTAAAGATAATTGAATAAGGGCAGCTGTCGTAACCCAAATTTTCCCTACCTCAACGATTATATTTTCGAGAATAAAGATTAAAAAAAACTATTTAATTAAAGATGGTACAACAGTATCTGATGGCCCATATTTATCTGAAACCAAGAGGGTGTACTTTAATTCAGGAAAGTGGGGCTTTCCAAATCAGAAAGACCTATGTATCCGTAGGCCCATTTACAAAGCATGTTGACCAATGGCCCATGCGATTCGAAAGTGAAAAATTATCCAAGCAATTGTTATTAGTTAAAAACTAAATGTGTCATAAGCCCATTTTAATGTTAATGTTCTTAGTGAAAGAGGGAGGTTGGAATTGCGATATACAAGCCCATTATAATTGTTCTGTTGTACCCCAATTTTTCCCCCTAAGACCCCTTCATCATACCATATTGTTTCAATCAACACACAATCACATTAGGGCTTTTGGTTCCTCTCCCCATCTTTAACCTTGCTCTTTGAGGAGTTACCAAGCACCTTGACTTATTTTCTTTGGTGAACATGGATATTTTTCTTTGATATTTTGCTCTAAATTAAAAAATACAATATTGGTTTGTCTTACTTGTTAATAATGTAGGTGAAGGCAATGAGGTTTAGCAAGTTGCATCATGGGTTCATGAGTTTATTTCCATGCCCTAGTCAAAGCTTGAGAGATTCAAACCTCACCAATGAAGTTGTTTTGAAGTTGGTATGGAAGTGGTTTTGGTGGCCATGAGTCCTCATCATCATCCTCGACGAATTCTATTCACAAAGGAAGAATATTGGCACAAAAAGTTTGTTCAAACTTGGCAAAGTTCCACCAAGCATTCTCTTGATCTATAGGCTAGGGTTTTGGACTTCAAAGGGACATATCTTGCTCATCTTGTGGTATTTTTTAGTGGTTCCAAAAGCATTCTTCTCTTCAAAGAGTTACCAACAAATCACTTTAAAAGTTACAAATAGTTTTCATGTGGAAGGAACTTAATGAAGAAGAAAGGTTACAAGTCACCCAGATGAATCCCCAATTTTCCATATGTGACTTCAAATGATCATAACTTGGTCAATTTCTATCACCTTGAGCCTATTATTTTTTCATGATGATCCTAAAGATGTGTACTTCATGTCTTCTTTTATGTGCAAAGTGAGAAAATGGATGGAAGTTGCCTTAAGAATGCAAAAGATTATAGGTCATTTCATGATTTTTGGCCAACTTCAACAAGTCATAACTTGCTCAATTTTTGGAGATTTTGAGTGGTTCATTTTGCAAAATGTCATTCAAGAGGTCTACTTCATTCCATATTTTTTGGTCAAGAGCAAATTCTAAGTGCAAGGCCATGTTTGGATACAAGCGATTATGGGTCATTTTTAAAGAAGAATTTGAAATATTTCTAAGTATGGAAAGTCAACTCTTTTTCTTCAACTTTGACTCCATGTAATTCTTAGCTCAAGCCTCCATTTGATTCCATTCTTTTTCCATTGCAAATCTTGTTACCTCATCTTTCCAAAGCATCAAGAATTTTGCCCTAAGACTCCTTGAGGTGGAAATGCCATTGGAATGAACTTGGTAACTTGAAACTGAAGTTTCACCATAAGTCAGAATTTGAAATCCATGTTTTGGCCTTTAAACATCAAATTAGCACGCGTTTTTGATCTAAACATGTTTAACCAAGTTGCCAAAGTGGATTAGAGCCTTGAAACGCAAGGATTTGATGAGTTTTGATGCAAATCAGATCACACTTTGCTCGTGTATCAGGTTCACACAATTTCCATCCAATTTGCATCATTCCACACGCTTGAGCATCCCATTTGATTCCCTATAAATAGAGGTTCATCCCCCATTCAATTTCCCAAGCTTAGATAGCTAGAATCACCCTGTCAAACTTGCTTCACAACTCATAATTTAGCTACTTCGAATCCTATCCTCAAGCCTTTTTCAATCCATTTTTTTCATCAATTCACCTTCCTTGATCCTCCCTGAACCTAACCATATAATTACATTCAAGAATCGTGCCTTACATTGCTCCATAGAAGTCCAATTTCAGAGCTCTGCAACTCAACTTCAATAGGTAGATTCCTTCATCAATTCTTCAAAACTTTGGTATCATTGTGTTTCTCTCATTGCCCTGGTTCTAGTCGTAACACTTACTTTTATCTAGAAGCACGTTTTGACCATGAACTTTCAAATCCCCTTTCAAAACTTTCTCTCCAAATTGCTTGAGTTACAGTTTATATAAATATGGAGCGAGGGTATGGTTGTCTTTGTCTTGAAGAGACGAAGAGAATGTCATAGGTATGAGCTTCTGATTTTACAGTTTGAGAGACCTGTAATTCATGAGGCTGGAGGTTGAAGATGACCAACGTGTCACCTTCTAACCAATGAAAGCGTGCCATTTGTATTTTTTGAATTTTTTATTTTATATTTGATTTAGTGCTTTATTCAGTAAAGACCATGATATGAACAGCACGCCAGATCCTTTGGATTTGATTACTAACGCGTTTTGACTCTCATCCAATGGTCCACATCTTTTTCTTTTATTTTCTTTTTCTGGTTTTTATATTTTAATTGTTTTAAATTTCAAAAAGTCATAGAAAATTCATATTTAGTCCAAAAAATCTGAAAAAATTATGAAAAATATTTTTGATTATTCTCTTTCGGATTTTTATTTTTTCACAATTTATTTTTGTGTTTTGGTATTTTTTATGAATTTTACACTTATTTGGTTTGTTGAAAATGATTAAAAATATTTTTACACATTTTTAAATTCTGAAAAAATTATGGAATGATCCAATGATATTGTGATAATTATTGGTGACCTTATTTTATTTTTGTTTATGATTTTATTATTTTTTTACTATTTTTGTTTATTTCACCCATTTATTTTAATTTTTAAAAATGGTTTCTGACTTTTAAAAATTCCCAAAATTTTTGTAAAATTACTTGGCCCCTTTTCTGATTTTTCTTTGGTTTTATTTTTCATTTCTTGATTAATTTGAATATAATTGGTATTTCCCTCATTATTTCTTTTTTTAAAACATGTTTTAAACCTTTTAATATGTATATTAAATGTGATATTATTTTGTGATTATTTTCTGGCTGTCTTGGGTTGATTTTTTGATCATAGCTTTATTAACATCATTGGATCGATGGTGTTGAGTTTAACTCCACAAAATGGATGAATGATTTTAATAATAGTTTGATTAAATATTAATTCAAATGTGATCTTTTCTATTTACCCTAATTCCTCTTCATCTTTTCCCCTTCTAATTGCACTAAATGTTGCTAGAGCATGATCTCTATATCATTTCTCAAAACAAATGGTGCATAGATTGCTATTGACCGGCCTCAAAATAGGTGCGACTTCTATATAAGTCAACTTACGATTGCTTAACATAGCGCTAAATTTTGTCCCGATTCAAATAAATGATCATTTGTGGCCCAAACTTATGATTGCAATCCCAAGTATGTTAATTTGATCTCTTTGATCCAATAACCTTGATATTCATTGTGTGGAGGCTTTGGTTCTACCAATCCTCTAATGGATCTACAACACTTTTGGTCAACGCGGATCACTTAAACATCGTTGATCATTAAATGGTACTTATGAGAATTCCAAATGGATGATATACTTGACAAAAAGCAAATGCAACTTGTTGTGTGGAGGCTTTGGTTCTACCAATCCTCTAATGAGTTCCAAATGCAAGTTTCAAGATGGTCATCCAACTAACCACTAATTATTGACTTTTTTTACCTTATGCTTTTATTATCTTTTATGCTTTATGCACTATTTACTTTTAGCATTTACATTTCTTGCCATTTTCATCTTTGCTCATTTGAGCATTTATTTTCTTGCCATTTTTACTTTGCTCACTTGAGCTTTTCTTTTCCTTTTCTCAAGATACTTAATAATCAACATAAACCCTAAAAAACTCTTAATGGCACTTGGACTATTTTGGTTACTATCCTTGGCATGGTGGAGCAGTGGACTTTTCTTGGACTTAGGATTAGAAACCTTGGCCTATCTTGGACACCTTGTGATCTTATCTAATTATTTTGTCTAGAGCTCTTGAGTTTTACCTCAAGACATTGGGTTGCTTGTTTGTTTTTGTGTGCAGGTTTTTGTGATTACATCCTATGTTTGTAATCTGGAATTCACCAGTATACAGCCGTTAATCTATCCAATATTCGTGAAGACTTGGTACACCTGGAGAGGTCTAGTATCTTTGCTTGCTTGGTTTCAATCCAAAGAATGGGAATTTTATCTTGGCTCTTAATGTCAAGCTTTGGCTTCTTGTTGGTTAGATGGTCCTTATCCTTAGCTTTTACCTTATGCTTTAGGATAGTCTCTTATACTCCTCCCATCTTCTTTAATTTCAAAAATCTTCTCCCTCCTTTGAAAACTCTTCTTGTTTTGAAACTTAGACTACTTTCATAATAAACTTGGACTTATGTCCATGCATTTTCAAAACATTTTCATAAATAAACTTCAATCAATCTAATAAGACTTTGACACTTTTTTGTGAGAAGACTAAAAGTCAATCAATCTCATTTCAAACCATTTTGCCACTTTGGTTTTTATCTTTAAACTTTTTCTCAAAAGGTTAGAATCTTGCGAATCCTTGTAGTGATGCAAACAACTATACTTCTACAATATGCAGTGAAGAGAGATATTTTCCACTTAGGTGTTAAGTGAGGCGTTGTTGATTTTAAAATCCAAGCCATATCCTCCACTTTGAGATGATGCAAATTCTCCTTTCTCATGATTGTGGGTAGTAAGTATGTTTTCCACACGGGCAATGACAATGATGTCTTATCTCTTAAAATTAACCAACACACTTGTGTTTCAAATTTTTAAAAGAGGAACTACGTGTACCCGGATCCCCTATTGCACGAAACGTGGTACGTAAGCACTAAAGGTTCGCAACCGCGGCGGGTGAAAAAATCATAAAATAAGAAGAGTAGGATGGATTGTAGTGCCGAGTAATCGGGAAGACGTACTACTTTTGACTTGGGAGCCTACTGAAACTGAGGACCGTAGAATACCAAACCCATCTTGTCTTTTTAGGTGTAGTGTGGAAGATATGACGGAGTAATCCAGAAATAGTTGTCACGCGATACTATGCTCGGACGAGTCTTTCTTGAGAATATTACTAATTACCGAGTTAATCGGGAAGTTGGTAATATCCGAAGGAAGGATGTAGACTCTGGGAACCTCTAGAACCTTGTTTGGCAGGTGATAACTTTTTAGACCAACACCTTATGGGTAGTATCTTCGACCTCATGCTCGTGACGTTGAACCTATGAACCCTATATGTGTGATTTTGTGTGTGATTGCTGCATCATGCATCCATGCACTCATAAGCATCTTTTGAAGAAAACAATATTTCAAGGGATTTAAAGGTTGACTATTTGTGAATATCTCAGGTACTATTAACCATGGATTCTGGAAAGAGAAAGACCGGGAAATACAGTTTCAAGGATCCCAAGATAGATGAGTTGATCAGTCTAATTCCAGAGATCGAATGTTCTGCAGACTTTCGGAAGAAATATGGATCCATTATTCCTCTCATAAAGCTGAAGATGAAGGAGGGTATTCTCTCAACCTTGGTCCAGTTCTATGATCCGGTGTATCACTGCTTTACTTTTCCCGATTATAAGTTGATGCCTACACTAGAGGAGTATTCCTATCTATTGGATTTTCCTGTTACCGATCATGTTCCTTTTACTGGTTTTGAGGGTGAGCCAAAACCACATGAGATTGCTGCTTTGATTCATCTGGGAAAGTCTGAGGTGGAAGCCCATATGACTACTAAAGGAGGGATTAGAGGATTACCAACTCAGTTCTTATTGGAGAAAGCTCATTACTTTGCCAGAATGAAGAGTACGGTTTCTTTTGAGGCCATCTTTGCTTTACTTTCTTATGGATTATTCTTATTCCCTAATGTGGACAAGTTTGTCGACATTAACGCTATCAGGATTTTCATGATTGGAAACACAGTTCCTACACTGTTGGGTGATACTTATTACGCTGTTCATCTTCAGAATTCTTATCATGGGGGAATGATTATCTCTTGCACGCCTTTGTTGTACCGGTGGTTCATCTCTCATATGCCCCAGTCTGATTCTTTTTGGGATGTCAAGAAGGAACCTCGTTGGGCTCCTAAGATCATGGCACTTACTCACTCGGATATTGATTGGTATCATCGAGCTTATCAGGATGTTGAGATTATTGACAGTTGTGGTAGTTTCCCCAATGTACCTCTTCTTCGTACAAATGGAGGAATTAACTATAACCATGTTCTTGCACGGCGACAGCTTGGTTACCCGATAAGGGATCAACCAAACAGTACTCATTTGAGTAGTTTCTTTCTGAAGGAAGGATAAGACCACAGGGAAGCTAGGGAGAAGATTGCGAAGGCCTGGCGTCACATTCATAAGAAGAGTAGGATGGATTTGGGACCTAGGGACACTGTTTCTTTGGAGCCATATCTTCAGTGGGTCCGATCGAGAGTCATTCAGTTGAAGATGCCGTATACTCGGGAGACACCCATGCCTGATCTATTTGTGAATACCACTCCTCCCTTATTATATGATCTAGAAGATCTGCAACTCGCTTTGGTTAGGATGCAACAGGAAAGGGCTGTTTGGAAGAACAAGTTCCAGACTTTAGAGAGTTCCTATAGAGCAGACTTGAAGGAGAAAGATGATTTGATTGAGATCCTTGAAAGTCGAGCGGTGGAGTATATGGAGAGGCAAGGGGATTTATTTTCTCCTAAGCCTCAAACAGGTGTTGTTTGTTCACTTCCTGATTCAGATGATTTGAAGGAGGTTTCCATCAGACATGTGGAAGAAAACCAGAGGTTGAGAGCTCAGATTTCCAGGCTTATAGGGAAGTGCCATCCTACAGATTGATCTCTATCAATTCCTTTTCTCAAGATTTTAGATTGTATTTTCATATTGTACTTGGGATCATTGAAACTTGTAACCCATTTCAAAGTTATTATAATAAAAGTTTTCAGTATTTCAAATGCGTTATTATTTTGATGTTTGCAATATGTCTGTAAATCTTAAATCCCTTGAAATATTAAATGATAAAATAATAATAATCATATACATTGCATATCATGCATCATATTGCACATGTTTCTTGCATTTGTTATGCATATCCAGGTTCCTTACCCATCTTCTTTACTTCATTCAACAAGCTGACTCATCACTACAACACTCGGGCTAATTTCAAAAAGAAGATGGACAACTTAGAACGGGAGAATCGCGAGCTGCATGAAGAAGTTTCTGCTTTGAAGGATGGCTTGGCCAATTTGACTACTCTGATGGAAGCTCTGGTGGTTTCTCAGAATCAGCCACTGAGTGTTCAACCTCAACCAACAAGGGCAAATGCTGAAGTCCCTGCTGTTCTTGTATCTGCTACTCCGACTGTTGTTCAAAACCACATGCCTCAGGGTTATCTATGGGGAATGCCTTGAATTTTGTACCTGAAAGTTTCAATTTGGGCCCCCAAGATGCTCCAATGGTTCCAAATGTTGTTACTCCAGCACCTCCTGTGGTGCATACTGTTCCTGCTGCACCTCCTTCGGTGAATTTGGTTATGTTTGTTAATGAAGATGTGTGTCGTCCTTTCCCTCCATCGAGTGAAGACTTGGGTCTTTATGACCGAATGGATGATTTCTAAGAGCAGTTTGATAGAATGCAAAGAGAGATGAAGGCTCTTAGGGGAAAAGAGTTATTTGGGCAGAATGTGAATAAGCTGTGTTTGGTCCCGAACCTGCTAAGTTCAAGGTCCCGGAGTTTGAGAAGTACAAGGGCAACACTTGCCCCCGTGCTCACTTGGTGATGTATGTAAGGAGAATGTCTACCCACACCGATGATCAGCGTCTGCTAATTCACTTTTTCCAGGATAATCTGACCGACGCAGCGATGAAATGGTACATGAGTTTAGACAGCGCCAACATCCATACCTTTAATGATTTGGGAGAAGCATTTATAAAAGAATACAAGTACAATGTGGACATGGCGCCTGATTGTGACCAACTTAGGGCCATGGTTCAGAAAGACATAGAATCTTTCAAAGAGTACGCACAAAGATGGCGCGAAGTGGTTGCACAGGTGGTTCCCCCTATGGAGGAGAAGGAAATGACTAAAATTTTACTGAAGACGTTAAGCGCTTTCTATTACGAAAGAATGGTAGAAAGTGCCCAGAGTGATTTTACAGAAATGGTAGGAATGGGCGTCCGCTTAGAAGAGGCAGTAAGAGAAGTCCGTTTGATAAAGGGTGAAGGATCCGAAAGTGTGAAGAAGCCAGCTTATAGGTTTACAAAGAAGAAATAAGGGGATGCAAATGTTGTTATACAAGAGAGGAGGGTAAATGCTCCTAGAAGGAATTATCAGCATCACCAGTAAGTTGCTTCAGTGACTCCTGTTATGAATGTCGCTCCAACTACCGTTGCCTATCAAAGACAGTCCCAGCAGGGGAACCAAGGGAATAATCAGAGAAGGGAGAACTATGACCCTATTCCCATGAGCTATGCAGAGCTACTATCAGCATTGATTCAGAAAAAGTTGGTCCAGACACGACCACCTCCAGCAGTACCATCACCATTGCCTTGGTATTACAAAGCGGACCAGACGTGTGCCTTTCATCAGGGAGCACCAGGGCATAGTGTTGAAAAATTGTTATCCTTTGAAGACCTAAGTGTAAAGTTTGGTGAAGTCTGGAATTCTATCCTTAAAAGACATGGGACCTAATGTGAAAGACAATCCTCTACCCAAACACGGAGGAGTGAATGCTGTGAATATGGTGGCCGGTTGTCCAGGTGACTTCCAGATTTTTGACATTAATCTAGTTGGAGGGGATGTAGTGAAGATGCACGTAGACCTCTGTGAATTCTGTTATTATATGCATGACCATGTCGGTTGTGCTGTTTTTAGTACAAACATCCAGGGTTGCGAGAAGATAAAGGCTGATTTACAGGAGATGATGGATGAAGGTTTAATCCATATAATCAGGCCTAGGGAAGAGTATGAAGAGGAAGTGAATATGGTTTCTAGATGTCCTGGTGAATTCAGAATTTTTGATGTGGAACATTTGAATGAAGATCTCGTACAATTGCATGCCACTTTCTGCTGTACTGTTGGACAGGTGGAACACCAATATGGATCTTGCATAGTTTGCTGCCGAGACCCCCGAGGATGTTTTATTGTGAGAGAGGGTGTTCAATTGCTGTTAGACAATGGGACTATCAAGATTACAGGTTAGAGAGATGATTATCATGAGGTTGATATGGTTGAAGTTTGTTTGATGGGAGAAGAGTCAAAGGAAGAATATGCCTCCGCGGATGAGTATTTCTCTTCAGATGAAGATTTGTTTGCCGGAAGTGATCTGTTGAAAGCTGATTGTGTCGAGGAAGGTGTAAATTTCATTATACCTTGTTTTGGTGCACCCGCTCACTTTGAGATGGGGTACCATAGCAAACCAGCTGTTACCCCATTGGTAATTAGTCTGCCAGGACCTATTCCCTATAAATCAGATAAGGTTGTGCCTTACAAATACAATGCTACAATCTTGGAAGATGGGGTGGAAGTTCCCATCCAGTCAATGCCAGATGTTGGAAATATAGCTGATAATAGTAGGGTGACCCGTAGTGGTCGTGTGTTTGCGCCGGTTATTCAAAAAGATGTTGTTGCTGGAAAGAAAATTGCTGAGAACGATGAGCCTAAGAAGATTGCAGGAGAGACTAGTGGAGCTACATTGGAGAAAGAAGTGGATGATATCTTGAAAATAATTAAAATGAGCAACTACAAAATTGTAGATCAGCTATTGTAGACTCCTTGAAAGATATCCATCCTAGCTTTATTGATGAATTCCTCCGCTCATAGAGAATCACTGATGAGAGTACTAGACCAAGCTTTTGTAGAGAATGACATGTCGTTCGATCAATTCAGCAACGTGATTGGAAACATTATGTCATGTAACAACTTGAGTTTTTGTGATGATGAGTTACCAGATGAAGGGATTTATCACAACCTGACCCTCCACATATCTATGAATTGCAAGAATGATTCGCTATCCAATGTGCTAATTGATAACGGATTCGCATTGAATGTTATACCGAGAAGTACTCTCATGAAGTTAAAGTATCAGGGAACACCTATGCGCCCGAGTGGCATCATTGTGAAGGCTTTTGATGGGTCGAGGAAATCTGTCATCGGTGAAGTGGACTTACCCATCCATATAGGACCACACTTGTTTTTGATAACTTTCCAGGTAATGGACATTATCCCCGCGTATAGTTATTTGCTTGGACGGCCATGGATACACGAAGCAGGGGCTGTCACTTCAACTCTCCATCAAAAGCTAAAGTTTGTGCGTGAAGGGAAAGTAGTAATCGTAAATGGGGAGTAGGTGTTGTTAATATCCCATCTATCCTCTTTCAGTATTGTAGAAGCGGATGAGGATGTTGTTGGAACCCAGTTCCAAGCCCTATCCATTGACAACATAAGGAAGAATGAGAATTCTGTAGTTTCTCTGAAGGATGCGCAATAGGTTATGCACAATGGTCATAATCCAGTTTGGGAACAACTTGTGGATCCACCCGTGAACAAAAACAGAGCTGGTTTGGGTTTCTCTTCGAAGAATGGCAAAGGCGAAAGTATGAAGTTGAAGTCTTCTGTGAACAATTATCATGATGTTTTCCGCAGCGGAGGCTACCTCCACCCGATTGGTTCTGGAATTAATGCCGTTGAAGAGGATGAAGCAGAGCAGGAAGCATCGAATTACGTGACGCATGGAGTCCGAGTTCATAACTGGGTCACCATTGATGTTCCTTCTTGCATACATATTTCAAAGTAATTTGTTTCGATAATCTGTTTCTTTCTTTTGAAAAACTTTCACTCTGCCCAAGGTGGAAGTATCGATGTTGTAGGGCTTATCTGTTTGCTATAACTGTTAATATCATTAATAAAAGTTGTCTTTGCTTCCAAATTATGTCTTTTATTTTCTGCCTTTTTCTTGGGAAATAGTAATAATAATAAAAAACCTTTCAAAATAAATAATAACTGAAAATTAGTCTGCATGATCACTTGTTATATGTGTCAGTTTATAAAAGCAATCATAAATCACATGTGCAGATTAATTAAAAAACTTGTTGAATACAATGACCCTGCACCCTCTCCCAACTTTGAACGTCCTGTGTTTGGGGCTGAAGAAGAAAATTATGATGAGATTCTAGAAGAGCTCTCACGGTTGCTTGAGCACGAGAAAAATACCATTCAACCATACAAAGAGCCTTTGGAAGTGGTTAATTTGGGTTCAGAGGAAGATCCGAAGGAAGTCAAGATTGGAGCATCGTTGCATCCTGATGTAAAAAGCGGGTTGATTGAGCTGTTGAAAGAATATGTGGATATTTTTGCTTGGTCTTATCAAGATATGCCTGCTCTAGATACAGACATTGTCGAGCATCGTTTTCCGTAGAAGCCAGAGTGTTTGCCAGTTAAACAAAAGTTGAGAAGAACCCACCCGGATATGGATGTAAAGATAAAAAAGGAGGTCCTAAAGCCGATTAATGCTGGTTTTCTTGTGACGTTAGTGTGTCCTCAATGGATTTCCAATATTGTCCCAGTACCGAAAAAAGACGGAAAAGTCCGCATGTGCGTAGATTATAGAGATCTAAAGAAAGCTAGTCCAAAAGATGATTTTCCATTGCCTCACATTGACATGTTAGTGGATAGCACATCAAAATTCAAGGTATTCTCGTTCATGGACGGATTTTCCGGGTATAATCAAATAAGAATGGCTCCAGAGGACATGGAAAAAACAACGTTTATCACACCCTGGGGAACATTCTGTTACAGAGTGATGCCCTTCGGGTTGAAGAACGCTGGTGCAATGTACCAGAGGGCTATGACAACCCTATTCCATGATCTGATGCACAAATAAATCGAAGTATATGTTGATGATATGATTGCCAAATCCCAGACTGAAGAAGGGCATATAGAGGATTTGTTGAAGTTGTTTCAGTGTTTGAGGAAGTATCATCTCTGCTTGAATCCAAATAAATTCACCTTCGGAGTTAGATCCGAGAAATTTTTGTGTTTTATTATTAGCCAGAAAGGAATTGAAGTTGACCCTGAAAAAGTCAAAGCAATTCAAGAAATGCTAGCACCAAGAACTGAAAAGCAAGTCAGGGGTTTCCTCGGGCGTTTGAATTATATCTCCCAATTTATTTCCCACATGACCGCAACGTGTGAACCGATCATTAAGTTGTTAAAGAAATATCAAGGTTGTATGTGGACCGATGACTGCCAAAAGGAATTTGAAAGTATTAAAGAGTATCTGCTTGAACCTCCTATTTTGCTCCCTCCCGTAGAAGGAAGACCGTTGATTATGTATCTAACCGTGTTGGATAAATCCATGGGTTGTATTCTGGGACAACAGGATGAAACGGGAAAGAAAGAGTTTTCCATTTATTATCTCAGCAAAAAGTTCACTGATTGTGAGATGCGGTATTCCATGCTAGAAAAAACATGTTGTGCTCTGGCATGGGCGGCAAAGCGTTTGTGGCAGTATATGTTGAATCATACCACTTTATTGATCTACAAAACGGATCCAATCAAGTATATTTTTGAAAAGCCTTCTCTTAGTGGGAGAATTTCCCGTTGGCAGATGTTGTTTTCTGAATATGATATTGAATACCGCACTCAAAAAGCTATCAAAAGTAGTGTGTTGGCAGATTACTTTGCTCACCAGCCGGTGGAAGATCATCAGTCTGTAGAATATGAATTCCCCGATGAAGATGTGATGTTCTTGAAAGTGAAAGGTTGTGATGAACCATTGCCCAAGGAGGGTTCCGACCCTGAATCTTGTTGGAGTATGGTATTTGATGGAGCTGTGAATGCTTATGGTAAAGGAATTGGTGTTGTGATTGTTACTCCTCATGGATCACATATTCCTTTTACTGCAAGGTTAACATTTGATTACACTAATAATATGGAAGAATATGAGGCTTGCATCATGGGTCTTGAAGAAGCTATTGATATCAGAATCAAGATTTTAGATGTGTATGGTGATTCAACATTGGTAATAAATCAGATTAAAGGGGTATGGGACACTCGTCACCCTAGCTTGATCCCTTACAAAGATTATGCTAGAAGATTACTATCCTTCTTCAATAAATTTGAATTCCATCACATTCCCAGGGATGAAAATCAAATGGCAGATGCTCTGGCAACTCTGGATTCCATGTACCAAGTAAATGCTTGGAATGACATACCCTAAATTACAGTTCAACGGCTCGATAGGCCCGCTCATGTGTTTGTGATGGAGCTGGTAGCAGATGAAAAACCTTGGTACTATGATATCAAGCATTTTCTTCAGACTCAGGAATACCCGTTTGGTGCATCAAAGATGGATAGAAAGACACTGAGAAGGTTGGCAGGCAGTTTCTTCCTCAGTGAAAATGTGCTATACAAGAGGAATTTTGACATGGTCTTGATCAAATGCATGGATAGACACGAAGCAGACATATTGATGCATGATATCCATGAAGGTTCATTTGGAAATCATGCTAATGGACATTCAATGGCTAAAAGGATGCTAAGGGCAGGTTATTATTGGTTGACGATGGAATCTGATTGTTACAAATTTGCAAAGAAGTGCGATAAATGCCAGATTTATGCAGATAAGATCCATGTACCTCCGAAACTCCTCAATGTGATTTCCTCCCCATGGCCTTTCTCTATGTGGGGTATTGACATGATTGGAATGATAGAACCCAAAGCTTCGAACGGGCACCGTTTTATCTTAGTAGCAATTGATTACTTCACCAAGTGGGTAGAGGCTGCTTCTTATGCCAATGTTACTAAGAAGGTGGTTGTGCGCTTCATTAAGAATAACATTATATGTCAGTATGGGGTGCCAAGCAGAATCATCACCGATAATGGCTCGAATTTGAACAACAAGATGATGATTGAACTGTGCGAAGAATTCAAGATTGTCCATCACAATTCATCTCCATACAGGCCAAAGATGAATGGGGTTGTTGAAGCTGCTAATAATAACATCAAGAAGATCATCTAGAAAATGGTTGTCACTTATAAGGATTGGCATGAAATGCTCCCTTTTGCCCTACATGGATATCGAACATCTGTCTTCACTTCAACATGAGCAACCCCGTTTTCTCTAGTATATGGAATGGAAGTTGTACTCCCTGTCTAGGTAGAGATTCCCTCGTTGCATGTGATAATTGAAGCCAAGTTGACAGAGGCTGAATGGGTTCAGAACAGGTTTGACCAATTGAATTTGATTGAAGAGAAGAGAATGATAGCTTTGTGTCATGGGAAGTTATATCAGAAAATAATGAAGAAAGCATTTGACAAAAAGGTCAAACCTCATGAATTCAAAGAAGGCGACCTCGTGCTCAGGAAGATCATGTCTTTCAATGCTGATTCTAGGGGCAAGTGAACTCCTAATTTTGAAGGCCCGTATGTTGTCAAGAAAGCCTTCTCTAGTGGTGCATTAATTCTTGAAACTATGGATGGCGAGGAGTTCCCACATCCCATGAATGCTGACGCAGTCAAGAAATACTTCACCTAAAGAAATAAAAGAACAACTCGCTATGTTGAAAACCCGAAAGGGAGGCTTAGGAAAAAAAGAGTGTCTCGGTAGGCCGAAAACCCGAAAGGGCGGTCTAGGAAAAAATTAGAGACATAAACAGAATAAATTTTCCGCTAAGTTGAAAACCCGCAAGGGCAGCTTAGGCAAAAGTTAGGGACTTTCTTGGCAAGTAACTGCGTCAGACAATACTTGATCGTTGAAGCAACAATCTTCTCGGATCCTCACCATACTTCAACAAAAGCTGCTGCTCAGGACTTCAAAAGTTGTTAGGGGGAATAGTGGTCATTGTATCTTAATGTATCTTTTCCATTATATATTACCATTTCCCAAACTTTGTAATCATCCATGGAGTCTCACCATTCGCATACTACCATTCTATTAATGAAATTCGAGCTTTCGCCTAATTCTTGGTGTTCTTATGTTTATTTAGCTTGCAAAGACTTCATTTATTATTGATAATAACTGTTAAAGCAAAGAGATTAAAAAGAAAAATTGACTTTTCAAAAATAAGAGAGGTCTTCACAATTCAATTTACTTGGGAATTTGTGTTGAAACGATGACAACGAGAATGGTGGTCCCAAGAATGAACAAAATCCAGTTGTTTTAAGAAGATTTACTCCCTTCATGAAAGTTTTCTCAGGTGTGCGCAATCCTTGTGTGTTTCCCAGATAGTTAAAGACAATACCAGTGGGTACAAGGTGCAGTATTGGGTTGTGATCCCATTGTCCCCAGTCAAGTCTTGGTTCGCTTTTTGGGTTTGCATGGTCAGAAGCCTTTGTCCCAGTTTCCCCAGCAAGTTTTCCCTCGTTTGATGAAAGTATTGACTTCTTGATTTCCCAGAAAGGTTATCCCAGGGCATCTCTTGTTTGGAGTGAGCATTCGTGATGAAAGTTTTCTCCAGGGAGTTAGGCTTGAATTCCCCAGTAAAGCTCGGTTGTGTCAGCATCAGTCTTCCTTATTTGAGGCTGGTCTGGAAATCTCCAGTAGGCATGTTGCTTTTGAAAAGTTGTTTTCTCCAATAAAACCGGAAGAAAGATGTTCTATCCCGATATTTGTTTGATTCGGATACATCCAAATTATGTTTCTCCTCAGTAAAATTAACACATGCAATGGATTTGGTTTCCGCAGTTGCTTTTACCTTTCTTGGATTGATCTTTCTGGTTGAAGATTAGCCCAGTGCCGTAGTACCTGAGGCAATTTTGTTTATTTGAACTGATTATGTATCCTTTTACCAGCGTATCCACGATAGCACTCATACATTCATACATACATCATGCATAACAAAAAAACCAGTGTTCATTAGCATTGTGTTCTGACCTTTTTTTGAAGCGCCCTTTGCTTAGTTGATTTTAGTTGACCCTCTTGAGTTCATTTCCCAAAGGATGTATCTGCTTTGGCCGTCTCGCTCCGGTATATTTCTGAGTTGGATTTGTGGTCGCATGACGATATCATTTATTATAGATTTTTGAAAATTTTGAGTTCTGGTTTGTGCATTTATTTTGCACAGGAAGAATTTATCTCCTCAGCAGGAATATCGTGGCATGTCCCCGGGAAGTCATATTGCTATCCCCATAAAGTCATTTCTCTTTGTAAATCCCCTTCGACAATAAGTGGGAGTCTCTTTATTTGAGACAGAGTACGTGTTACCCTTTTCAGGCAGATTTCCTTGGTTAAAAAAGAAGTTGAGACCCGTTCTTGGCAGAACACCAGAATTCTAGGAAAAATATGATATTTTTCTCTTTCTACCTTCAGTGAACATTGGTAGTACACCTTCAGTGAACGCCGGTGTTTGTTATTTTTTCTATCTTCAGTGAACGTTGATAGTTCATCGTCAGTGAACGACAGTGATATGATATTTTTCTCTTTCTACCTTCAGTGAACGTTGGTAGTACACCTTCAGTGAACGTCGGTGTTTGTTATTTTTGCTATCTTTAGTGAACGTTGATAGTTCATCGTCAGTAAATGGCGGTGATATGATATTTTTCTCTTTCTACCTTCAGTGAACATTGGTAGTACACCATCAGTGAACGTCGGTGTTTATTATTTTTGCTATCTTCAGTGAACGTTGATAGTTCATCATCAGTGAACGGCGGTGATATGATATTTTTCTCTTTCTACCTTCAGTGAACGTTGGTAGTACACCTTCAGTGAATGTTGGTATTTGTTTTTTTTGTTATCTTTAGTGAACGTTGATAGTTCATCGTCAGTGAACGGAGGTGATATGATATTTTTCTCTTTCTACCTTCAGTGAACGTTGGTAGTACACCTTTAGTGAACGTTGGTGTTTGTTATTTTTGCTATCTTCAGTGTACGTTGATAGTTCATCATCAGTGAACAGCGGTGATATGATATTTTTCTCTTTCTACCTTCAGTGAATGTTGGTAGTACACCTTCAGTGAACGTCGGTGTTTGTTATTTTTTCTATCTTCAGTGAACGTTGATGGTTCATCGTTAGTGAACGAAGGTGATATGATATTTTTCTATTTCTACCTTCAGTTAACGTTGGTAGTACACCTTCAGTGAACGTTGGTGTTTGTTATTTTTGCTATCTTCAGTTAACTTTGATAGTCCATCGTCAGTGAACGGCGGTGATATGATATTTGTCTTTTTCCTACCTTCAGTGAACGTAGGTAGTACACCTTCAGTGAACGTCGGTGTTTGATATCTTATTCCTACCTTCAGTGAATGTTGGTAGTACATTGGTCGTGAACGTCGATGCTTGTTATCCTTCTCTCTGATTCTTTTCTTGTGGTTTACCAGTGATTTATTTTCCTAGTGGGATTTCTTATCTGTTGATACATTTCATGATGCATCCCCAATACTACTTTGCGTCTTTTTGTTCCATTCATATGCATAAATGTTTGCATGGCATCTTAGGGCCAAAAACAGGGTTTGTTTTATATTTAAGTATCTTCAATCACGTCGACACGAAGATTTCTAACCTTCGTATCTCCGGATAGAAGAAACTTAAATAAGGGCAACTGTTGTACCCCAATTTTTGCCCCTAAGATCCCTTCATCATACCATATTGTTTCAATCACCACAAAATCACATTAGGGCTTTTGGTTCCTCTCCCCATCTTTAACCTTGCTCTTTGAGGAGTTACCAAGCACCTTGACTTATTTTCTTTGGTGAACATGGATATTTTGCTTTGATATTTTGCTCTAAATTAAAAAATACAATATTGGTTTGTCTTACTTGTTAATAATGTAGGTGAAGGCAATGAGGTTTAGCAAGTTGCATCATGGGTTCATGAGTTTATTTCCATGCCCTAGTCAAAGCTTGAGAGATTCAAACCTCACCAATGAAGTTGTTTTGAAGCTGGTATGGAAGTGGTTTTGGTGGCCATGAGTCCTCATCATCATCCTCAACAAATTCTATTCACAAAGGAAGAATATTGGCACAAAAAGTTTGTTCAAACTTGGCAAAGTTCCACCAAGCATTCTCTTGATCTAGAGGCTAGGGTTTTGGAATTCAAAGGGAAATATCTTTCTCATCTTGTGGTATTTTTGATTGGTTCCAAAACCATTCTTCTCTTCAAAGAGTTACCAACAAATCACTTCAAAAGTTCCAAAGAGTTTTAATGTGGAAGGACTTTAATGAAGAAGAAAGTTTACAAGTCACCCAGATGAATCCCCAATTTTCCATATGTGACTTCAAATGATAATAACTTGGTCAATTTCTATCACCTTGAGTCCATTCTTTTTTCATGATGATCCTAAAGATGTGTACTTCATGCCTTCTTTTATGTGCAAAGTGAGAAAATGGATGGAAGTTTCCTTAAGAATGCAACAGATTATAGGTCATTTCATGATTTTTGGCCAACTTCAATAGGTCATAACTTGCTCAATTTTTGGAGAATTTGAGTGGTTCAAATTGAAAAATGTCATTCAAGAGGTATAATTCATTCCATATTTTTTGGTCAAGAGCAAATTCTAAGTGCAAGGCCATGTTTGGATACAAGAGATTATGGGTCATTTTTAAAGAAGAATTTGAAATATTTCTAAGTATGGAAAGTCAACTCTTTTTCTTCAACTTTGACTCCATGTAATTTTCAGCTCAAGCCTCCAATTGATTCCATTCTTTTTCCATTACAAAGCTTGTTACCTCGTCTTTCCAAAGCATCAAGAATTTTGCCCTAAGACTCCTTGAGGTGGAAATGCCATTGGAATGAACTTGGTAACTTGAAACTGAAGTTTTACCATAAGTCAGAATTTGAAATCCATGTTTTGGCCTTTAAACATCAAATTAGCACGCGTTTATGATCTAAACATGTTTAACCAAGTTGCCAAAGTGGATTAGAGCCTTGAAACACAAGGATTTGATGAGTTTTGATGCAAATCAGATCACACTTTGCTCGTGTATCAGGTTCACACGGTTTCCCTCCAATTTGTATCATTCCACACGCTTGAGCATCCCATTTGATTCCCTATAAATAGAGGGTCATCCCCCATTCAATTTCCCAAGCTTAGATAGCCATAATCATCCTGCCAAACTTGTTTCACAACTCAGAATTCAGCTACTTCGAATCCTATCCTCAAGCCTTTTTAAATCCATTTTTTCCATCAATTCACCTTCCTTGACCCTCCCTGAACCTAACCATATAATTATATTCAAGAATCGTGCCCTACATTGCTCCATAGAAATCCAGTTTCAGAGCTCGGCAACTCAAATTCAATAGGTAGATTCCTTCATCAATTCTTCAAAACTTTGGTATCATTATGTTGCTCTCATTGCCATGGTTCTAGTCGTAACACTTACTTTTATTTGGAAGCACGTTTTGACCATGAATTTTCAAATCCCCTTTCAAAACTTTCTCTCAAAATTGCTTGAGTTACAGTTTATATAAACATGGCGCGAGGGTATGGTTGTCTTCGTCTTGAAGAGACGAAGCGAATGGTATAGGTCTGAGCTTCTAATTTTACAGTTTGAGAGACCTGCAATTTGTGAGGCTGGAGGTTGAAGATGACCAACGTGTCACCTTCTAACCAATGAAAGCGTGCCATTTGTATTTTTTGAATTTCTGATTTTATATTTGATTCAGTAAAGACCATGATATGCACAACGCGCCAGATCCTTTGGATTTGATTACTAACGCGTTTTGACTCTCATCCAATGGTCCACATCTTTTTCTTTTATTTTCTTTTTCTGATTTTTATATTTTAATTGTTTTAAATTTCAAAAAATCATAGAAAATTCATTTTTAGTCCAAAAAATCTGAAAAAATTATGGAAACTATTTTTGATTATTTTATTTCTGATTTTTATTTTTTAACAATTTATTTTTGTGTTTTGGTATTTTTAAGAATTTTACACTTATTTGATTTGTTGAAAATGATTAAAAATATATTTACACATTTTTAAATTCTGAAAAAATTATGGAATGATCCAATGATATTGTGACAAATATTGGTGACCTTATTTTATTTTTGTTTCTGAGTTTATTTTTTTTTACCATTTTTGTTTATTTCACCCATTTATTTTAATTTTTAAAAATAGTTTCTAACTTTTAAAAATTCCCAAAAGTTTTGTAAAATTACTTCGCCCCTTTTCTGATTTTTCTATGGTTTTATTTTTTATTTCTTGATTAATTTGAATATAATTGGTATTTCCCTCATTATTTCTTTTTTTAAAACATTTTTTAAACCTTTTAATATATATATTAAATGTGATATTATTTTGTGATTATTTTCTGGCTGTCTTGGGTTGATTTTTTGATCATAGCTTTATCAACATCATTGGATCCATGGTGCTGAGTTTAACTCCACAAAAAATAGATGAATAATTTTAATAATAGTTTGATTAAATATTAATTCAAATATGGTCTTTTCTATTTACCCTAATTCCTCTTCATCTTTTCCCCTTCTAATTGCACTAAATGTTGCTAGAGCATGATCTTTATATCCTGTCTCAAAACAAATGGTGCATAGATTGCTATTGACCGGCCTCAAAATAGGTGTGACTTCTATATAAGTCCACTTACGATTGCTTAACATAGCGCTAAATTTTGTCCCGATTCAAATAAATGATCATTCATGGCCCAAACTTATGATTGCAAGTCCAAGTATGTTAATTTGATCTCTTTGATCCAATAACCTTGAGATTCATTGTGTGGAAGCTTTGGTTCTACCAATCCTCTAATGGATCTACAACACTTTTGGTCAACGTGGATCACTTAAACATCGTTGATCATTAAATGGTACTTATGAGAATTCCGAATGGATGATATACTTGACAAAAAGCAAATGCAACTTGTTGTGTGGAGGCCTTGGTTCTACCAATCCTCTAATGAGTTCTAAATGCAAGTTTAAAGATGGTCAACCAACTAACCACTAATTATTGACTTGTTTTACCTTATGCTTTTATTCTTTTTTATGCTTTATGTACTATTTACTTTTAGCATTTACATTTCATGCCATTTTCATCTTTGCTCATTTGAGCATTTATTTTCTTACCATTTTTACTTTGCTCACTTGAGCTTTTCTTTTCTTTTTCTCAAGATACTTAATAATCAACATAAACCCTAAAAAACTCTTAATGGCACTTGGACTATTTTGGTTACTACCCTTGGCATGGTGGAGCAGTGGACTTTTCTTGGACTTAGGATTAGAAACCTTGGCCTATCTTGGATACCTTGTGATCTTATCTGATTATTTTGTCTGGAGCTCTTGAGGTTTACCTCAAGAAATTGGGTTGCTTGTTTGTTTTTGTGTGCAGGTTTTTGTGATTACATCCTCTATTTGTAATCTGGAATTCACCCGTATACAGTCGTTACTCTGCCCAATTTTTGTGAAGACTTGGTACACCTGGAGAGATATAGTATCTTTGCTTGCTTGGTTTTAATCCAAAAAATGGGAATTTTATCTTGGCTCTTAATGTCAAGCTTTGGCTTCTCGTTGGTTAGATAGTCCTTATCCTTAGCTTTTACCTTATTCTTTAGGGTAGTCTCTTCTAATCTTCCCATCTTCTTTAATTTCAAAAATCTTCTCCGTCCTTTGAAAACTCTTCTTGTTTTGAAACTTAGACTACTTTCATAATAAACTTGGACTTATGTCCATGCATTTTCAAAACATTTTCATAAATAAACTTCAATCAATCTAATAATACTTTGACACTTTTTTGTGAGAAGACTAAAAGTCAATCAATCTCATTTCAAACCATTTTGTCACTTTGGTTTTTATCTTTAAACTTTTTCTCAAAAGGTTAGACTCTAGCCAATACTTGTAGTGATGCAAACAACTATAATTCTACAGTATGCAGTGAAGAGAGATATTTTCCACTTAGGTTTTGAGTTAGGTGTTGTTGATTTTAAAATCCAGGCCATATCCTCCACTTTGAGATGATGCAAATTATCCTTTCTCATGATTGTGGGTAGTAAGTATGTTTTCCACACGGACAATGACAATGATGTCTTATCTCTTAAAATTAACCAACACACGTGTGTTTAAAATTTTTAAAAGAGGAACTACGTGTACCCTGATCCTCTATTGCATAAAAGGTGGTACGTACGCACTAAAGGTTCGCAACCGCGCCGGGTGCAAAAATCATAAAAAATAAATATATTTCTTTTCTCACCTCCACCATCCATTTTATATATAACACATTTTATATAGCCAAAATATACAGATTTTTTTTCAAAGAGGCTCCTGCGGAGTACCGTAGATGTTTAGGGTGCTAATACCTTCCCTTTGCAAAACCAACCCCCTTACCTTGAATCTTTCCCCCTTTTTTTGGGTTATTCGCTCTTTTCCCATTCCTTTGGAAACATAAAGCGCGGTGGTGATTTTTATTTTGATTTGTATAAAGTCTAGTCAATCCAATGGCTTAGTCTTGAACATTTCTACCGCTATAGGGTCCACATCCATTTTGGTTGTTACTAGTAAATGAGGGTGTGGTTGAGGCCCATTAAATTTTTAGTCAAGCCCGTTTAAGTGTATTAGTTGCTAGTAAAAGGAAAAGATGAAATCACAATGCAAAGCTCATCAGAATTCAGTCCATTGGCCCATTTTTTGTTGTTGTAAAGCAAGAAAGGAGGTACAATTTGGAATACGAACTCTACGCTAAGCCCAGTAGTTTCTTTATTATTATTGTTTATCTAAGGAAATTATTATGTTGTTGTTGGCTGTTTGGGCCAATTAAGGCCCAACATGAGTTGGAAACAAACAAGAGGCGCTAAAAAAATGTTGGTAGCCTATTCTGTTTTTAAACAAAATTATTTGATAATTTTCACTAAATTGATTTTGTAATATTTTTATCAATGTTAATAAATCGTGTAAAAAAAGGAGAGGGGTCTTGTTTAAGAATTAGTCAGTTGGGCCTAATTATATTTGGAAAGGTGTTTTTGGCTGTAAATAAAAAAATGTAAGCTGAGCAGATTAATTAACACTAGGTCCATGTTCCGCCAACATGTACTGTACCGATTAAGAGTCTGAATTAACGCATGTGATTAGCAACAACACTTACTGTAGATATTTAAATAAAAAAAGAAAGAACCAAATCAGAGTCTCTAAAATAAAATCAAATAAATCTGCAAATCTGCAGAAGTACCGATACAACCCAAAATCCAATTACAACAGAATCTCATTACAATTACAGTGAATCTTACAAATTCAAAATCTAAAAACATAATATATTACATAAATCTGGAAAAAATATTTTGTATCAAACTAAAATCAAATCTTGCGACATATACAATCAAATCCAAATCAATTACAACCCCTAATTTCTACCGGTACTAATCAGTCTGTAACGACTAAAGTACTAAACCATAGATCTAAAGCAATGTATAAATAGGGAAGGAAAGAACAGTGAGAGGGGGCTTTTTTTGGACGATGAGTAGAGAGAGGAATCCTTACCGAGTCAAGCCTGAAAAGGTGATTAGAGTTTCGAAGCTCGAAACCCTAATCGCGTAACCGTTCCGCCATTGAGATCTTAAACTCCATCGAAGCTTTCTGCTACCATCACCTTCGAGTGCCATTCGACCTGCGAGCAAGAAGAAGCAAAGCAGAACCAAAACCAAGTGGATTAACGCTCAAAGACAGAAAATAATATTGCACTAAGGGGTAAGGGAACTTAGCTTTTCCTCTTTATTGTTCTTGTTTTTATTTGTGGTTTTACTGGGAGTCGCGATAGAGGGGATGTGGTGTTAGGGTTTGGTGAGGGGAAGAGGAAGGGGTTGGAATGGAGGAGAGAAAGGGACATTTGTTGTGAAACACAAAAAAGACTGTGAAATGAAGAATAAGACAAAATGTTATAATTCGCTTCAATCATATACCTACACGTACATCGTAGTCATCATACTCCTTTGCTGACGCCCATTAGATTTTGATCTGATGGCCATTAGTCCAAGTCTCATGCTAATTAACGTGTTCCCTCACTTACACATTCAAACAGGCCCTTCTCTAAAACTGTTTGGGCCTAAGCCCGTTACTTTTTAGCACAACCCTTCCATTGTTTTACTAAAATACAAAGCAGGATGCACCCCCTATCCAGAACCTATGTTTGGGTCTAGCCCAATCTAATTTCAGTACCCCTATGTTTTACTGCTTAACTAGAATTACACCCCCTGATTTTAATTAAATTATCATTTTTTTAGTTATTATTTCCTTTATATTATATTTTTATATATATTATATTTTTATTCTTATTATTATTATAATTATTTATTTTTATAGTAATTATTATTATTATTAATATTAATTTTTATATTATATATAAATATTATTTATTATCATAAATAAATTATTTTTATTCAAAACTCATGAATATACTATTTTCTTATATATTGCATTAAATATTTTTATATCATGCATTAATTTAGATATTTCGCAATTAATACGATTAAAAAATGGCAACAAACATCAAACTATTTTTCTCAACAAATTAAGCTAAACAACTATTTTTTGTAAAAGGGTTTCAAACGGATTTTGACTAATTGCGCATTTAGCCACAATCTCCATAATCACTAAAACCGGTCAAAATGTGAGGTGATTCAAAATACTTTTGCAACCCCTAAAAAACACCAACCCATACGAACTACGAATTGGGACCCTGATTCCTCCTAAGAGGATACGTAGGCACGCGATATAAAATTGTGGCGAGTCTTGCTAATTAAAACTTAAAACCCTATTTACCCTAAACTTAGAGCTTGGCATCCTTGTGAACAAGGTGGATGAAAGGTGCCTAACACCTTCCTTTCGTCTAATTGAGTCTGTAACCTAGAATCTCTGTCTACGAGTTAGGGTTTCATATTATATGCCCCTCCTTAGGATAAAAAATAATAGTGGCGACTCTTGATTAAAAATCCAGTTGCTACAGAATCATCTTGCATCATGGTGTAAATTTGGCTCAAAGTTATGGGAAAAAATGTGAATTTCCAAGACTTAGAAAAATTTCTAAGTTTAGAAATTTTGACTTTTCAAAATGAAATCTTGACTTTTTGATTTATTGATGAATAAGCTTCACATTTTGACATGTCTTGATGAATTGTGATCTTTGATACTTGATTTTGACCATAAAGTCAAAGTTTGACTTTTCAGTGTACAATTGACTTTTCATTAGTTGACTGAAATTCAACTATCAACCAATTGATCTTGAGAGATGTTTTGAGCCATGACATTAGGTCAAAATGAATCATTTTAATCCTTGAGATCATGTCTCAAACCAAACAATCATTTTCTAGGTCAAAAATCAGAAATTGCACCTTCTCAATCAAAACCCTAATTTTGACCATTTGCCCTTTTGATGACCTGATCAAATTTCTTGCAGAATTATGATCCAAACTTGATCAAATGACATATATGAGTTCATAATGTTGATATGGACCAAAAATTATGAAGTTTGACTGTAAATTGACCATATTTGACTTTTTCCCAATACAGCTGATTTTAGGTCAACTGATCAATTGACTGAGAAAAAATGTGATCCAAGACTTGAAACTTGACATGAGCAATCTTGAGGGTATAAAATGATCCATGAAAGTAATATGGGGCATTAAAAGTCCAATTTTCCTTGTGCAAACCCAAACCCTAATTTTCAGTTATCAGTGCTTGTGGAGGTGTCATAAGCTGATCAAGCCTTACGCAGTGTTGAATTAAAGGAGATCTTGTTAAGAGATTTATTGAGAAATGAGATGCAAAATTTTGGGGTACAACAGATTCCCCTGTTCAATCTTCTTAAACCTGAAGAGTTATATTGGCAGATCCGCCATTCGTGACCTGAAGGTGGAAGATGATTGAACACTAGAGTTCCCAGAAATTTGCACTCAAAGATGTATTGGGAATGGGCTTATAGATGCCATTTGGAGGAATGACGGTAAACACTATAGAAGTATCAGCACAAATATTTGGTCGATTTATACTAAAACTTGATGTTTTACTTGTAGAAGAAAGGGTTAGTTAAATGCAGATGTATGCATGAGGTTTACAAGATGAATGAGATCACGCTAAATGCATTTTGTATGTACATGTTATGATGTATGAATGCATGATTTGACCGGGAAAATAAATCCATGACTGCTGCTGAGGAGTTTTGAATCATGGATTGCTATTGGGATAAAGAATATACATATCTTCAAGCTTGGTTAAAAGAATGCTTCCACTGGGGAATGTCTCTTGAATGAGGATGAGGAAGTCAACTGCTATCTGGTCAGATTCCAAGCTTCACGGTAACTTACTGGGGAAGAATAAATTAACTGTTATCTGGTCGGATCCAGGATTTACAGAAAATTTCTTGGAGAGAGTGAAGTTAGGTTGTTATTTGGTTGGATTCTCAGCTTCACAATAACTTGCTGAGGATAAGGAAGTTAACAGTTATCTAGTCGGATCTAGGCTTCATGGTAACTTACTAGATAGGATGAAGTTGAACTGATATCTGGTCGGGTCCAGGCTTCATAGTAACTTGAAGTGGTAACTACTATCTGGTCGGGTCCAGGCTCCATAGTTTTTTTGAAAAGTTGTACTATTATCTGGTCGGGTCTAGGCTTCATAGTGTCTTGCTGGAATTGTAGCTAGTTGTTATCTGGTCGGACTCCAGGCTTCATAATAACTTGCTTGAATAGACGGAGTTGAACTGATATTTGGCCGGGTCCAGGCTTCACAGTAACCTGCTTGGGGATTTAGTTGTTATCTGGTCGGATTCCAGGTTTCACAACAAACTTCTGAAGGGAATTTCTATCTGGTTGGATCTAGGCTTCACAATAACTTACTTGAAATTGAAAACTGATATCTGGTCGAAGCCAGGCTTCACAGTAACTTGTTGGGGTAGAGGCAAACTCTACTGGGGAAAAAAAGTTAAACCCTAGTCTGGTTGAGTCCAGGTTCTTCAATATATTTGAAGAATTAAACTATTATCTGGTCGGATCCAGGTTTCATAGTATTTGAAAGTTGTACTATTATCTAGTCAGGTCCAGGTTCTATAGAGACTTGTGAAGTTGACTATTATCTGGTCGGTTCCAGGCTTCATAGTATCTTGAAAACGGTACTATCATCTGGTCGGGTCCAGGCTTCATAGTATCTTTTGGTAATAGTAAAGGTTTTGTTGATGACTTCACTGGGGATTAGGGGTTGTGGCCATATTATTTGCAATATTCTAAAAGGCAAACTCAAGCTGGAGCGAATAAACTCAACTGGGGAAGACAGGCTCAGCTGGGGGGATAGACTATGCCAGGGGAAATTGTTGTTCATTGACTGTTGTATGTTAGGGAAATAAACCCTGTTGATGAATGCTTGATGAACTACTAACGGGGTGAGTTCTTTTGAGTAAGAGATCCACAAGGCCTCTTCTTGTAGGATCAACTTAGCTTGGAGAGAGTTGCCAAGAGATTGAGACTCTGGTTGGAGATTGGCCTATGCAAAGAGACTTTGTGGGTAACTTATTGAGGGAACAAGTTTATTGTAGCCGTCTTGTGGGTATGATGTTAATGAAATAACTCTACGGGGATATTCCATATACATTAAAGAGATGCTTGTTGCTGCTTAGCAGTACACATGTACCAAATAGTTTTAATTATGTTCATATGCATATGTTCGTTCAATTTTAGTCATTGGACAAGTTTGCATTCAAAATTAAAAAGAAAGTTTGCACTTCAAAGTATATTTGTATTGATATCTTGCCCATGAATAGTCGTTTTTTGTACAAAGAGACGGAGATCCTAGTAAGAGGAAATCGTCGAATGGAAAACAAAATTGAAAACAAAAATAATAGCCGTGTGAAATGATCTCATTGCATTCCAACTCTATTATTTCCCAATGTCTTTGAATTACCCTTGCCGTTGACAAAAGTTGATTGCATTGATCTTGGAACGTTTGAACTCGGACCTTGGTGATAAAGTTGACTGTGGTGATTCCACATGACATAGTCATACGCTTTCAATCCTTAACTTTTTCTTGTACTATCCTTTCTGGTTTTCAGCCCACCAGGATACCCATTTTTGCCCAAGTTGCCCTTTCGGGTTTTCAACTTGTCAGGTGTACAATCTTTTGGATATATCCCTAATTTTTTCCCTAAACTTTTGGTTTGTCGGGATGCCCTTATTTTGCCTAGGTGTGTCAACCTAGCGGGTCTCTTATGCATAGTATTTTTTAACTATGCCCGTGTTTATAGGATGTGGGAAGTCTTCACCATCCATGGTAGTCAGCATCATGGAACCGCCAGAGAACACTCTCTTGACAACAAATGGCCCTTCATATGTGGGGGTCCATTTGCCTCTGGGGTCGCCTTGTGGTAGAATGATGCGCTTTATCACCAAATCGTCAGCTTGATATACTCGAGGCTTGATCTTTTTGTTGAAATCCTTGATCATGCATTTTTGGTACGTCTGGCCATGACAAATAACAGCCTGTCGTTTTTCATTGATCAAGTTCAGTTGATCCAATCTTGTCTGAATCCACTCGTCTTCGCCTAGGCCTGCCTCATTTATAATTCTCAGTGAGGGAATCTAAACTTCCACTGGCAGAACAACTTCCATGCCATAGACTAGAGAAAAGGAAGTTGCCCCAGTTGATATCCTAGCTGAAGTACGGTAGCCATGAAGAGAAAACGGTAACATCTCATGCCAATCCTTGTAGGTTACTACCATCTTCTGCACAATCTTCTTAATGTTTTTGTTGGCCACTTCGACTGCGCCATTCATTTTAGGTCTATATGGAGAAGAATTGTGATGCATGATTTTGAACTGAGTGCAAAGATCGGTAATCATAGCATTGTTGAGGTTAGTCCCATTGTCGGTGATGATCCTTTCAGGGATACCGTAGCAGCATATGAGGTTATGTTTGATGAATCTGGCTACCACATTCTTGGTGACTGAGGCAAACGAGGCAGCTTCGACCCATTTGGTGAAATAGTCGATAGCGACAAGAATGAAGCGATGTCCATTGGAAGCGATTGGCTTGATGTCTCCGATCATGTCAATGCCCCACATTGCAAATAGCCACGGAGCGGTCATGATGTTCAGAGGGATAAGAGGCACATGGACCTTGTCAGCATAGATTTGGCATTTATGGCAAGTCCTAGAGTGTTGATCGCAATCAGTCTCTGTTGTTGACCAATAGTAACCAGCTTTTAAGATTTTCTTGGCCATCGTATGTCTGCTTGAGTGAGTACCAAAGAGACCATCGTGCATGTCTTCCATAATTTCCTCTGTCTCCTTCTTGTCCACACATCAGAGTAGAGTATAATCATGGTTGTGCTTGTACAATATTATGTTACTTAGGAAGAATTTGGCTGAAAATCTTCGTAAGAACTTTTTGTCATTAATGGATGCTCCCTCGGGATACTCTTGCGCTTCAAGATATCTCATCACCTCATGGTACCATGGCTTCTCTGCATCAGTGTCAAGCTCACAACAATGTGCAGGTTCATCGAATATTTCAATTGTAATCATAGGGGCTTCATTGTCCCATCTAACCTTGAACATTGAAGACATGGTTGCAAAGGCGTCAGCTAGCTGATTTTCTTCCCTAGGGAAGTGCTCAAAGGTGATCTCTTCAAAGTGAAGAATCAGAGATAACACAAGTTCCTTGTAAGGGATGAGATTAGGGTGTTTAGTGTCCCAATCTCCTTTTACTTGGCTGATCACTAGAGCGGAATCGCCAAACACATTCAAATGCTTGATCCTCAAGTCAATGGCGGCTTTCAGACCCAAGATGCACGCTTTGTATTCAGCCATATTGTTCGTGCAATCGAAGCATAGTCTGGAAGTGAAAGGAGTGTGGCACCTTCAGGGAGATGATCACAACACCAATTCCGTTACCCAAGGAGTTGGAAGCCCCATCGAAGACCATAGTCCATCGGGATCCTTGTTCAGGTCCGTCATACAGTCCAGGTTTCGCCCAGTCGGTTACTAGCATGATGTTCTCATCATGGAAGTCAAAGTTCATAGACTGATATGTTTCCCTTGATGGCCTTTTTCATTGTGTATTGAATGTTGTAATCAGTCAAGATCATTTGCCATCTGGCTATCCATATGGAAAGAGCAGGTTTCTCGAAGATGTATTTGATTGGGTCAATCTTAGAAATCAATAGAGTGGTATGAGTCAACATATACTGTATTATCTGGCGAGTAGCCCATGCTAGAGCACAACAAATTTTCTCGAGCAGTGAATATCTGGTTTCACAGTCGATAAACTTTTTCCTCAGGTAATAAATAGCATGCTCTTTTCGGCCAGACTCGTCATGTTGGCCCAAAACCCACCCCATAGAGTTCTCTAGTACTGTCAAATACATGATCAAGGGTCTTCCTTCAACTGGAGGCATGAGAATAGGAGGATTTTGCAGATATTCTTTGATCTTGTCAAAGATAGCTTGGCATTCATCATTCCATCTGACTACCTGATCTTTCTTCAAGAGTTTGAAGATTGGCTCACAAGTAGCAGTCAAGTGAGATATGAAGCGGGCGATGTAATTGAGACGACCCAAGAACCCTCTAACTTCCTTTTCAGAGTGGGGGAATGGAATTTCTTGGATGGCCTTTACCTTGGCAGGATCAACTTCAATGCCTTTATTGCTGACAACAAAACCTAGAAGCTTTCCAGATCGTACTCCAAATGTGCACTTGTTAGGGTTTAGCCTCAACTTGTACTTTTTCAACCTTTCAAATAGTTTGTAGGTGATCGAGATGATCCTCTTCAGTTTGTGATCTTTCAATCATATCATCCACATATACCTCTATTTCATGATGAATCATGTCATGAAACAAAGCTACCATAGCCCTTTGATATGTTACCCCTACATTCTTCAATCCGAACGGCATGACCTTGTAGCAAAAGGTGCCCCATTGCGTAGCGAAAGTATTCTTCTCCGTGTCTTTTGGAGCCATCCTAATTTGATTATAGCCAGAGAAGCCATCCATGAAAGAGAAGACTTTATGTTGAGCAGTGTTATCGACCAAGGCGTCAATGTGTGGTAGAGGGAAGTAATCCTGGTGGCTTGCCCTATTAAGATCCCTATAGTCTACGCACATGCGAACTTTTCCATCTTTTTTCGGCACTGGCACCACATTTTCAACCCGTTGGGGATAAGATGTCACAGCTAGGAACCCTGCATCAAATTGTTTCATCACTTTAACTTTTATCTTTTCAGACATGTTAGGCCTCATGCGGCGAACCTTTTGTTTGACAGGAGGACAATCTTCCTTTGTCGGCAGACGATGAACTACGATGTCGGTATCCAACCCTGGCATATCTTCATAAGACCAAGCAAATACTTCCACATAATCATGCAACATCTGAACCAACCTGCTCTTGCACTGCTTTCTAGGTTAGTATCGATCTTGACTTGTTTCTTGTCTGACTCAGTACCCAGATTGATGACTTCAACTGAATCTTCATGCGGATGAATAGCTTTTTCCTCTTGTAATAGAAGTCTGGCTAGTTCTCCTAGTATTTCAAAATCTTTCCCGCCTTCGTCTTCGACTTGGTTAATTGGACATTCAAAGTCATAGTCGGCAATAGTAGAGTCATTAGCAATAAGATCCAGAGTAGGTGAGGACCTGGAAGAGTATGTGTGTGTATGTGCATGTAAGATACATGGCTATTTTGAAAAATGTATTTGAAGGAAAAGAAAGACAATGAACACAAATATTTGAATGCAAAAGAGTTCAATGATTTGTATTGAATGATCATATGATTAGATGAACATAAATAAAACCCTTGACAGATGGACCAAAGTGCCACGGGCCAGGCACATGGCTTAAAAGTCATTGTCATATATTACATACAAAATGTTCTTGAATTGAAAGAAAATCAATAACAAGTAGATTACTCCTTAATGAAGGAGATGGGAATGAAGTCCTTTGCATGCCAATTCTTCAGCTCCATTGTAGTAGGATACAACTAATCTTTAAATGCAGCTTCATCATCCGAATCACCCACAACATTGACCTCATTGACACCCTTGTCTTGTTTTGGCATAGGCGCGGTGATTACATTCGGAGTTGGAGGAGGATCAAACTCAAAAGTCTTTTTATCGATCAAATCTTGAATCTTATTCTTCAAGGCCCAACATTGGTCAGTCTCATGCTCGGGGCTACTTGAGTGGTAGGTGTTGTACCCCAAAATTTGCCCTCCCATAATTCTTCAAGAAAATGCCAAGTCAAGCTTCAAAGTTCCCCAAGGGTTGCACAGTGCAAAGGTCTCCTGAACAGTCAAAACTAGGGTTTTGATTCTGATCAAGAAAAGGAAGTTTTCAAGGGCCCAATCAAGTCCCACATGCCTATAAACATGGTCAAGCATCCTCATATCAAGTTTCAAGACATTCAGCACAAAATTGCACAGTCAAAAACCCTAAATTGCACTACAGTCAACTGTAGGGGCAAAATGGTCATTTGACAATCAAAAGTTCAAATTTTTGGTCAACATATCATTTTGAAGTCACAAACATCATTTGATCAATGCTTGATCATGATTCTCAAAGTTTGGCTCAAAAATCATCAAGATGCAAAAGTTTCCTTATTTGGACAGTTGAAAAAGTCAACTGAAATTGACCAGGGCATAACTTTCACATGGATTATCAGAAAAATTCCATCCAAAGCTCATTTTGAAGAGAAAGACATTTCCTACAACTCATCTTCATACTTCAAGTCCAAGAAATGCTCTCATAAAAAGTTATCAAATTCAACATTATAGGTCATTTTCAAAAGTCAACAAAAAGGGACTTTAAGTCAAAGGCCATAACTTGAGATTGGTAAATCAAAATTACATGGGACCAAAGGCATTGGTTATAGGACTCAAAGAACTTTCCACAATGTCCAAGAACATGAGAAAATCTTAAAAATTGAGCAAGTTATGCCTTGTAGAAGTTGGGAAATTTTTGGATATTTTGAAAAGTCAACATTAGTTCAAATGACCTAAAATTGCTAATGGGCCCATTTTTCTTCCATAAATCATCATCCATGGCATGTGCACGACCACTTGGCCCAAAGGGAAGTTTTTATTCATTTTTTATTTATTTATTTGGATTTTTATTAATAATAATTCACTTAAATTTAAATAAATACATGAAAAATGCTAACCTAAGTTTTTTCAATCTTTTTGTGCATGTTTTATCCTCAAGATTTCGTGCATGACTCAATATAGAAAGATTTGGATTGAATTGGTCATAATTGATACAAGAACACATGGAAAAGATTGAAAAAGATCCTTAAAAATCAAATTTCCAAAAACCATGAATGCGTTGGATTTGTTCTATTTTTCTTGACCTAATTGACTCAATACATAAGCCTGAATACAACCCTAGTGATCATACACACGCAGCTGCTCAGAAAACTCCATTCACAACTTGAAAATTTTGCCAAAAAACTCAAATCTGAAAACCACTTTTTAGGGCGATTCAATGCATAATTCTTATTCCATTAGCTTGCTGAAGGTTCACTGGACATATTCCAATCAAAGACAACCATCAAAACTCAAGGAATCGGTATACAGAATTCAAGATATTTCATGAAAAATTCATTATCCTACTTTGAAATCTATGCATTTTTATGGCATTTTAATTATTGATTCTTATTCCTTGAATGATTCTGAAGCTAACCAACATATTTAATTGTATTTTTATACACCACACGCGATTCCACCATTGTTGTTTTCTAGGGTTACCAAGCTTTCGATTTAGGCGTTTTTACATGCTGTAAAATTAGGAGTCCTCAGTACCATGAACGAAACCAGCTCGCTTGGACGAAAATAATGGCATGCTCGCGCTGAATTTATATGCCAAGGGGACCTATTCGCTATTTTCCCAAAACATGCCTAAGAGAACATATAAAAAACCGTGGCTTAATGTATTTGTGTTTCAGGAACATGAAGAAGATGAATTCGTGGCAAGATGTGATAGGGCCGTTTGAATTTCGCGCGCAGTGTCCACTAACTCCTTTGTTTTCTTTTATATTATTTATTTGTTATTAATATATCAAACGCGTAAACTGGCACGGTTGGCAAGCGAAGTCATTGGCAAAGCATATGACCTGGGTTCGAGCCCCAGGTCTTCAACGTTCTCAATATTATTTTGCAATAAATCTTCACATGCAGGTTCAGCATCCAAGCGTACCATACGCCCTCCAGATCAAACCGTCCACGTCCATCTTGAGATCAATCCAAAGGCTGAGAGATGGAGAACAGCGTGGACGTGAGTCAACGTGCCAGCATGCTGCCTGGAAAAGTCACATGGGCCAATGGATAAATGGGCTTAAGATTTCTAAAGATGCCTCCATATTGGGGTCTGAACCCCCAGGTTTGCATACTTTTTATTTTCTTTACCTTTTTTGTATTATTATTTTTTTTTTACTTCTTTTTTTATTATTGTTTTAATTAGTTAGTTTTATTATTTTCATAAATATAAAAAAATACATAAAAAAATCAGAAAAGAAAAAAAAACAATAAATATTTTTGTTTTAATATTTTCCATAATTAAATTTGCATGTAATTAAATTTAGTTTTAAATTAGGTTAATTTTAATTCTTTTAATAAAAATCTAAAAAATGTAGAACTAGGGTTTAATTAATAATTTTTCATCCTTTTTATTTTTCTTTCAAATAATTAAATATTTATTTTATTTATTTTATAATTAAATTTGCATATAAAAATTAGGATTAATTTTAGGTTAAAAAAACTTCAATATTTTCTTAATAAATTAAAAATAATTAGGATTAGGGTTTGCATCTTATTTTAATTAATTCTCCTTTTTGCTATTAAATCCTAAAATACTAAAAATACCAAAAAAATGATTCCTTTTCATTTTTATTAATTAATGCCATGTAATTTTAATTTCGCAAAAAGGGTCCAACGCCCTCGTTCCGTTTAATTCTCATTAATTCGCGTATTTATTTTATTTCATTATAATACTTATGTATCTCTCCCGAAGCCATGTAAATTACTTCTCGCACTTTTAATTTCTTTATTTTTCTGTCAAATCGGGTCCTGGTTAATTTTGGCGATGTGGACCCGCGCCGTTTGTAATAGCTTAGAATTTACTTTTCCCGCAAATATCTTAACTGTTAAATAATGGCATGAAAGACTGTATGGACAAAATAAAAACAAGCGTAGAACACCAATGACATGAACAAGATAAATTATCTGAATCTGACACACAAATCACACACCACCCCTAGGGTACGCCTCACTGTTGCCTTGCC
Source organism: Vicia faba (assembly GCA_948472305.1). NCBI lineage: Eukaryota > Viridiplantae > Streptophyta > Magnoliopsida > Fabales > Fabaceae > Vicia > Vicia faba. Next base: position 913,921,920 of record OX451736.1, on the reverse strand, counting down.
CCGAAAGGTGATCGTCGAGTAGAGGATGTCTTAGTAAGTCCTCATGATCCGGGAACCTGGCATGAGGGTAGCTTCTAAGGTGTCTTCCCATTGCTCTGGTGATCACCATGTCCCTACAAACTCGAATTGACCCGAACACCTCCAACAGTGGTGCTACCTACCTCTCAATGGTGGGATGGCACTACTTTAAAGGACATCTACACAGACGAATTCCTTAGGGTAGGTAGACGACTCTAGATACTTGCTCTAATTTCAAAAACAAATCAAAAAATACTTTTCACACCGACACCTTTTCAAAAAGCTTTCGAAAGCAATTTTTCAAACACTCTTGAGGACCGATACAAGAGTCGAACTGAAATTTTCAAAGAAACTTTTTTAAACCCACAGTTGAAAAGCAAACAAACCATTTTTGAAAACACAAATGAGCAAGTATCTAAGAGCCCATGGATAACCATGGATAGAAAGGGTGCTAACACCTTCCCTTTCTATAACCTACCTCCCGAACCGAGAGCAATCTCTTTAAGGAATTTTTCTGTGCTTTTGTCCTTTCCATTTGGAGAAAATAAAAGACGGTGGCGACTCTTGCTTCCGCGACATTTCGCGAACCAGCGTTAAACAGTCAGTTCCAGATCCACTGATCACAGAACTGGCGACTCTGCTGGGGATGTCTTTAAAGTGAGGTGTACCTTAGGGCTAGTTCATAACTGTGTTTTCAATTGCTTTCCTTGTTTGCTTTAAATTGTGGGACTGTCTTGGGAGTTCTATAGATCCTAACCCGGATCTGGGGATACCTTCTTAGAAAGTAGCAACAAGGCTGTGAGGGAACTGTGCGGGGTATACCGACATGGTTGAAACAGTTTGCTACGTTGATGTGGCACTTTGGTGTGTACCGGTAACCCTTGAGTTCAGTCAAGGAGAGTACGGGGCCTCCGCGTGGTGTCATGAAGCATCAGCAGACCTTAGGAACCTTAATTGAACTATCTTGGCCTCTTTAGGGTAGTGAGATAACTGACTTTGGTGCAGTCCGAGGTTGGTTGATACTCGATACTACACTCAATTGAGGGTTGCTTTCCTGGAATATTTCGGTCGCCAGTTCAGTGGCTAAATCGAAACGATGAACAATGAAAGCAATCCCGTGATATTGGGACCCTTAGAACCCAGTTACTTCTAATAGGACAGGTTGATCCCACCAACTTTAAGAGGGTAACACCCAGACCCCATGCAGGCCTAAACTCTAAGGGCTTCTCTTGTGTGACTTGTGTGCCTTCCAACTTGACTACTTGCATGCTTGTTATCTGACACTTGAGTTTCTTGCAGGTTTTGTCTATAGTCCTTAATAGGGACTCATAACAGGATATACTAAGTTTCTTACAGGTTTTGGTTTGCAGTCCTTAATTAGGACTCATAACAGGGTTTACCGAGTTTCTTGCAGGTTTTGTTTATAGTCCTTAATTAGGGCTTATAACAGAATGTACTGAGTTTCTTGCAGACTAGTTTTTGCAGGTTTTGTTCATGTCCTTAATTGGGACTCATAACAGGGTTTGCTCACATTACCCCATGCATACCATAACATCATACCATTGCATACATCCTAACTCATTTCAAGGATCTCAAGGGCTTGTGATGCAGGTCATGGTGAATCAAACATCTAGCAAGGGGCAAAGAGGATTTATTTTCCTCTAGCCAAAGTTGTCAGGGGCTATGACCCACTTGATATGGTGAGCCTTTGACCCTTGGAAGAAAGACTCTCAACAAATATGAAGTGTCTTTTAATCAAGCTACCGGATCCAAATGCTAACAAATTTTCTTGTTTACCCTGCGAGATCCTTGAAAACATTGCATGCATATCATACATATCATTGCATTACAGGTACCCGTTCTTTGCAGGTCACTTACCTTTCTCGCTGTTTATTTCAGCAATGGCCTTCCAACCAGACAACCAGGACCTTCTTGCTCAAGAGACTCGGTTCGGGGAAATCCTCTTGAATCTATCCAAGGGACAGGAAGAGCTAAGGACACTTCTCATGGGGACCTTTGTCAGGAACAGTGCTGAGGATGAAGGGCTGAAACACCTACAAGCTGAGATGGATGCAATGAAAGCCCAAATGTTGGGGCAGAGGAATGCCATTCAAGGGTTAGCTCAAAGACAAGATGAGCTCCGGTTTCTCGTCAACCAACTGCTTCAGGGTAACCAACTGGGGCAAATGTCTAAGGGTAAAGAGCCAGTCATCGTTCGACCATCTTTGAGACAGAGAGGCAAGGAGAAAGCTCCTCATATGGCTTCAGTATCACCAATTCAGTATCAACCTCACCAGCTTCAGTCAGACAAGCCCAAAAGGCAATTCACCAAGCTCAACGTGTCGCTGCCTCAAGCCTTACAACAACTGCTGAGGTTGAACTTGGAAACTCTAAAGGATCCTCCTAAGAATCCCAACAGGACACCTTCAAGGTATAACCCCAACGCTCACTGCGCTTATCATTCTGACAGCCCGGGGCATACTACAGAGGATTGTTGGACTTTGAAGAATAAGATCCAGGACCTGATTGAGGAAGGAGCTGTGGAATTCACCCAAGATGGCCAGGCTGAGTGCTTCTACCATCCCTACAGGAGGCACCATTTGAAGTAACAAGCCCTGAGATGAGAAGAATTTTTGTTCATTCGAATGTTCAAGTTGCAATTTTCTTTTGTTCAAACATTTACTCATTGTTAAACATTGTTATTCCATTAATGCATCGCATATGTCTGTTTTGAAGCAATATATTCGTATTCACTATACGCAAATTATTTTCATATTTTTTCTGATGTCAACTCTTGATCTAAAATTCTAAGCCTCTTGAGGGAGGATGACGAAAACGATACCACGATCTACAGTATGCTTTTGAACAGACCTCGCTGATGAGGTACAAGCATTGTTTCAATTCCTAAACACTGGAGTAATAAGGAAGATAATCCCTCGTCAACCCCTCTGAGCCAAAGAAGTAGGAGTTTTTTCTTTTCGAAATTTAAAACCCTTAATCATAACCTGGGGCAAGGTAGGTCTCTCAGTTGATCCAAGTGCATAACGAATGGCACCGAAGAAGTCCTTACAAAACGAAGAAAGACAGTGATGGTTCCGAATAATCAATAAAGAAAGGCAGTCATTATCTCAAAAAATAAAAAAACCATTAAGTCAAAACCCATGAAGGAGACTTACAAAACTGGGGCATCCCGCTGACTGTAATTCCAAAAAGGAAACAGCTCAGGCAAAAAATAGGGATAACGAAGTCAAAAAAGAAAGAGGTCCTACAAACCCTCAACAAAAAAGGAATGACTGCCTATGCAAAATAAACGTTCAATATCCGAATCATCACCGGAACATCAGAGCAAAGACTCAAACAAGGTCTAACGTATGATCAACTGAGTTTAGGTTTGGAGAACATCACGAAGAGCGGGTGGGTACAAATAATTTGAGCCTTTATCCTTTGTTTCTTAAACCATGAACCAGGCCACGTTATAACCCTTAAAAGTCCTAGCTGAAGCATGGGTTAGTTCAAAAGCATACTGTTACGAAAGGTATCCTGACTCCTTAAGGCCTATGGTAAATACGGAGTTGACATCATGTTTTACAAACATTCACTTGTTTTATGAAAAAGAATGCATTTTTAAAAAATCTTCAAGACAGACATAGGCTTGGCATTTTTAACGTAACTTTGTTTGCATATGACTTTTTGTTTGAACAGCATAGAAGTTCGCACGACGAATGCCTAATGAACAAGAGTACCTCCAATCAAGGGGCATGGCATGACTATTGTCCATTATCTGGGGAAATCCAGTCAAGATTCAAGGAATCTCTCAAGATGCCAATAGCCTGGGGCAAATCTCCGCCTGAGTCACTTAGGGCATTTCAACAACGAATCTGGCCTGATCAAACACCTTCTGGTGGCATGACAAAACACTTCTAACAGGGGCAACTCCCTACATCCTGAGAGCATGGACATAGTCGAAAAATACTACGCATAATCAAAGACCCGCTAGGTTGACGTACCTAGGCAAAAATAAGGGCTTCCCGGCGAACCAAAAGGGTTCGGGCAAAAATAAGGGATGAAATGAAAAAAATCTGTACACCCGGCGAGTCGAAAACCTGAAAAGGCGGCTTGGGCAAAAATGGGTATCCCGGTGGACTGAAAACCCGAAAGGGCGGTCCAGGAAAAAGTTAGGGATCCAAGCGTACGACTATGTCCTGTCATCTCGTCACCTGCCTACTTGAAGAAGGTTTGACCCTCAACAATTATCAGCATCCCACATGTGCCTCCCCCATAGAAACAGGGGCAATAATGGGTGGTCTAAGCAATCTGATTGTTCTGTCCCCCAAGGTACCAAGATAAGTTCCGTTGAAGAACATAACCAATACAATTCAAAACTTCCCCAAGAGAGTCCAATCTAGTTTCCCCAGGAAAGCTGGAAACCATCTCCCCAAGCAGTAAGCTTATCCCCAGTAGATTCTGGAAGCTTATCCTTGCAAGACACGAACGCGTCGCCCGGCCTTATTCAAAGAGTTATTTCCTTAACAGGATATAACTGGGTTATCCTCAGCAAAAGCCACGGAAAGGTCGTCGTCAACGTAGTTCTTTCTTATCCCCAGCGAAGTCTATTCACACTTCCAATACAACAAGGATATCCCCAGCAAGTTATCATCAACAACTCAGCAAAGTATCTCTCTCCCTACAGAGTATCACTCCCCAGCATGGTCGCTAGAGTATTTTTCTCCCCGCAGAATCTTCCACTCGCCAAGTTTATTCCTCAACAAAGTCATCTTCTCCTACCGGTATTCTTGCAGTTATCATCCCCAGCGGAAGCAAAAATCTTTTCTTCAAGATCAGCCCAGGATATGACTTCCCGGCACCCGTCAAGGATTTACTTTCCTAGACGAAAAAAAACACATTCATAAAACATCACATACATCATTATAGCATGCATAGACGCCTCATATCATTCAAATCTCATTCATGTTGAGAACATCATTGCTTGATCCATATCATGCATTGCATATGACTGATCTTTACCTTTCAGGAAGGATTCAGCTAAATTCTCCATCATATATCAAAACCTAGACCGGTTCAGTTAATCGACTCCAAAGATTTCTTATCCAGTCCCAGGCCTTCTCTAGTCCAGCTAAATCGACTCCCAACAGATTTTTCTGATAAAGACTCAGATGAAGTTATCAGGTTATATTTTCCTATTGGTTCTCTCTCCGACGGTGCATGAGATTTCCATTTTAGGTTTTTTCTTTGAGATTATATTTTCCTATTGGTTCTCTCTCCGACGGTGCATGAGATTTCCATTTTAGGTTTTTCTTTAAGATTATATTTTCCTATTGGTTCTCTCTCCGACGGTGCATGAGATTTCCATTTTAGGTTTTTCTTTGAGATTATAATGTCCTATTGGTTCTCTCTCCGACGGTGCATGAGATTTCCATTTTAGGTTTTTCTTTAAGATTATATTTTCCTATTGGTTCTCTCTCCGACGGTGCATGAGATTTCCATTTTAGGTTTTTCTTTAAGATTATATTTTCCTATTGGTTCTCTCTCCGATGGTGCATGAGATTTCCATTTTAGGTTTTTCTTTAAGATTATATTTTCCTATTGGTTCTCTCTCCGACGGTGCATGAGATTTCCATTTTAGGTTTTTCTTTAAGATTATATTTTCCTATTGGTTCTCTCTCCGACGGTGCATGAGATTTCCATTTTAGGTTTTTCTTTAAGATTATATTTTCCTATTGGTTCTCTCTCCGACGGTGCATGAGATTTCCATTTTAGGTTTTTCTTTGAGATTATAATGTCCTATTGGTTCTCTCTCCGACGGTGCATGAGATTTCCATTTTAGGTTTTTCTTTAAGATTATATTTTCCTATTGGTTCTCTCTCCGACGGTGCATGAGATTTCCATTTTAGGTTTTTCTTTGAGATAATAATTTCCTATTGGTTCTCTCTCCGACGGTGCATGAGATTTCCATTGTAGGTCTTTCTTTCAGATTATAATTCCCTATGGTTCCCTCTCCGACGGTGAGTGAGGTGATAATTCCTTTTCAGATAGTTCCCTCTCCGACGGTGAGTGAGGTGATAATTCCTTTTCAGATTATAATTTCCTAGAGTTCCCTCTCCGACGGTGAGTGAGGTAATTCCCTTTCAGATTATAATTTCCCGTTGGTTCTCTTCCCGATACTGCAAGGATGGTAATTCCCACCAAGATTTTCTCAACGAGCGTTGTTGAAGTTAAAATCACCCAAGGTTCTCTTACAATTCATGCTAAGGTAGTAACCATCCCTGGTTCATTCATCATCTTGAGAAGCTCCAGACTCAGCTCCTGTAACCAGTCAGGACATATCTATACAAAGCATCTAAAAATCAGCTCCTGCAACGTGCCAGGTACTCATTTTTCTTTTGCAGGTATGCAGGTTCTCGCTAAGGAATCTCTTACGCGATCAACATCCAGATCGCATCTATAAGCCCATCATCCTATCCAGCAACCTCTAAATGGCATCTATAAGCCCATTCCACCATCGCTGCTACTATGTGAGCGCAAATTTCTGGGCACTCTAGTGTTCAATCATCTTCCACCCTCGGATTACGAAAGGCACGTCAGCCAATCTGCATCCTCAGGTCTAAGAAGATTGAACAGGGGCAACTGTTGTACCCCAAAATTTGCCCTCCCATAATTCTTCAAGAAAATTCCAAGTCAAGCTTCAAAGTTCCCCAAGGGTTGCACAGTGCAAAGGTCTCCTGAACAGTCAAAACTAGGGTTTTGATTCTGATCAAGAAAAGGAAGTTTTCAAGGGCCTAATCAAGTCCCACATGCCTATAAACATGGTCAAGCATCCTCATATCAAGTTTCAAGACATTCAGCACAAAATTGCACAGTCAAAAACCCTAAATTGCACTACAGTCAACTGTAGGGGCAAAATGGTCATTTGACAATCAAAAGTTCAAATTTTTGGTCAACATATCATTTTGAAGTCACAAACATCATTTGATCAATGCTTGATCATGATTCTCAAAGTTTGGCTCAAAAATCATCAAGATGCAAAAGTTTCCTTATTTGGACAGCTGAAAAAGTCAACTGAAATTGACCAGGGCATAACTTTCACATGGATTATCAGAAAAATTCCATCCAAAGCTCATTTTGAAGAGAAAGACATTTCCTACAACTCATCTTCATACTTCAAGTCCAAGAAATGCTCTCACAAAAAGTTATCAAATTCAACATTATAGGTCATTTTCAAAAGTCAACAAAAAGGGACTTTAAGTCAAAGGCCATAACTTGAGATTGGTAAATCCAAATGACATGGGACCAAAGGCATTGGTTAGAGGACTCAAAGACCTTTCCACAATGTCCAAGAACATGAGCAAAGCTTAAAAATTGAGCAAGTTATGCCTTGTAGAAGTTGGGAAATTTTTGGATATTTTGAAAAGTCAACATTAGTTCAAATGACCTAAAATTGCTAATGGGCCCATTTTTCTTCCATAAATCATCATCCATGGCATGTGCACGACCACTTGGCCCAAAGGGAAATTTTTATTCATTTTTTATTTATTTATTTGGATTTTTATTAATAATAATTCACTTAAATTAAAATAAATACATGAAAAATGCTAACCTAAGTTTTTTCAATCTTTTTGTGCATGTTTTATCCTCAAGATTTCGTGCATGACTCAATATAGAAAGATTTGGATTGAATTGGTCATAATTGATACAAGAACACATGGAAAAGATTGAAAAAGATCCTTAAAAATCAAATTTCCAAAAAACCATGAATGCATTGGATTTGTTCTATTTTTCTTGACCTAATTGACTCAATACATAAGCCTGAATACAACCCTAGTGATCATACACACGCAGCTGCTCAGAAAACTCCATTCACAACTTGAAAATTTTGCCAAAAAACTCAAATCTGAAAACCACTTTTTAGGGCGATTCAAGGCATAATTCTTATTCCATTAGCTTGCTGAAGGTTCACTGCACATATTCCAATCAAAGACAACCATCAAAACTCAAGGAATCGGTATACAGAATTCAAGATATTTCATGAAAAATTCATTATCGTACTTTGAAATCTATGCATTTTTATGGCATTTTAATTATTGATTCTTATTCCTTGAATGATTCTAAGCTAACCAACATATTTAATTGTATTTTTATACACCACACGCGATTCCACCATTGTTGTTTTCTAGGGTTACCAAGCTTTCGATTTAGGCATTTTTACATGCTGTAAAATTAGGAGTCCTCAGTACCATGAACGAAACCAGCTCGCTTGGACAAAAATAATGGCATGCTCGCGCTGAATTTATATGCCAAGGGGACCTATTCGCTATTTTCCCAAAACATGCCTAAGAGAACATATAAAAAACCGTGGCTTAATGTATTTGTGTTTCAGGAACATGAAGAAGATGAATTCGTGGCAAGATGTGATAGGGCCGTTTGAATTTCGCGCGCAGTGTCCACTAACTCCTTTGTTTTCTTTTATATTATTTATTTGTTATTAATATATCAAACGCGTAAACTGGCACGGTTGGCAAGCGAAGTCATTGGCAAAGCATATGACCTGGGTTCGAGCCCCAGGTCTTCAACGTTCTCAATATTATTTTGCAATAAATCTTCACATGCAGGTTCAGCATCCAAGCGTACCATACGCCCTCCAGATCAAACCGTCCACGTCCATCTTGAGATCAATCCAAAGGCTGAGAGATGGAGAACAGCGTGGACGTGAGTCAACGTGCCAGCATGCTGCCTGGAAAAGTCACATGGGCCAATGGATAAATGGGCTTAAGATTTCTAAAGATGCCTCCATATTGGGGTCTGAACCCCCAGGTTTGCATACTTTTTATTTTCTTTACCTTTTTTGTATTATTATTTTTTTTTTACTTCTTTTTTTATTATTGTTTTAATTAGTTAGTTTTATTATTTTCATAAATATAAAAAAATACATAAAAAAATCAGAAAAGAAAAAAAAACAATAAATATTTTTGTTTTAATATTTTCCATAATTAAATTTGCATGTAATTAAATTTAGTTTTAAATTAGGTTAATTTTAATTCTTTTAATAAAAATCTAAAAAATGTAGAACTAGGGTTTAATTAATAATTTTTCATCCTTTTTATTTTTCTTTCAAATAATTAAATATTTATTTTATTTATTTTATAATTAAATTTGCATATAAAAATTAGGATTAATTTTAGGTTAAAAAAACTTCAATATTTTCTTAATAAATTAAAAATAATTAGGATTAGGGTTTGCATCTTATTTTAATTAATTCTCCTTTTTGCTATTAACTCCTAAAATACTAAAAATACCAAAAAAATGATTCCTTTTCATTTTTATTAATTAATGCCATGTAATTTTAATTTCGCAAAAAGGGTCCAACGCCCTCGTTCCGTTTAATTCTCATTAATTCGCGTATTTATTTTATTTCATTATAATACTTATGTATCTCTCCCGAAGCCATGTAAATTACTTCTCGCACTTTTAATTTCTTTATTTTTCTGTCAAATCGGGTCCTGGTTAATTTTGGCGATGTGGACCCGCGCCGTTTGTAATAGCTTAGAATTTACTTTTCCCGCAAATATCTTAACTGTTAAATAATGGCATGAAAGACTGTATGGACAAAATAAAAACAAGCGTAGAACACCAATGACATGAACAAGATAAATTATCTGAATCTGACACACAAATCACACACCACCCCTAGGGTACGCCTCACTGTTGCCTTGCCCCGAAAGGTGATCGTCGAGTAGAGGATGTCTTAGTAAGTCCTCATGATCCGGGAACCTGGCATGAGGGTAGCTTCTAAGGTGTCTTCCCATTGCTCTGGTGATCACCATGTCCCTACAAACTCGAATTGACCCGAACACCTCCAACAGTGGTGCTACCTACCTCTCAATGGTGGGATGGCACTACTTTAAAGGACATCTACACAGACGAATTCCTTAGGGTAGGTAGACGACTCTAGATACTTGCTCTAATTTCAAAAACAAATCAAAAAATACTTTTCACACCGACACCTTTTCAAAAAGCTTTCGAAAGCAATTTTTCAAACACTCTTGAGGACCGATACAAGAGTCGAACTGAAATTTTCAAAGAAACTTTTTTAAACCCACAGTTTAAAAGCAAACAAACCATTTTTGAAAACACAAATGAGCAAGTATCTAAGAGCCCATGGATAACCATGGATAGAAAGGGTGCTAACACCTTCCCTTTCTATAACCTACCTCCCGAACCGAGAGCAATCTCTTTAAGGAATTTTTCTGTGCTTTTGTCCTTTCCATTTGGAGAAAATAAAAGACGGTGGCGACTCTTGCTTCCGCGACATTTCGCGAACCAGCGTTAAACAGTCAGTTCCAGATCCACCGATCACAGTAGGCACATTTGGCATTCAGATTATACTTTGGCAAAGAGGTATCTGGATTAGCAGGAGGATCGCGTAATGTCACTAAATTAGCCTTTAGAAAGTGTTGTAAGGCTTGAGATAGTGACATTCCTATCCTCGTAAATTGTCTTCTCGGAGTTTCAAAACATTGATGATTTACAGATGGTCTTGGAGTAGGAGTTGGATTGGAGATTCGGACGACATTAACAGATAGGTGATCATTCTTCTTGGTACGGGCCCTTTCCCCGTACACAACATTGATTTCTTTCTTTGCAGGAAAAGGTTTCTTGACAGGATTGGAAGTGGAGGCAGATGCCATGGAAATCTTCCCACTTTTGATGCCGCTTTCAACTCTTTCTCCAGTTAAGATTAACTCGTTGAAGCCAGAAGAAGAGAATCCAACCAACAAGTTAAAGAATGGACCAGATAAAGTGCCCATAAACATGTCAATGTGCTCTCTATCAGTCAAAGGTGGTCGAACCCTACTGGCGAGGTCTCTCCACTTTTGTGCATATTCTTTAAATCCTTTATTCTTCCCAATTGTCATATCTTGAAACTGAACCCTTGTTGGCTCCAAGTCGATGTTATACTGGTACTAATGGTAGAAGGCGGTAGCTAAGTCTTTCCAAGTGTTGATACGGGAACCATCCAACTGGTAGAACCATTCTAACTGCGTTCCGACCAAGCTCTCTTGAAAAAGTGAACCCAGAGTTTCTTATCAGTGGTGTGCGGATGTATCTTGCGCACATAAGATTTCAGGTGAAGTTTTGGACAAGAAACTCCATCGTACTTTACAAAGACTAGAATTTTGAATTTATGGGGAATAACAACCCCAGAGATCAAACCCAAATCATCAAAATCTAAATCGGGGATGACTTGGATCTCGACGACCTTCAATATATTTTCTAACTGCTTGTATTTGACATCGGCGGGTGGATACTGCTCATCGAAATAATCATCATCAGATGCTTAACCATTGATGCAACCATCCTGGGTACTCTTAGCTTCTCCAATCTGATTCTCATCTTCCTTAGATGAGTCTTCCACTACCGGGATCTGACGGACTGACTCCTTGAACCTTCTACCCATATTGAGCAGGGCTCTCTTCTTAGGTTTCTTCTTAACTGCCAGCAGTGCCATCATATCTTGCTGCCCCTTGGCTAGGGCCAGTAGAGTCTCTTGGAATTGAGAGTTTTGTGCCTGAAGGTCCTTCACAGTTTTCTCTAGATCCATCTTGCTGAAATGAACAGCAGAAAGATAAGGAAACATGTTATGTGAAAACCTGTCATGTTATGATGCATGGAAGATGTATATGCAAATGATTTCAAGGACTTATGAGATTTAAATTTTCATAGACAAAAGAATAAACAAACATCAATTTTCATAAATTAGTTCAAAAGGATTACAACATGCCTCTTGGGCTTACAAAATAACTCTCTAAGATAAAAAGACTGAACGCATCCTCTTCGGCGCAAGGTAGGCGTTCATGCTTTGGTCTTCTTGTAGCTGCTTTATAAGCTCCAAGACCCTCTTCTCACTGGCGTAGAATTGAGCTTCGAAAGTATCTAGTTCTTCCTTTAGCTGAATCCAACCTTTTTGCAAGTCGTTAAGAGAAGTAGGCATGTCGGGATGGAGGACAGTGTATGGGACACCTCCTTCAACCACAGGTTCCATGATAACTGGCAAGATGGAGGGATAAGGCACCACAAGTTTTTGAGAATGAGCTCGTACCCACCCTAGTTAAGGCTCGAGGGGAATGTAATTCTTGTGTCCCAGTGTCTTACTATATATTTTGCTTACCATCCTCTAAGCTCGTATAAACCTTTGACGGTAGCTTCGATCGTCACTCTTGTAGTCGAATACCAAACCTTGAATGAGCATCTCATGAGGACCATCCCTTCGGGCATAACCAAACTGTCGTAAGGCTAAGCAAGGGTTGTAAGTGATACCTCCTCTAATGCCAAGCAAAGGGGAATTAGGGAATTTCCCACAACGGTCGAAGATAGTAACATTCTCTAAGGATCGAGAACACCATTGAACATTTGAATATTTGAGCATCATCGACCTATGGGACCTCCTCAAACCTTTCTCCTTCTTCAACACAGACCGGGGAAGATGCGAAATAAACCATCTTTGCAAGAGAGGATTACAACACATGAGGATCCCTCTCTTCCTCATAGTGCAAGATTGAAAAGAATGTAGGATATCGCCCAACAAGGTAGGAACCGGATTGCGAGACAAAGATTTTGACAGCATTTACATCTATGAGTTGGTCAGGGTTTGGAAACAAAACCATCCCATAGATGAGAAGGGCCAAGATTTCTTCAAAAGCTTGTAAGTCCTAAGAGTTCCAATAATCTTGAGCTTTTTCAAACAAGAACTTGGCTAAGAAACCTCTGACACCACTCCTTACTTCCCAATTAGCCTTGATATCAGATTGTTGCAAGTGTAGTGCTAGGGAAATCTCCTCAAGTTTTGGATCTCTTTCCGTACCGTTGAAGGGTAGTTGATTAAGAATGGAATCCTCAAGAGTTGTGATAATTATTCTAGAGTAGGCACAAGCTGATAATCATGAAAAGTGAAGAAATGGTGTAGAGGATCAAAGAATTGTAAAAGCACCTTCATCATATCTTCATCAGTATTGGAGGTAACCAAGTTTAGGAGGCGACCATGTCTTTAGGTGAATGAAGAATTCCCAGGGATCCTTGATGCTAACTCTTTGAGTTGACGAGGAATTCTTACGATATTGACTTGGATAGTGTTCCTGCGAACATAAGCCATGTCCTACAAAATAGAACAAAGATAAATCCCAAAAATCCTTGAAATGGTTAGTGAGAATGAGTATGATGTTATGATGTTTATGATGTTATGTACAAGTAAATATATATACAAACAAGGCAAACAAGTTCTTAGGTTTAGGCTTGCATGGAGTCTCTTAGGTAAGTACCCTCTTGAAATTTAGTTGGCTCAAACCTGTCCTAGAAATAGTAATCGGGTTCTAAGGGATCTCAATATCACTGATTTATCCTCTCGGGCACTATTTCAGCGCAAGCCTCTTTCACAGCGACCGAAATATCCCGAGAAGTCAAAACTCAATGAGTGTAGTATCGAGTATCAACCAACTTCATACTGCACCAAAGTCGGTTATCTCACTACGTCCTAATGGCCAAGTTGGTCAAGTAAAGGTTCTAAAGTCAGTTTGTGCTTCATGACACCACACAGCGGCCCCGTATTCTCCTTGACTACTCAAGGGCTACCGGTACCCACAAATGTGTCACACTAACGTAGCTATTGCTTAGACCATGTCGGTATACCCTGTAACACCCGTAACTTAATTAATCATTTAATTAAATTATTTTTGGAATATTTGTGAAGTTGTGTTATCATGATAATATTATTTGATATGGGCTTGTTTTAAAGAATAAGAGTAGTAGTAAAAGGGGGGTGTAGGAGTCTTAAGCCTATTAAGGAATAAACAGAATTATAGGGTTATTATATTAGGTTTTAGAAAATAATAAGAAAAGAGGAAGCAGTAAGAAGAGAAGGAAATAATGGTTGGAAGAAGAGAACGTGAAAGTTGCAGAAAAGAAGGAAAAGAGGTAGAACGAAATTCAATCGGAGAAGTTATAGAGCAACCTTTAATCCAAGGTAAGGGTGGGGTTCTGACTCTATAATAGGGTTTATGATGATTGGTATGTGGGATTAGATGTGAAAGATTGTTTGGTTTATGATTGAATTATGTACATTGTTGTATGATGAAAATCGATGATTTAAGGATGAATAATGATGCCCTAATGCTGTATAATTGATGTAGTATTATAGGATAACTATAAGTGATGATTACCTATGATTAGAGGATGTTTTTAGGGCCTAAAGCATGGAAACCGCGGTGAAAACGCAGTGAAATCGCAGAAAATATTCATGACAAAACAGTATGTGTCAACCCCAAAAGCCATGCATCGATGCATGAAGGCTTTTAGACTCAGTATGAGTCGATACGAAGGGAGTACGCGTCGATACATGCAGGATTTTAGACTCAGGGTGATTCGATACATAAGACTATATATCGATACATGCAGTATTACAGACTCAGTATGAGTCGATACGAAGGGAGTACACGTTGAAACATGCAGCGTGTTAAGCCCAGTACGCGTCGACTCAAGATGTTATGCGTCGACTCATGTAGTTTGATTTTTGACAGATTTGTTTCCAAAGGCTGTAACTTGAGTTTCCGGACTCCATTCGAGGTGTCGTTTGAAGTGTTGAATAGATGACGCGATGAACTTCATTCTTAAGGATTAAAATTAAGGATAAGAAGAATAATCCTAGTAACCCAATTTAGGACTAGAGTTAGCTTCCTGCGTGAATCACTATGATGATTTTGTGAAGAATGATGAGGATGAGATGATTATAGATTATTGTTTGGTTCATAACAGTAGGACTAATGATGATAATGATGTAGTGTTACAAAATTAATAATATGTAGAGGTTTGGTAATTTAGAGGTAAGCCAGATTACTAATTAATTATAGGCAATATAATGTTGTAGGCTTATGGCCAACGTTGCAGGATTGTCGATCTATCATTGTATTGTTGTTGTGGCTGAGTTGTTGTGAAGTATGATGATGAATGATGTTTGATGAATTATGATAATAAGTTATGTTTGATGAAGTATGTTGATAAATGATGTTGATGAATAATGTTGAGATTCTTCTAATAATTGGCAGCTATTAAGATGTAGGCTTCTAGCCAACGATGGTGTTATGATTGAGATGTTGATAATTATGGTGTTGTCATTACATTCATGATTGTGTCGCATACATTGAATTTCAAGATGGAGCTGATGCTCGTTAAGATGGCCTGTATTGGCGAATATTAATATGAAGGCTTATGCCTTGTTGATGCCTCTATTTATTGGAAATTACTTTGAGATGGGAGTTCTGCTCCAATGGTACCACATGCATTTGCATAGTATTGATTCACATTATATGATTGCATAAAGAAGTTGTGTATTGATGCGGTGAATGTGTATTATTATTTATATTCTATTGTGATTATTGTTGCTTATAAGATGAGAAGTGGTGATGTTATGTGATCTAATTTAATATATTATTTATCATACGTTTTGTTATATTGATAGATATCTCACCCCTTCTGTTTGAATGTTACCCTTAAGTTGGTAACGTGCAGGTAATCCAAAGTGAAGGTGGTTTACCTTCAGTAGTTCGAGTCGGTGTCATTGCTCTAATATGTAACACTCGGAGGATGAATGTTTGTTGCTTTTAATTATTGATTATTTCAGTTGTTGAACTTTAATTTTTGTTGTTGCTAAGTATGCATTATTTTGAAGTTGTTGTAATGATGGACAAAGATGTTATTAAGAATTTTGCTACATAGATGTTTAAGTTGTTGAATTAAGAGATTAAATTATTATGCTGATAGTTCATCCGAAGTTTTAAAGTGTTATGTATCCACGTTGAATGGAATGTGTTTTTAAGAAGTTGAATTTGTGGCATCCTGATTCAATTGCATGATTTTTTTTACTCTGATTTACATTTATAATTGTCGGGTAGAATTGGGGTGTTACAGCATAATTTCCACAACATATTGCTATTACCTATAAGGTATCCCAAATCCGGGTAGAGGATCAAAACAAGCCCAAACAAAGAAGCAAAATGTAAAGCAAGCAAGTCAAATAATGAAAGAAAATAAAGGTGATTTATCCCTAAGGTAACCCCACTTTTAAGTTTCCCCAACAGAGTCGTCAGTTCTGTGATACAGTGGGAGAACTGACTTGGGTGTTTTGCATTTTATTACAAATGTTGCGGTTAGCAAGAGTTGCCACCGACTTTTCTTTTATCCAAAAGGAAAGGCTGAAAAGAACAGGAAAGACCTTTGAGATTATTTCTTGAGTTCGGGGGGTAGATTATGAAAAGGGAAGGTGCTAGCACCCTTTTCATCCATAGTTATCTAGGGGCTCTTAGTTTCTTGCTAGATCACTTGCTTTTGTTTGAAAATATCCTTTGTGTGGTTTTTGAAAGTATTTTAAAAAGGCGCCTTCGTTTAGGCAAACTTTGTAATAGCTCTCGTTCCTAAGAACGTATACAAAGTGTTGGGATTTTAAAAATATTTCATGTTTGGAAAATGTTTTGAAAATGTTTTGAAAGTGTTGGTGTTTGTTTTGAAAATAAGCAAGGATGTTTGATTTGAAAATGAGCAAGCAACTAGGAACAATCTACCTACTCAAAAGTCTTAGTTCATTTCTTCCTTTTCTTTGATATTGTTATCTTACCATTGATTTTCTAAGAAGCCTTATCTTTGAATGTAAAGGAACGGGTGTGGGTCATCGTATAGCCATGATAGCAATGTTGTAGGATATCTTAGCATTTCTTTTTTAGGGACTAAGATCATTTTGAAAGGCAACATTGATAGCATCATCGAGGAACTATGATCTTGTATTTTTGATTGTTTTTTGTTAAGATATCCCACATGCATAACATGGCCATTTTTGTAAGGCAATAAAGTGGAATTACCCTAAGGGTGCAAGTGTGCAAGTGTGTTTGATTTACATGCATTGTTTTATCTTGAATTAGGGTTTGCTACTTGTTGGTTTTAGTCTTGTCATACAAACCCTAATTTATTAGCATTTATATAAAACGATAAATTGAGGAAAGTAAAATTATTAAGCTATTACATCATTAGGTTAGGGGGTATACAAATTTACAAATGGGGATTTTACAAGAAAATTAAACCTAATTATCAATTACAATCATATTGAATAATATAAAAGAATTGAAAATAAAAATGCAAGAATATAAATGGAAAAAAGAAATGATTTCTATTTGGTTTTTAATGAAAGGGTTTTAACCTAATTAATGAAAATGATTAATTAAAATTAAACAAAATTAAACCTAAACTAGTTAATAAAGAAATTAAATTTGAAGCATTTTTTAGGGTTTTTTATGAAAAGGTTTTAACTTTATAAAAATAATATGAAAAAAATAAATAATTAAAAGAAACCTAAATTCTAAGTTAATTTTAATTTAAAAGAAAATAAAATAATTATTAAACCTAAATCTAAATATTAATTATTTAAGAAAAAAAAGAAATTAATTATTAAGAAAAATGTTTTGGTCTTTTTGTTTTATAAAGAAATAAACTATAAAAGTGTGAAAATAATAATAAAAATATTTTTGGATTTTTTATTAATAAAAAATAATAATAATAATAATAATAATAGTAATAAAAAATAATAATAAATAAAAATAAAATAAAATATAAAATAAAAAGAAAATGAAATGATAAAAATGGGTTAGGTGCAAAAGTAAAGCAGGAGGTTAGAAGAAGCAAAACATAACTAAGCCCATTGTTGGAGGCCCAACGCTGCTGTTTGAAACAAAAAAGAGGAAACATGTGAGAAAAATGCACAAAAGGTAGCGCTGGTTGTTGAACCCCTGACCTCTAACACAAACGTGCACTACCTTTGCCACTGGGGTGGTTGCACATCCGGTAACATTAGTGAAATAATAAACATATAACACAAATTAAGTCCTGAATATGACTTCATCTTCAACCTCCAGCCATGGATCCTGTAACTTCACCATTTCTCAACAAAAATGAAACATGCAAACATGAAAGTTGCTCCAATTTTCCATACGAGTCCAATCATGTAAATATCATAAGCTATAAATCAAAGATGAATGAGAATTTCTGAAAGTACCAAATTTTAACCTAATTATTTCAGAAAGTTCAAACTCAAAATTCTCACTACTCAAGCAATATAAATGAAATCTATGGACATGTATAGTTTTAGGGCAATGATGTCTACATTTTATCTCCACAAATGCAAGCCTAACAATGCCTAAATTAGAAGATAGAAGTTTAGAAAACGTACCTCAAAAATGGAAATCGTGAAATGAGTTTGAGCTGCTTTCAAGGAGTTGTGATGATCGGGTTAGCTTCTTCAAGTTCCCAGGAAGCTAATGCAATGATTAGCTTGAGCAATGGATGGATGGAATGGCTTGGAGAAGTCAACTTGAAATGCTCTGTTTTTGGTTATAGAGGATGATGGAAATGGAGTTATAATCGTGTAACATGGGACAGGGATAGGTTATATTTGATGTATAGGAGCTTTAGGAACTAAAAGGCCAAGAAACGCACGAGGGAAATGGGAGTTACAAGTTCAAAGTCAAAAACTGTGCAACAATGGTGTTTTTGAGAAATTTCTGGCTTGAGGGAGTTTGGGAGTGTTTCATGCTGATAATGATCGTGTGTTAGCTTGCAAATAGAGCCTCTATTTATAAGCAACAATTTTTGTGGCTTTTTGCTTGATTTTGAAGAAAGCTTGAGAAAATGTGGTTCCAATGCACAAGTACCTGGCTTATAGGGTGGCTTAGAAGCTTTAAACATGTTTATTATGAGCATACATGTTGTGTGTGTTCAGAATAATAAGTTAGAGGCTCAAGCAGAGTGGACTTTATGCATAAAGCCACTTTTCCAAAATGGCAATGTTGCCTTTCTTCCTAAAATGGTATTAAGCATGGGCAATGCATTGAATACTTGGATTAAAATTCTAGTAGTTGTGAAAAACATTAATTATGGAGTGACAAACAAGTTTGAGGCCTGCAAAGCAAAGATTATGCAGCCTAGCATTGAGATTGAATCATGTGTTCATCAAGAAATGACTTGTAATTCAAGAATGAAACCCTAACTTTTTGCATTCAATTATCCTTGCTCAAGTATGATCTCAATTAGTTCTTCAACATTTTGGAAAGCTTATAACATCCTCTACAACCTCTATGTTGGACATTTTTAAATATTCATCTTGGAACTATGTGAAAAATTGCCATGAAGTTAGGTCAAAATCCTGCCTAAACTAGGGCAAAATTTCACTAAGTTTCCAAGTTTCATGAACATGTCTTCTTAAAATCATAACTTGAAATCCATAAATTTATAGAAAAATTTGTGTTGTACAATGTTTTATATCTCATTGATATCTACAACTTTCATGTTGGAAATTTCCTTTGAATCATCTTGCATCATGGTGTAAATTTGGCTCAAAGTTATGAAATAAATGTGAATTTCCAACACTTAGAAAAATTTCTAAGTTTAGAAATTTTGACTTTTCAAAATGAAATCTTGACTTTTTGAGTTCTTGATGAATAAGCTTCACATTTTGACATGTCTTGATGAATTTTGATCTTTGATACTTAATTTTGACCATAAAGTCAAAGTTTGACTTTTCAGTGTACAATTGACTTTTCATCAGTTGACTAAAATTCAACTATCAACCAATTGATCTTGAGAGATGTTTTGAGCCATGACATTAGGTCAAAATGAAGCATTTTAATCCTTGAGATCATGTCTCAAACCAAACAATCATTTTCTAGGTCAAAAATCAGAAATTGCACCTTCTCAGTCAAAACCCTAATTTTGACCATTTGCCCTTTTGATGACCTGGTCAAATTTCTTGCGGAATTGTGATCCAAACTTAATCAAATGACATATATGAGTTCATAATGTTGATATGGACCAAATATTATGAATTTTGACTGTAAATTGACCATAATTGACTTTTTCCCCAATACAGTTGATTTTAGGTCAACTGATCAATTGACTTAGCAAAAATGTGATCCAAGACTTGAAACTTGACATGAGCAATCATGAGGGTACAAAATGATCCATGAAATTAATATGGGGCATTAAAAGTCCAATTGTCCTTGTGAAAACCCAAACCCTATTTTTCAGTTATCAGTGCTTGAGGAGGTGTCTTGAGCTGATCAAGCCTTACGCAGTCTTATATTAAAGGAGATCTTGTTAAGAGATTTATTGAGAAATGAGAGAGAAAATTTTGGGGTACAACAGTTAGGATATAGCTTCCCTCAACTGGAATTTGTTCCATGTCCATAAACAGGATTCCATTGACTTGTCTCCTTTGATCCGAAGGATCTTCCAAATGTTAGAGAGAAAGTTCTTGATACTATAGCTTGTTCTCCACACATAAAGTATTCAGATGTGATAACTTTATCAAGCATCCATAACAAAGCACATCCACTGCTCAACAAACTCACTTAGATCCGAAATAAACTAATCTAGAGAGTTCCAAATATGATGATCGTGTCCTGACCAACATACTTATCTAAGACATGTTTCTACCATATAAACTTCTTAGATATAGATGCCTCCTCTTACAGATCAGGAGTAGGTTCTAAATATATGTGATTTGAGACACATTTATTTATCCCCCAAGCATCTGTTATGCCCTACCTTTGTCCAATCAGATTTTGTAAAATCTATTTGCTTGATGTTCTATCATCTGGTAGGACATCAATTCCCTTTACAAGGAACACATCAAGAAATACTTTATCAAAGCTTGGAGATTGACCTTTTGGGGTTGAAAGCAACAATAAATTGCCTCTACCAGATATCTTTTCAACAAACTCACACAAGAGTGCCTTTATAAGCGGATTTGGGATAAACCTCAAGTATCTTTGGCTGCTCTAGAAAGCTCGTCGAACCTATCCTCAAGTAACACCACACCTTGGGATACGCCTTTAGAGTAGAATAGTGTATTGCATCCTCAACACACAAAACCACCAGGAGTTTCCCATCAGATATATATGCTGCAGAATACAAACCAGAAAAACTCCTTAACCACCTTCAAGCAAAAATAGTAACCTTTGCACAACGCCATCCTTCAGGTGCAACAGGTTATCCTGGATTTGAAAATAAATCAAACCCTTAACATAGTAGCTTGCCACCAAAGCTACACGCCTGAAAATAACAGGCATGTCCAATACATATCCTGTCATGAATAATCCATCCTCCACTTCCAGGGACCGTTCAAATAACAACATGAACTCTCAAAGTTCATACAACTCTTTAGTAGAAACAATCTACCTTGCACATAACCAGAAATTATCCCTCATGGATCTCCTCCAAAAACAAACAGGATGCATGCTATAATACCAATTGAAATTCTGGTATTGACAGAACTCAAATGTCCTATGACATGTTGGGGTATCTGATCTGAAATAAACAAACAAGCAAGGTATTAACAAAAAAACAGTACTGAAAAAGCATAAACAACACATAAAATTGTTAACCTAGTTTGCAATAACCTTCCTACTCTGAGGGCATACCAAGCCAGGGACAAATCCACACAAATAGTATTAATTCATAGACCCTACAACAAACTTCCAGTTTACGGCCTAATCACTTAATAACTACCCTCTCTATACTTTTACATAAGACTCACCTAGATATGAGGCCCTCCTCAATCCCTCTTCAATCATAGACAGCGATTGGATCAACAACAATTCAGAACAACGGGAAGACACACTTCCATGACAATCATTATCTAAGACTCTTGACTAAGACCACAACTTGGATTTTATTCAAAGCTTCCTCTAAGAAAAATACTCAACTCATTACTTCACAGCTTTCGAGTGAGAACAACAGTGACCATCTAACAATTCGAATGGTTCACTTACACCAACTCTCCTAGAGAGCGGCAAAAAGATAAAGCCCTAGACTTATACATCTTGAACCCATTCCTTTCCTAGGTTACAAACACTTATATTTCTATACCCAACTGGATTTGGGCCTTCAAAGTACATCATATCATCTCTAACAAACATCAATAACTTCTGCTACAAACAAGGTCTTCAATCAAATCTTCCTAAACTACCTCCAAATTTTGAAACTGTATATTCTTCAATATTCTGATTGATTCTTCTTTACCTTTAAATCAACGCCCTATAATGTTTGCATAATATTTCCCAAAATATTCTGCGTCAGTTAAATCATAACATAATCTAACTGTCCACTCCAGCTCAGGAGCAATGTCGTATGCTCTTTCATAGGACATCTTATCCGACATGTTGTTCCAGATGTTGAAACTCTTCAACTCAACATGTCCTAACATAAGATAAGACTTCTTGCTCAACATGTTCCTGTTAGCAAGTTAAAACATCCTATCTAACATATTGTTGTATTATTTGGTTTACAAAAATTAATGCCAATCCTTAGAACTAGAGAACTTACAAAATGGGAGTTTCTCCAACGAGTGTTGGTGTTTGACGATGGTTCTGCCACTTTCGGACACCCGTGTTGACGAGGGTGCGTAGGAAAAGTTTTGTTAGTTTGGGTGCCATAGTAACGGTGGCGAGCGACTCGTTGTTGTTGTAGCTCATTAGTTTTCCGGTGAGCGTATGAATACTTCGATGAAGCTATGGAGTTTTCGATGAATCTTCAATGGATTTTTGGACAGTGTTCTAAAGAGACCCTCCTCGGGGGAGTTTAAGGATTTACTTGTCGAGGACAATCGTTCTTGCGCCTTGAGTAAGGGCTTTGGTTGAGGACATTGTCCTCGTGCCTTTGTGCGCCTTGTCAGTTGACTAGCGGTGGAAGGGTGGATTTGATTTAATGTGGAATTCACTTTTGTATGTTACTTTTCAGGTATTGATGGCAGATGTTTCTGAGGAAGAAACCATGAGCGAGCATGGTTCAATCGATCAGACCACATCCGAGAAAAATGGGGCCTGTCCAGATGCATCTGGCTCTTCTGGCGAGGAATGGATTGCTTCAGGTCCTCGAGGTATTGCCTCGGTTTTCGCCTCATTTCCTGATGAGGCGTTTACGGCTGTGGCGGAAGAAACAAACCCGTTGTGCATCAAAGAGGATTGGAGGATCATTTTTCATGGGGAGGAGGATAGAATCTGCTATAAGTATGAGGTCAATCATCTCCCCATGTACGAGATTGTATTTAGAGACTTGGGACTCCGACTACCTTTTAGCGACCTCCAGGTGGCCGTCTTCGACCATCTACATCTTGCCCCTTCACAACTACACCCCAATTCGATAGCTTTCATTCGGGCGCTCGAAATTGTGTGTCAGTACCTCTAGAAGAGGGCAGCAGTCCCTCTATTTTTCCACTGCTTCCACATTCACATGGTATTTTTGGCAGGTAGTACAGATGGGTTTCCCTGAAACAGCCGAAAAAGTTGTTTAAGGCATATTTGGAGTTTGTCAGAGCTTTCAAGGATAAGTACTTCTTGGTTCAATCGATGTCGAAGAAGGCGATCACCTTTGTGTCCTCCTAGTGCATTAGGTATGGGAGGAACGATAACCCTTACTGAACAAGAAGGGTGAAGTGAGGAGGTAACTCGTGCAGAAGTTTGCCTTTCATTGGGGGAAAATCTCATTATAATCGGCGCATAAACCACTACATCATTAAGATAAGTTAGTTGAATGTAGAGGATCATGCAAGTTATGATAATCTAGAGGCCTTCGTGGAGGGATTTTCCCCTTCCCAGCGCGTGGAGAGGGGTGGGTTGTTGTTGTTGATGAAACCGCGGAGCCCGTGTCCAAGACTCAAATTATTAACGTCAATGAGCTCCTCAATTGCAGAATTTAAGAGGAAGCCAAATAATATTTTGGTAGCCGTTTGACTTAGTCAATTTGCACATATATCTTGTTATCTTTGTTTGCTAACTCCAGCTCGTTATGTGCAAGAAAAATGTCTAGTGCTTAGGAGCGTATGGTTAAGGCAATTGTTT
Organism: Vicia faba; assembly: GCA_948472305.1. NCBI lineage: Eukaryota > Viridiplantae > Streptophyta > Magnoliopsida > Fabales > Fabaceae > Vicia > Vicia faba. The sequence goes on along the minus strand of OX451736.1, from coordinate 913,897,960 downwards.
CCAAAATGAAGAAAGGGAAAAAAACTCCTCAAGGGTCGCCCAGGTGATGCAGGGCCAAAACCTCCGACTGGCTCGGGGATGTCACCGACTTCCCCAGCATTTGGGCACCCTTCTACTCAACCAATATCTTCAATGTTTAAGAAGCCACACATTAAGGATCATGTCGACTTAACTAGAGAACAGGATAAAGACAAGTTTGAGCTGCCCCTTGTTTCCATAAAAGGAATTTCTTTGAAGGCACTGCTCTTCAAGTTCATCAGACATAATCATTGGTGCTCGAGGGAATGGATTGTCTGAGCAAGAGGATGACGCTAGCCCAGAATGTTGCTTCCCTGATGAGGGTTTTATGGATGGAAGTGGTGTATGCCGAGGAGGGGACCTTCCAAGAGATTGAGCTGAAAAAGGCCCATGCCACCAATACATCTCTTGAGGAGAAGCTTACCAAAGTAAAATATGAGAATGAGATGTTGGCGAAGGTGAAGGATGACCTAGTCAAGGTGACCAAGGAGCGGAACATCCTTGTAGAGGAGAAAAAGGCCATTGAGGACATGGTCACTACTATGAAGGCTGCAGCGGCTCCTATTGAGGATGAACCTAATGAGGTCAATAGCTTGAAGACCTAGGCCGAGTTAGTTTCTTGCTTCCAATAGGCCATAGATGACGATATGGAAAATGCCAAGGAAAGCTTCAACAATGAGGAAGTACAACTTAAAATTGTGAACCCCGACGTCGAGTTTAGGACAAACGAGAATGGGTTCCTTTACAGTGTGGCTAACGGGAATATCGTCATCCCTGAGTTCCTCAAGTTTGATGAAGATGGCGAGTAGCTTATCCAGGGGGAGCCAGTTAGTGAAGAGAAACAACAGTCTGACACCTGATCAACTTCTCTGTTAATCTCTTTTGTTTGGCATGTGTGCCGTTGATCCTTGTAATATTTGTTTTGTGGGATTTTTCCCAGTTTTATGAAATTCCTAGACAACTTCAGTTCTTGTGGCCGTTACTTTGGTTATTTTTGGATGGGGGATCGACCCTCTTTGTGTAATATTTTGATGATTGTGGTCGTTATGACCGTTCTGATTTAAGTTTGTTCGTCAGTTTTATGTGTTTCTTCCCTCAATGGTTTCTCAAATAAGGGAGGCGCTGACGGCCTCGGCAACTATGGAGAGATAAAGATAAAGGGTTTCTCCATTATCGGGTTTCAAGAGGACCGACGGTCGCGAAAGAGCTCGCTTGATATGGAAGAGGGCTTGCTCGCATTCCTCGGTCCACTCAAAGGACGCCTCTTTGCAAAGGAGTTTGAAGAAAGGGAACGCATGTTAGGCAGATTTTTCCACAAAGCAGGACAATGAGGTCAGCGTTCCGTTTAAAGATTGGATAGAATTCTTCGAGCTGGGCGTTAGGATTTTAGAGAAAGCCCTGCACTTGTTGGGGTTGGCTTCGATTCCATGCTCAGTTAAGTGGAAACCAATAAACTTTCCTTCCCGAACACTGAAGGTGTATTTTCCCGGGTTGTACCATATCTTGCACTTCCTCGCCTGGTCAAAGACTCTCTTTAGGTGGAGCGTGTGATCGGATTCCTCTTGGGACTTCATGATCATGTCATCTATATAGACTTAGAGCATTTCTCTAATCTCTCCTCAGAAGACCTTGTTCATCATTCTCTTGTAGGTAGCACTGACGTTTTTCAAGTCGAAGGGCATTACATTGTAGTAATAGTTTCCTGACACAGTCATGAAAGTCATATACTTTTTGTCGTACTTAGCCATAGGGATATGGTTGTAACTAGAGTACGCGTCCATGAAAGACAATAGTTTAAAACCTGTTGAATTATCAACCAATTTATCTATGTTGGGAAGAGGATAAGCATCTTTGGGGAAAGCCCTATTGAGATCGGAGTAGTCAATGAGCATGTACCATTTTCAATTATATTCCTTTACGAGTACAACATTAGATTTCTAAGTTGTGTATTGGGCTTCACTTATAAATTTTGCATCTAGGAGGTCTTTTATAGTCTGTTCGGCAACCTCCATTTTCTCCAGAGACTGCTTTCTCCTACGCTGAACTATGGATTGAAGGGAAGGATATATAGTTAGCTGATGACATGCCATATCTGGGTCCAAGTCGGGCATTTCACATCTACTCCAAGCGAATAATTCCACGTTCTCCCTTTAGCAAGCTTTCAATTGTTCCCTTGCTAAGTAGGGAAAACTTGTGTCGATCTTCACTGCCTTGCTAGGGTCGTCCCCGAGTGGGATAAGCTCAAAATCCTCATCTGGAATTGGTCGTAGATATTAGACAGGATCTTCGTTGATGGTGGTCGAGGTCGAGGAAGTATCTGTTGGCTGTATTTCCTCCCCCTTTCCCTTTTTCTCCCATAGGTCATCTTTGGAGAAACGACTGTCGAGAACGATTGTATCAACGTGTTGCACTGGCATTGGCTCCCTAGAACTTCTTGGGCGGGAAAGTCTGTTGGCTGCTCTAGATAATGCGTTGGTCGTGTACTACCCCTTTGAAGCTGCCTCGAAGCATCTCCTTGTTGCTTCTATATCTCTGTGGAGGATGGCGACCAGTCCCCCTGAAGTGCATTACTTCATCTTCAGGTGTACCGTTGAGGGCACAACTATGAGTTCGACCAGAGTTTCCTTCCAAAGATGTATTAGTATAAAGATGGGAAATCTACCACCATGAATCGGGTCTTCATGGACTTGGCCGTTTCAACTACTCCAAAAGTGATGATCAACTCGACGAAACCCCATGGCTTGGTGATCGCTCCGCTGAAACCTTGGAGGTCGGAGCCCACGTAAGGTGCCAAGTGTGATTCATTGAGTTATAGCGCAGTGAACAATTGAGAATACATGATGTCAATCGAGCTTCCCTGGTTGACAAGGATACGCCTGACATCAAAATTGGTCGTTTGTGCCCGTACAAGTAGAGGGATGATTAAATTTGGAGCCCCACAGGGCAGTTTCTCGCGGTAGGAGGAAATTGGGATAGAGCTTCCCCGATATTTGTCGAGGATGTAATTCTGGTTGGGGATCGCCTCAATCAGCCGCTCGAACCTCCTCTTCATCGTGCCTATGGTGAATTTATTAAAACCTCCATCGGAGATGACCATGGAAGAAGGTAATGTCTCCCAGGGACTGTGCATCGTGAAGTACAGGGAAACCTCGACTTTGTTGGGGATATAGAAGTCCTCGAGTCGCAAAATGCACATGGTGACGGGCATGTTGATATTGTCTGGGGCATGTTTATCTTCCTCAAGTTTCTTTGACTCAGGTGCGTACTCGGGGGAGGGAGGCATCCTTCTTCTTGTACTGTTTGAGATGCCCATATTTGATGAGGATCTCAATGGCGTCTTTCAAGTGGATGCAGTCTTCTGTGGTGTGCCTGTGAATCTTGTAGAATTTGTAATATTTAGATTTGTCCGTCTTGGGTTTGGACGATGTCTGTCGAGGAAACCGAACTCGTGCCTGGAAAAACTTTGAGTTAGCGCTGTCAGTCAAGATGCACTCGTGAGAGGTGATAAGAGGTGTGTAGTCATGAAAACGACCAGGAGGTACCTTATAGTCTCGTGAGTCGTGGGGTTTGTCCTCCTTTCTCTTCTCTCCTCCTTTCTCCTCCCCGATGAGATGTCGATGGGTCGTTATGCTTTGAACCCTTGGCATTCTCCTAGTGCCTTGAGTCCCGGGAAAAGTTAACAACCTTCTTCTCCTCATACTGGATGTACGTTTGTGCCTTGAGGAGGAAGGCATCCAGGGAGGAGGGAGTTTTAATGCCATCAGCTTTGGAAAATTCACTATGCGGGTGCAGTCTGCGCTCGAGCAGGTATTTCTTCATATCATCAGTGGTGGAGACCTGAAGGGCCTCGATGTTGAACCTCTCAATATATGCCTACAGGGATTCATCCTTGCCTCGAATGATCGCTTTGAGTGATGCTTCTGACTTTGGGTGCCGACGAGAAGCCATGAAATTCCTAGAGAACTACTTTCTAAGGTTCCGCCAGGAAGTGATGGATTCTTCGGGAAGACTCTTATACTACACTATAGCTACTTTTCTGAGCATGGTGAGGAAAATTCTACACTTTATGGCGCCCTTGACACTTCGATAATCGAGCACAACATCGATGTTTTTGAGATGGTCATCTGGGTTAGTGGTCCCATCGTATGTCCCTAGGTGGGAGGGGGGGTCTCCAACCCGACATGGAGTGGTGTCTCCATGATATCTCGTGATAACGGGCCGCGGGGGTCATCGTTGTTTCTCCATCACTTGGACAAGGAGGAGAGTAATTCCTTCCTCGACGTTGATTTTCGGCTTTCCTGGGAGATGGGATCCTCGGATGAATCTTGGACCTTGGCGGAGGTGAATGATGATTGTTAGGCTGTGGCTCAGATCGTGTCTACGAGGAGAGACGGTCTCTGCAAGGAGGTAAGTGATTGCATTTTTTGTCGAGTGTGATCTCTGGTTTCACTCGTACTAGTTGACGACCATGGGTGTTGCGGTGAGGGATTGCGCGACATGCGTCTTCGATATATCTGAGGGGGAGATCTTGAATGTTTCTTCTCCAAGGCCTCTTTAACACCCTGATTTTTATTGACTAGTTATTTTATTAGTTATTTGTTTTAATTATTATTATTTAATATAGTAATTAACTAATTGTGTGATTTTGTAAATATATATGTTATATGTGTATTGGGTTATTGGGTGTGAGAATAACATTATTAATTAATTAGACCTTGGTATGATGGATTAGTGTGAGTGAATGAGATAAGTCCATTAGTGAAACAAGAGTTAGTAAGAGTTTTATGAAATCATGAAATTGATGTTTGAATCATGTTTTGATGTTTATGATTGATTCTATATGTTAGATATATGTTATAATGCATTTAATCACATGAAAATGACTGATTGGAGTGAGTTTTGTGACCCCAATTCGTGGAGAACATAATATTTCCCGAAACAGATTTTTTGGGTTTTTCGCGAGGCCGCTTAGCGCGGTCTGGGATGAAAATTTTTATATTTTATTTAATTGATTGGGGATCTTATATGCTTATGATTTATAAAGGATTTCCCTGAATTTTAATAATTAATTCGATGTGTATTGGATAGGTTTTGGATGATTTTTTGATGAAAACATAATACTTGAATTTATGTACATGTATGTCGTGAGTTAATGTTAGATGTGAATAACATGTGTTGGCGTTGTTTTCTATGTGTTATTATAATGCGTTGAAGTGATGAATGTTATGAGAATGCATTATAGTTATTAATGAATTGAGATATGTATGTTTGTGCAATGGTGATTATAATTCAAATGTAATGAATTATATGATGTATGCTGGTATGATTAAGATTGAGGGATGATCTTAATTGCATATGATTGTTGAGATTACACATGCATCATTTGTTGTCAAGAGGAAATGTTTGCTAGTTTTTGCGAGAGCTAGTGACTTGTTCCAAACCTGGAGGTAAGGGTTTGAAAGCTTAAGAGATGGGCTTTTTGGTAGTTATCTGTCTGAGGGATGAACACGGTTTAAATGTAAAAACCATTAAGGATAACAATTGAACTGAGTTTCATTTGAGTCACATGTGTCTATGTGAAATATTGAATTGATGTGCAATATGTGATATTGGTATGAATGTTACTTTGTGGTATTTATGATTGATTATCTTTGAATCATGAATTTTTTAGCAATGTTGTATGTGTGAATATGTGAATTATGTTGGAATATGTTGAATACATGATTATGTGAAGTATGCCGAATTCGATTGATGTATGTATGATATGCATTAGTTATTATTATATACTTCTATAATGATGTGAGTTCTCACCCTTCTGTTGGAATGATGTTTTATACGATATCACTCAGGTACCAAAGATAGTGGTGCTTCTTGCAAGGATTAGTCGGAGGATCTCGTTCTTGTTTTATCTGCTTATTAGGTAGTGAGTCATGATCTGGTCATGTAACATGGGGAATATTTAAACTCATATTATTTTAAGAGATGTTTGTTATACTCTCTTTTATTTATGTTGTACTTTGAGATTATGTGATAAGTAACCTTTAGTGCCTAATGTTTTATAATATAATTATCATTATGGGATTTCAATTATTAGTATCATTATGAAAGAGAATTATTCTGCTGCGAGATGCATATATGTTAGTATATGGAACATGACTTTAAATGCGTGTTATGAGAATGATCGATGTATTTGTGTTGTTGTTGTGAAGTACATGTGACGCCCTCTTTGATATGCATGCTAATTTACTCTGATTATGTCATATATTTGCGCGGGGGTTTAGAAAAGGGTGTTACAGCCCCAATCCCATTGTTTTGAAAAAGGATTAGGGCATTGGTTTAATTCAAGACAACGAGCAGAGCTATGATGTTTGGATCAATGTTGGTCGATGCTAGAACTGGCTAGGGAGCCGTCAATGCTTCTTCTTGGGATCTCTTGGAATTTCCAGCTCCCAAGAAATGGATGTCATCGTCGTCACCCTAGACAGAAGAGGGCGACACCATGCACCCCTCTCGTTTTACAAGGATGTCCTTGAAGGGAGGGCATATATCGTTATTGTCAGCTTTACAAACATGGGAGAGAACAATTTTGCCAATGAGATGGTCATCATCGTGATCGGCCATGATCAGAATCTGGTGATGTTGCTTTTATCTTCGATTTCTGGAGAAAGAAACTGTGATACGGTGGGAGAGAACTGACTGTTTTTTGGAATTGTTGGTTTGCATTTTGCGTTTGTTTTTGCAAAATGTCGCGGTAAGCAAGAGTCGCCATCGTCTTTTATTTTATCCAACAAGGAAAGGAAAAAAAGCACAGAAAAATTCCTTTTTTGAGATGTTTCTCGGGTTCGGGGGGTAGATTATAGAAAGGGAAGGTGTTAGCACCCTTTCTATCCGTGGTTATCCACGGGCTCTTAGGTACTTGCTCAAAGTGTTTTCAAAATTGCTTTTCTTTGTGTTTGTGGGTTTGAAGAAGTTTTTGTTTGAAAGGTGTAAGTGTGAAAATTTTGTTTTGTTTTGAAAGAGCAAGTACTTAAGAACCATCTACCTACTCGAAAAAGGAATCGTTCTATGCTAATGCCCTTTAGACAGGGCTATCCCACTATGAATGAGTAGGTAGCCTCGTCGTTGGAGTGTAAGGATCAATTCGATTTTAGGGACGTACGGTCACTAAAGCAATGTTAGGACGCCTTAGCGGTAACCCTAATGTCTTAGATCATTTTATCCGAGGAAATCGTTTCGAGGCAACTATGATCTTTGGACAAGAGGGCGACCTCTAAAACATCCTATACTCAATAACCGTGTACGAAGGCAACCAAGTGAGGTGTACCCTAAGAGTGCGCATGTGCGAGTGTGTTGTTTTCAGTTTATTTTATCTTTGTACATGTTAATGGTTATCTATGTTGATTTTAGGTTTAACATTCAATCTTGTCATGCATACCTATTATCAATCATCTAACAGTTTATAAGTTGCGGAAATTAAACTAACTATTACAAGGCGTCGGGTATTTACATCGCCAAAAGCAACCCTTGAAATTAAAATGCGGAAAATTAATAAAGCGATAAAAATAGTTAAAGTTCTATTAAGCTATTACAATCCGGAAACAGATACAATATTGAATAAAAATGGATCGCGTGCGGGAAATTAAATCGAATGCGTGTTCTAGGGTTTTGACCCTTTAATTGTTAAAGAAAAGATTTTTTTTTTGGTTATGAAAGAAATTAGACTAGGTTAATTATTAAATTAAATAAATTAATTAATAAAAATATTTTTGGGTTTTTGGTATTTAAAGAAATAAAAATAAATTTAATCAATGTTAATAAAAACCTAATTGTCTAATTTAATTTTAATTATTGCAAAAAAGATATTAAAGTTATTCCTAATTAAAACTAAATTAATTAATTGATTTTGTTAACAAAAAATAAAATACTGAAATTTAATTTAATAAATAAAATATTTTTTTGGTTTTAATTTTATGAAGAAAAAAGTTTGATTGGTTAATTAAGAATGAAAATAATTAAACAAACAAATAAATAAAATAAATATGAAATAGAAAGAATTAGAGGTTTGGGCCTGATTGGAGAGTCTGAATTGCAAATTCCATGGCCCAATTGTGCAGGCCTGGTTGACTTTCCTGGATTCTATTTGGCACTTTGACTTGGTAGCATGGTGGACATCCCATCTGGACCACCAGATCTGGCATGGGGCCATCTGGCAAGTGATTGAGTGAGGGAGCATGGTATGCTACAACTCCTGAAGCGCGCTGGAATACCTGAAGAAAAATAACAAATGAAAATGGGGGGGGGGCCTGGGATTCGAACCCAAGTCCTGTTGGTGACTTCCAGCTCCTCTTTCCACTGGGCCAACGTGTTTCTATTGTTAGTATATTCAACAATAATGATAATATGAGAGAAAACATTAATATGCCAGAACAAAAATAAAAACGCGCGAATATTCGAATGGGGCAATCAAGTGGGAGCACGTGGTCGTCCCTGTCCTCAGGTCTGCAAGGAAATTACCTGCGGATTTAAATCTGCTGCTAAAAGTGTAGGCCATTCCAAAAACTCATCTCAGACTTAATTTTGACCATAAAGTCAAAGTTTGACTTTTCAGTGTACAATTGACTTTTCATCAGTTGACTGAAATTCAACTATCAACCAATTGATCTTGAGAGATGTTTTGAGCCATGACATTAGGTCAAAATGAAGCATTTTAATCCTTGAGATCATGTCTCAAACCAAACAATCATTTGCTAGGTCAAAAATCAGAAATTGCACCTTCTCAGTCAAAACCCTAATTTTGACCATTTGCCCTTTGGATGACCTGGTCAAATTTCTTGCGGAATTGTGATCCAAACTTGATCAAATGACATATATGAGTTCATAATGTTGATATGGACCAAAAATTATGAATTTTGACTGTAAATTGACCATAATTGACTTTTTCCCCAATATAGTTGATTTTAGGTCAACTGATCAATTGACTGAGCAAAAATGTGATCCAAGACTTGAAACTTGACATGAGCAATCTTGAGGGTACAAAATGATCCATGAAATTAATATGGGGCATTAAAAGTCCAATTGTCCTTGTGAAAACCCAAACCCTATTTTTCAGTTATCAGTGCTTGAGGAGGTGTCTTGAGCTGATCAAGCCTTACGCAGTCTTAAATTAAAGGAGATCTTGTTAAGAGATTTATTGAGAAATGAGAGAGAAAATTTTTGGGTACAACAGTTAGGACATAGCTTCCCTCAACTAGAATTTGTTCCATGTCCATAAACATGATTCCATTGACTTGTCTCCTTTGATCCGAAGGATCTTCCAAATGTTAGAGAGAAAGTTCTTGATACTATAGCTTGTTCTCCACACATAAAGTATTCAGATGTGATAACTTTATCAAGCATCCATAACAAAGCACATCCACTGCTCAACAAACTCACTTAGATCCGAAATAAACTAATCTAAAGAGTTCCAAATATGATGATCGTGTCCTGACCAACATACTTATCTAAGACATGTTTCTACCATATAAACTTCTTAGATATAGATGCCTCCTCTTACAGATCAGGAGTAGGTTCTAAATATATGTGATTTGAGACACATTTATTTATCCCCCAAGCATCTGTTATGCCCTACCTTTGTCCAATCAGATTTTGTAAAATTTATTTGCTTGATGTTCTATCATCTGGTAGGACATCAATTCCCTTTACAAGGAACACATCAAGAAATACTTTATCAAAGCTTGGAGATTGACCTTTTGGGGTTGAAAGCAACAATAAATTGCCTCTACCAGATATCTTTTCAACAAACTCACACAAGAGTGCCTTTATGAGCGGATTTGGGATAAACCTCAAGTATCTTTGGCTGCTCTAGAAAGCTTGTCGAACCTATCCTCAAGTAACACCACACCTTGGGATACGCCTTTAGAGTAGAATAGTGTATTGCATCCTCAACACACAAAACCACCAGGAGTTTCCCATCAGATATATATGCTGCAGAATACAAACCAGAAAAACTCCTTAACCACCTTCAAGCAAAAATAGTAACCTTTGCACAACACCATCCTTCAGGTGCAACAGGTTATCCTGGCTTTGAAAATAAATCAAACCCTTAACATAGTAGCTTGCCACCAAAGCTACACGCCTGAAAATAACAGGCATGTCCAATACATATCCTGTCATGAATAATCCATCCTCCACTTCCAGGGACCGTTCAAATAACAACATGAACTCTCAAAGTTCATACAACTCTTTAGTAGAAACAATCTACCTTGCACATAACCAGAAATTATCCCTCATGGATCTCCTTCAAAAACAGAGAGGATGCATGCTATAATACCAATTGAAATTCTGGTATTGACAGAACTCAAATGTCCTATGACATGTTGGGGTATCTGATCTGAAATAAACAAACAAGCAAGGTATTAACAAAAAAACAGTACTGAAAAAGCATAAGCAACACATAAAATTGTTAACCTAGTTTGCAATAACCTTCCTACTCTGAGGGCATACCAAGCCAGGGACAAATCCACACAAATAGTATTAATTCATAGACCCTACAACAAACTTCCAGTTTACGGCCTAATCACTTAATAACTACCCTCTCTATACTTTTATATAAGACTCACCTAGATATGAGGCCCTCCTCAATCCCTCTTCAATCATAGACAGCGATTGGATCAACAACAATTCAGAACAACAGGAAGACACACTTCCATGACAATCACTATCTAAGACTCTTGACTAAGACCACAACTTGGATTTTATTCAAAGCTTCCTCTAAGAAAAATACTCAACTCATTACTTCACAGCTTTCGAGTGAGAACAACAGTGACCATCTAACAATTCGAATGGTTCACTTACACCAACTCTCCTAGAGAGCGGCAAAAAGATAAAGCCCTAGACTTATACATCTTGAACCCATTCCTTTCCTAGGTTACAAACACTTATATTTCTATACCCAACTGGATTTGGGCCCTCAAAGTACATCATATCATCTCTAACAAACATCAATAACTTCTGCTACAAACAAGGTCTTCAATCAAATCTTCCTAAACTACCTCCAACTTTAGAAATTGTATATTCTTCAATATTCTGATTGATTCTTCTTTACCTTTAAATCAGCGCCCTATAATGTTTGCATAATATTTCCCAAAATATTCTGCATCAGTTAAATCATAACATAATCTAACTGTCCACTCCAGCTCAGGAGCAATGCCGTATGCTCTTTCATAGGACATCTTATCCGACATGTTGTTCCAGATGTTGAAACTCTTCAACTCAACGTGTCCTAACATAAGATAAGACTTCTTGCTCAACATGTTCCTGTTAGCAAGTTAAAACATCCTATCTAACATATTGTTGTATTATTTGGTTTACAAAAATTAATGCCAATCCTTAGAACTAGAGAACTTACAAAATGGGAGTTTCTCCAACGAGTGTTGGTGTTTGACGATGGTTCTGCCACTTTCGGACACCCGTGTTAACGAGGGTGCGTAGGAAAAGTTTTGTTTGTTTGGGTGCCATAGTAACGGTGGCGAGCGACTCGTTGTTGTTGTAGCTCATTAGTTTTCCGGTGAGCGTATGAATACTTCGATGAAGGTATGGAGTTTTCGATGAATCTTCAACGGATTTTTGGATAGTGTTCTAAAGAGACCCTCCTCGGGGGAGTTTAAGGATTTACTTGTCGAGGACAATCGTTCTTGCGCCTTGAGTAAGGGCTTTGGTTGAGGACATTGTCCTCGTGCCTTTGTGCGCCCTTTCAGTTGACTAGCGGTGGAAGGGTGGATTTGATTTAATGTCGAATTCACTTTTGTATGTTGCTTTTCAGGTATTGATGGCAGATGTTTCTGAGGAAGAAACCATGAGCGAGCATGGTTCAATCTATCAGACCACATCCGAGAAAAATGGGGCCTGTCCAGACGCATCTGGCTCTTCTGGCGAGGAATGGATTGCTTCAGGTCCTCGAGGTATTGCCTCGATTTTCGCCTCATTTCCTGATGAGGCGTTTACGGCTGTGGCGGAAGAAACAAACCCGTTGTGCATCAAAGAGGATTGGAGGATCATTTTTCATAGGGAGGAGGATAGAATCTGCTATAAGTATGAGGTCAATCATCTCCTCATGTACGAGATTTTATTTAGAGACTTGGGACTCCGACTACCTTTTAGCGACCTCCAGGTGGCCGTCTTCGACCATCTACATCTTTCCCCTTCACAACTACACCCCAATTCGATAGCTTTCATTCGGGCGCTCGAAATTCTGTGTCAGTACCTCTAGAAGAGGGCAACAATCCCTCTATTTTTCCACTGCTTCCACATTCACATGGTGTTTTTGGCAGGTAGTACATATGGGTTTCCCTGAAACAGCCGAAAAAGTTGTTTAAGGCATATTTGGAGTTTGTCAGAGCTTTCAAGGATAAGTACTTCTTGGTTCAATCGATGTCGAAGAAGGCGATCACCTTTGTGTCCTCCTAGTGCATTAGGTATGGGAGGAACGATAACCCTTACTGAACAAGAAGGGTGAAGTGAGGAGGTAACTCGTGCAGAAGTTTGCCTTTCATTGGGGGCAAATCTCATTATAATCGGCGCATAAACCACTACATCATTAAGATAAGTTAGTTGAATGTAGAGGATCATGCAAGTTATGATAATCTAGAGGTCTTCGTGGAGGGATTTTCCCCTTCCCATCGCGTGGAGAGGGGTGGGTTGTTGTTGTTGATGAAACCGCGGAGCCCGTGTCCAAGACTCGAATTATTAACGTCAATGAGCTCCTCAATTGCAGAATTTAAGAGGAAGCCAAATAATATTTTGGTAGCCGTTTGACTTAGTCAATTTGCACGTATATCTTGTTATCTTTGTTTGCTAACTCCAGCTCGTTATGTGCAAGAAAAATGTCTAGTGCTTAGGAGCGTATGGTTAAGGCAATTGTTTCCAAAATGAAGAAAGGGAAAAAAACTCCTCAAGGGTCGCCCAGGTGATGCAGGGCCAAATCCTCAGACTGGCTCGGGGATGTCACCGACTTCCCCAGCATTTGGGCACCCTTCTACTCAACCAATATCTTCAAGGTTTAAGAGGCCACACATTAAGGATCATGTCGACTTAACTAGAGAACAGGATAAAGACAAGTTTGAGCTGCCCCTTGTTTCCATAAAAGGAATTTCTTTGAAGGCACTGCTCTTCAAGTTCATCAGACATAATCATTGGTGCTCGAGGGAATGGATTGTCTGAGCAAGAGGATGACGCTAGCCCAAAATGTTGCTTCCCTGATGAGGGTTTTATGGATGGAAGTGGTGTATGCCGAGGAGGGGACCTTCCAAGAGATTGAGCTGAAAAAGGCCCATGCCACCAATACATCTCTCGAGGAGAAGCTTACCAAAGTAAAATATGAGAATGAGATGTTGGCGAAGGTGAAGGATGACCTAGTCAAGGTGACCAAGGAGCGGAACATCCTTGTAGCGGAGAAAAAGGCCCTTGAGGACATGGTCACTACCATGAAGGCTGCAGTGGCTCCTATTGAGGATGAACCTAATAAGGTCAATAGCTTGAAGACCTAGGCCGAGTTAGTTTCTTTCTTCCAATAGGCCATGGATGACGATATGGAAAATTCCAAGGAAAGCTTCAACAATGCGGAAGTACAACTTAAAATTGTGAACCCCGACGTCGAGTTTAGGACAAATGAGAATGGGTTCCTTTACAGTGTGGCTAACGGGAATATCGTCATCCCTGAGTTCCTCAAGTTTGATGAAGATGGCGAGTAGCTTATCCAGGGGGAGCCAGTTAGTGAAGAGAAACAGCAGTCTGACACCTGATCAACTTCTCTGTTAATCTTTTTTATTTGGCATGTGTGTCGTTGATCCTTGTAATATTTGTTTTGTGGGATTTTTCCCAGTTTTATGTAATTCCTAGACAACTTCAGTTCTTGTGGCCGTTACTTTGGTTATTTTTGGATGGGGGATCGACCCTCTTTGTGTAATATTTTAATGATTGTGGTTGTTATGACCGTTCTGATTTAAGTTTGTTCGTCAGTTTTATGTGTTTCTTCCCTCAATGGTTTCTCAAATAAGGGCGGCGCTGACGGCCTCGACAACTATGGAGAGATAAAGATAGAGGGTTTCTCCATTATCGGGTTTCAAGAGGACCGACGGTCGCGAAAGAGCTCGCTTGAGGTGGAAGAGGGCTTGCTCGCATTCCTCGGTCCACTAAAAGGACGCCTCTTTGCAAAGGAGTTTGAAGAAAGGGAACGCATGTTAGGCAAATTTTTCCACAAAGCAGGACAATGAGGTCAGCGTTCTGTTTAAAGATTGGATAGACTTCTTCGAGCTGGGCGTTAGGATTTTAGAGAAAGCCCTGCACTTGTTGGGGTTGGCTTCGATTCCATGCTCAGTTAAGTAGAAACCGATAAACTTTCCTTCCCGAACACTGAAGGTGTATTTTCCCGGGTTGTACCACATCTTGCACTTCCTCGCCTGGTCAAAGACTCTCTTTAGGTGGAGCGTGTGATCAGATTCCTCTTGGGACTTCATGATCATGTCATCTATATAGACTTAGAGCATTTCTCTAATCTCTCCTCAGAAGACCTTGTTCATCATTCTCTTGTAGGTAGCACTAACGTTTTTCAAGTCGAAGGGCATTACATTGTAGTAATAGTTTCCTGACACAGTCATGAAAGTCATATACTTTTTGTCGTACTTAGCCATAGGGATATGGTTGTAACTAGAGTATGCGTCCATGAAAGACAATAGTTTAAAACCTGTTGAATTATCAACCAATTTATCTATGTTGGGAAGAGGATAAGCATCTTTGGGGAAAGCCCTATTGAGATCGGAGTAGTCAATGAGCATGTACCATTTTCAATTATATTCCTTTACAAGTACAACATTAGATTTCTAAGTTGTGTATTGGGCTTCACTTATAAATTTTGCATCTAGGAGGTCTTTTATAGTCTGTTCGGCAACCTCCATTTTCTCCAGAGACTGCTTTCTCCTACGCTGAACTATGGATTGAAGGGAAGGATATATAGTTAGCTGATGACATGCCATATCTGGGTCCAAGTCGGGCATTTCACATCTGCTCCAAGCGAATAATTCCACGTTCTCCCTTTAGCAAGCTTTCAATTGTTCCCTTGCTAAGTAGGGAAAACTTGTGTCGATCTTCACTGCCTTGCTAGGGTCGTCCCCGAGTGGGATAAGCTCAAAATCCTCATCTGGAATTGGTCGTAGATATTAGACAGGATCTTCGCTGATGGTGGTCGAGGTCGAGGAAGTATCTACTGGCTGTATTTCCTCCCCCCTTTCCCTTTTGCTCCCATAGGTCATCTTTGGAGAAACGACTGTCGAGAACGATTGTATCGACGTGTTGCACTGGCATTGGCTCCCTAGAACTTCTTGGGCGGGAAAGTCTGTTGGCTGCTCTAGATAATGCGTTGGTCGTGTACTACCCCTTTGAAGCTGCCTCGAAGCATCTCCTTGTTGCTTCTATATCTCCGTGGAGGATGGAGACCAATCCCCCTGAAGTGCATTACTTCATCTTCAGGTGTACCGTTGAGGGCACAACTATGAGTTCGACCATAGTTTCCTTCCAAAGATGTATTAGTATAAAGATGGGAAATCTACAACCATGAACCGGGTCTTCATGGACCTGGTCGTTTCAACTACTCCAAAAGTGATGATCAACTCGACGAAACCCCATGGCTTGGTGACCGCTCCGCTGAAACCTTGGAGGTCGGAGCCCACGTAAGGTGCCAAGTGTGATTCATTGAGTTGTAGTGCAGTGAACAATTGAGAATACATGATGTCAATCGAGCTTCCCTGGTTGACAAGGATACGCCTGACATCAAAATTGGTCGTTTGTGCCCGTACAAGTAGAGGGATGATTAAATTTGGAGCCTCACCGGGCAGTTTCTCGCGGTAGGAGGAAATTGGGATAGAGCTTCCCCGATATTTGTCGAGGATGTAATTCTGGTTGGAGATCGCCTCAATCAGCCGCTCGAACCTCCTCTTCATCGTGCCTATGGTGAATTTATTAAAACCTCCATCGGAGATGACCATGGAAGAAGGTAATGTCTCCCAGGGACTGTGCATCGTGAAGTACAGGGAAACCTCGACTTTGTTGGGGATATAGAAGTCCTCGAGTCGCAAAATGCACATGGTGACGGGCATGTTGATATTGTCTGGGGAATGTTTATCTTCCTCAAGTTTCTTTGACTCAGGTGCGTACTCGGGGGAGGGAGGCATCCTTCTTCTTGTACTGTTTGAGATGCCCATATTTGATGAGGATCTCAATGGCGTATTTCAAGTGGATGCAGTCTTCTGTTGTGTGCCTGTGAATCTTGTAGAATTTGTAACATTTAGATTTGTCCGTCTTGGGTTTGGACGATGTCTGTCGAGGAAACCGAACTCGTGCCTGGAAAAACTTTGAGTTAGCGCTGTCAGTCAAGATGCACTCGTGAGAGGTGATAAGAGGTGTGTAGTCATGAAAACTACCAGGAGGTACCTTATAGTCTCGTGAGTCGTGGGGTTTGTCCTCCTTTCTCTTCTCTCCTCCTTTCTCCTCCCCGATGAGATGTCGATGGGTCGTTATGCTTTGAACCCTTGGCATTCTCCTAGTGCCTTGAGTCCCGGGAAAAGTTAACAACCTTCTTCTCCTCGTACTGGATGTACGTTTGTGCCTTGAGGAGGAAGGCATCCAGGGAGGAGGGAGTTTTAATGCCATCAGCTTTGGAAAAGTCACTATGCGGGTGCAGTCTGCGCTCGAGCAGGTATTTCTTCATATCATCAGTGGTGGAGACCTGAAGGGCCTCGATGTTGAACCTCTCAATATATGCCTGCAGGGATTCATCCTTGCCTCGAATGATCGCTTTGAGTGATGCTTCTGACTTTGGGTGCCGACGAGAAGCCGTGAAATGCCTAGAGAACTACTTTCTAAGGTTCCGCCAGGAAGTGATGGATTCTTCGGGAAGACTCTTATACTACACTATAGCTACTTTTCTGAGCATGGTGAGGAAAATTCTACACTTTATGGCGCTCTTGAAACTTCGATAATCGAGCACAACATCGATGTTTTTGAGATGGTCATCTGGGTTAGTGGTCCCATCGTATGTCCCTAGGTGGGAGGGGGGGTCTCCAACCCGACATGGAGTGGTGTCTCCATGATATCTCGTGATAACGGGCCGCGGGGGTCATCGTTGTTTCTCCATCACTTGGACAAGGAGGAGAGTAATTCCTTCCTCGACGTTGATTTTCGGCTTTCTTGGGAGATGGGATCCTCGGATGAATCTTGGACCTTGGCGGAGGTGAATGATGATTGTTAGGCTGTGGCTCAGATCGTGTCTACGAGGAGCGACGGTCTATGCAAGGAGGTAAGTGATTGCATTTTTTGTCGAGTGTGATCTCTGGTTTCACCCGTACTAGTTGACGACCATGGGTGTTGCGGTGAGGGATTGCGCGACATGCGTCTTCGATATCTCTGAGGGGGAGATCTTGAATGTTTCTTCTCCAAGGCCTCTTTAACACCCTGATTTTTATTGACTAGTTATTTTATTAGTTATTTGTTTTAATTATTATTATTTAATATAGTAATTAACTAATTGTGTGATTTTGTAAATATATATGTTATATGTGTATTGGGTTATTGGGTGTGAGAATAACATTATTAATTAATTAGGCCTTGGTATGATGGATTAGTGTGAGTGAATGAGATAAGTCCATTAGTGAAACAAGAGTTAGTAAGAGTTTTATGAAATCATGAAATTGATGTTTGAATCATGTTTTGATGTTTATGATTGATTCTATATGTTGGATATATGTTATAATGCATTTAATCACATGAAAATGACTGATTGGAGTGAGTTTTGTGACCCCAATTCGTGGAGAACATAATATTTCCCGAAACAGATTTTTTGGGTTTTTCGCGAGGCCGCTTAGCGCGGTCTGGGATGAAAATTTTTATATTTTATTTAATTGATTGGGGATCTTATATGCTTATGATTTATAAAGGATTTCCCTGAATTTTAATAATTAATTCGATGTGTATTGGATAGGTTTTGGATGATTTTTTGATGAAAACATAATACTTGAATTTATGTACATGTATGTCATGAGTTAATGTTAGATGTGAATAACATGTGTTGGCGTTGTTTTCTATGTGTTATTATAATGCGTTGAAGTGATGAATGTTATGAGAATGCATTATAGTTATTAATGAATTGAGATATGTATGTTTGTGCAATGGTGATTATAATTCAAATGTAATGAATTATATGATGTATGCTGGTATGATTAAGATTGAGGGATGATCTTAATTGCATATGATTGTTGAGATTACACATGCATCATTTGTTGTCAAGAGGAAATGTTTGCTAGTTTTTGCGAGAGCTAGTGACTTGTTCCAAACCTGGAGGTAAGGGTTTGAAAGCTTAAGAGATGGGCTTTTTGGTAGTTATCTGTCTGAGGGATGAGCACGGTTTAAATGTAAAAACCATTAAGGATAACAATTGAACTGAGTTTCATTTGAGTCACATGTGTCTATGTGAAATATTGAATTGATGTGCAATATGTGATATTGGTATGAATGTTACTTTGTGGTATTTATGATTGATTATCTTTGAATCATGAATTTTTTAGCAATGTTGTATGTGTGAATATGTGAATTATGTTGGAATATGTTGAATACATGATTATGTGAAGTATGCCGAATTCGATTGATGTATGTATGATATGCATTAGTTATTATTATATACTTCTATAATGATGTGAGTTCTCACCCTTCTGTTGGAATGATGTTTTATACGATATCACTCAGGTACCAAAGATAGTGGTGCTTCTTGCAAGGATTAGTCGGAGGATCTCGTTCTTGTTTTATCTGCTTATTAGGTAGTGAGTCATGATCTGGTCATGTAACATGGGGAATATTTAAACTCATATTATTTTAAGAGATGTTTGTTATACTCTCTTTTATTTATGTTGTACTTTGAGATTATGTGATAAGTAACCTTTAGTCCCAAGAAATGGATGTCATCGTCGTCACCCTAGACAGAAGAGGGCGACACCATGCACCCCTCTCGTTTTACAAGGATGTCCTTGAAGGGAGGGCATATATCATTATTGTCAGCTTTACAAACATGGGAGAGAACAGTTTTGCCAATGAGATGGTCATCATCGTGATCGGCCATGATCAGAATCTGGTGATGTTGCTTTTATCTTCGATTTCTGGAGAAAGAAACTGTGATACGGTGGGAGAGAACTGACTGTTTTTTGGAATTGCTGGTTTGCATTTTGCGTTTGTTTTTGCAAAATGTCGCGGTAAGCAAGAGTCGCCATCGTCTTTTATTTTATCCAACAAGGAAAGGAAAAAAAGCACAGAAAAATTCCTTTTTTGAGATGTTTCTCGGGTTCGGGGGGTAGATTATAGAAAGGGAAGGTGTTAGCACCCTTTCTATCCGTGGTTATCCACGGGCTCTTAGGTACTTGCTCAAAGTGTTTTCAAAATTGTTTTTCTTCGTGTTTGTGGGTTTGAAGAAGTTTTTGTTTGAAAGGTGTAAGTGTGAAAATTTTGTTTTCTTTTGAAAGAGCAAGTACTTAAGAACCATCTACCTACTCGAAAAAGGAATTTTCTATGCTAATTCCCTTTAGACAGGGCTATCCCACTATGAATGAGTAGGTAGCCTCGTCGTTGGAGTGTAAGGGTCAATTCGATTTTAGGGACGTACGGTCACTAAAGCAATGTTAGGACGCCTTAGCGGTAACCCTAATGTCTTAGATCATTTTATCCGAGGAAATCGTTTCGAGGCAACTATGATCTTTGGACAAGAGGGCGACCTCTAAAACATCCTATACTCAATAACCGCGTACGAAGGCAACCAAGTGAGGTGTACCCTAAGAGTGCGCATGTGCGAGTGTGTTGTTTTCAGTTTATTTTATCTCTGTACATGTTAATGGTTATCTATGTTGATTTTAGGTTTAACATTCAATCTTGTCATGCATACCTATTATCAATCATCTAACAGTTTATAAGTTGCGGAAATTAAACTAACTATTACAAGGCGTCGGGTATTTACATCGCAAAAAGCAACCCTTGAAATTAAAATGCGGAAAATAAATGAAGCGATAAAAATAGTTAAAGTCCTATTAAGCTATTACAATCCGGAAACAGATACAATATTGAATAAAAATGGATTGCGTGCGGGAAATTAAATCGAATGCGTGTTCTAGGGTTTTGACCCTTTAATTGTTAAAGAAAAGATTTTTTTTTGGTTATGAAAGAAATTAGACTAGGTTAATTATTAAATTAAATAAATTAATTAATAAAAATATTTTTGGGTTTTTGGTATTTAAAGAAATAAAAATAAATTTAATCAATGTTAATAAAAACCTAATTGTCTAAGTTAATTTTAATTATTGCAAAAAAGATATTAAAGTTATTCCTAATTAAAACTAAATTAATTAATTGATTTTGTTAACAAAAAATAAAATACTGAAATTTAATTTAATAAATAAAATATTTTTTTGGTTTTAATTTTATGAAGAAAAAAGTTTGATTGGTTAATTAATAATGAAAATAATTAAACAAACAAATAAATAAAATAAATATGAAATAGAAAGAATTAGAGGTTTGGGCCTGATTGGGGAGTCTGAATAGCAAATTCCATGGCCCAATTGTGCAGGCCTGGTTGACTTTCCTGGAATCTATGTGGCACTTTGACTTGGTAGCATGGTGGACATCCCATCTGGACCACCAGATCTGGCCTGGGGCCATCTGGCAAGTGATTGAGTGAGGGAGCATGGTATGCTACAACTCCTGAAGCACGCTGGAATACCTGAAGAAAAATAACAAATGCAAATGGGGGGGAGGGGCCTGGGATTCGAACCCAAGTCCTGTTGGTGACTTCCAGCTCCTCTTTCCACTAGGCCAACGTGTCTCTATTGTTAGTATATTCAACAATAATGATAATATGAGAGAAAACATTAATATGCCAGAACAAAAATAAAAACGCGCGAATATTCGAATGGGGCAATCAAGTGGGAGCACGTGGTCGTCCCTGTCCTCAGGTCTGCAAGGAAATTACCTGCGGATTTAAATCTGCTACTAAAAGTGTAGGTCATTCCAAAAACTCATCTCAGGCCATATAAACTCCATCCAAGGCCATGGTTGTGCTCGTCTTTCTCCTCCGGTCATGTCCATGGCCATTAATAGGTCTGATTTTACCTGTAACAAAAACCCCTAAAAAAAGCTAGGAAACCCTACAATGGCATTTTACACCACAGAGCAGATAAACACAATCAAATAATATGGAAAGCTTGGAAATTATCTAGTCATTGCAAATATACCATTGGTTTCTTGTAATGATGCATGGATTTTGAAACACGAAATCAAATTCAGAGAGGGGTCGTGTATCACTTACAGTGCGTTTGAGAGCGTGTGAGAGCTTGCTTTTGATTGCAGAAGGTTGAGTAGACCCCAGCAATTGATTGGTGTTGAGTTTTGCCTTTGTAAACGCCTCTAAGTGTGATTTCATTTTTGCACTTTTTCCACTTTTTTCAAGTTTGTTCTTTATGTTCTTGCAGCCTCTAGGTCTCCAAATCGTGTGCTTTCACTTGTATATGTGTCCTAGAATGCATTAGGTCAACAAATTTGTCTTGAATCTTTCTACATCAATGCCTTGAGATTGGATTTGATTCACCATTGAAGACTTGCCAATTTTGTCAAAAACTCAATATTTTTGCACATGGAATGCTTGATACGAGTTTGATCATGATATTGATGATGATTAGGTCCTGAAAATAGAAAAAGATCTCATGTAATCAAGTTTTGGGATTTTATTTGATTTAAATTGATTTAAAATGAAATAATTCAATAAAAAATCAAATAAAATAATAAAATTTATAAATGGACATAAGGCTGAAGCTAGGACACGTGTGGAATGTGGCAAGTCCAAATCAAGTGGAAAAGAATGAGCCCATTTGACAAAATTTGAAGTTTTAGGGATAGTTGACTTTTGGCAATTTTGCAAAAATGCCCAACTTCAACAATGCATAACTTCTTCAATTTTGAACCTTTGGAAGTGTTCTTGGACTTTTTAGAAAGCTTAAGATGTATTCTAGACAACCCTTGTTGTATCATATAATTTTTATATTCCATGCTCAAGTTATAAGCTTTGGAAAAAAAGGTGTTTTTGTTGACTTTCAAAAATGACCTATAATGTCCAAATTTATAACTTCTTGTGAGTACATTTCTTGATCTTGGGGTATGAATATGGATTGTAGGAAATTGCATCCTCTTCAAAATTAGCTTTGGATGGGTCATTTCTCATAAAGTATGAGAAAGTTATGCTTGGTCAAAGTTGGTTTGACTTTTCCTACAAAACCCTAATTTAGCAACTTTTGAGTCTTGATGAATTTTGAGCAATCCTTGATGAATCATGATCAACCCTTGATCAAATTATGAAATAACCTTCAAAATGAGAATGTTGACAAAAAATCTTGAAGTTTGACTGTATTTGGGTCACAGTTGACTTTTGCCCTAGCACAGTCGATTTTTGGACCCTTTGAGCAATTGACTGAGCAAACTTCCTCTGCAAGGCTTGAAATTTGACATGGATGACCTTGAGAACATATTAGGACATTATGGAGCATTTGAGGTCATTTGGACTCAAAGATCTTGATGGAACACAAAACCCTAATTTGAGGTTGACTGCCTTAGGAGATAGTTTGACTGTCCAACTCTTGAGCAATCTTGAGCCACTTGGAGATTTTTCTTGCAATGTTTTGAGAAATATGAGAGGGAAAATTTTGGGGTGCAACAACAACTATTTAAATTAAATGCTAAGTTTATTAACGAACGTGATAAGATTGAAAATCATAACATAGATATTAAAGAGTACATTGAGGTTCTAGAAAACTAGTAATGAAACACTAAGATATGAAATGACTAATTTTAGAAACTAAGCAAGTAAATATGAGACTGTGTCTCGATGAAAAAGAAAGTGAAAGATCTGCATGAAAAATATAAGTAAATTTACTAAGGGGAAAGAAAACTTAGATTTGATTCTATCAAATCAAAGGCATTTCTAAAGTTAAATTGGATCTAGTAAAGGCTTTAATAGGAAGAAATTGAACCACCCTATTTAGAAATGCTCCTATTGTGATAAGCATGGTCACATATAATTTTTTTTTATGATAAACAGAGAAGGTCTAACAATAGTAACCCTAGACATCTTAGTACTACTAATGCACCGCGACCTAAAAAGATTTGGGTTTCAAAGATGAGAACCTAGTTTGTTTTGCAGCTTTAAATGAAGTCTTAATACGATTAAAATAAGTTATGCAAAGCAATATGTATACCTTTGAGTATATATGGTGTACTTAGTGGTGTTTAATGATGCTGAAGCTTGTGGTCTAAGTATGTTCATTGATGATATATTTCAATGGACGTGCTCAAAGTAATTTTCATTGAGGATGGTTCTCAACACTTATGATCTATGCTGATCAATTAACCTCCTAGTAAGTTGAGAAGATAATTCTGTAATAGATTTATCTATCTTGTTATTTTAAACCAATTCTCGTATCAAATAATTCATAGATAAAAATGTATGATATTGGTATATTGTTCCCTCGAAAGGCAGAGTTTTTATCAAGGTTACTTGATATTTAAGGTTGTACACTTTTAGAGGTTTAATAATTAGAAAAATCTGATTAACCCTCTAAATAAGTGATTTATTATTTACTTTTTAATTAAAAATTATTATTACTAATGAAAGGTTTGAGTTTCTAGCATTTTTGGAGAAAGGGGTGCAAACTGAACGAAAATGGTGTCAAAAGTAGTATGCAAAGCTAAATATCAACCCAAGGTCCTTAAAGACCAAGGAGGCTGAACCCAAGAAAAATAATAGATTAGCCTTATTGATTAGATTTACCTCATACACGAGGGAGATTCCTCATACTTAAGGGACTCATCATGATAAGGGAGAAAAACAAGACTAAATCACTTAAGGTGATAGGTGTATGAATTATCTCACTTATAAAGTGCTTAACCTCAATTTTTTCAAGCCATGTGGGACTAACAACTCACACTTACACTTAGTCGTTTCAAGCCCTTGTACTTGAGGGACTATGTATTGGTATATTTATAAGGAGCTCGCAAGGGGCGATGTGGGAAGCAAAAGATGCAACACTTTGTCCTCAATGTCCTCCCGATCGCCCGAATGTTAAATCAATCGCCCTTTTACTCGATGTGGCGCCCCTTTCTCAAATACATCGTCCACCTCTGGGATAACTCATCTGAAGCATGAAAACGTGGAAATGACGTGTCCCTAGTCCAAAACAACGTGGAAGGAGTTAAGGGAAAAATTAGCCACACTCTCCTGAATACTAGAAGGTTAACTGCCTGCTCCCATGTCCTCTAAGAGTTGGTTACTACTTCCTAGGTATCTGGGATCCAGACCCGAAAGCTCTTATAAATATATCAACCCAGATATTGAGAAAGACAATCAAACATTCACTCAAATACTAAATACACATAGCTTCTCACCTCCCTACGTGAACTTGTTGGGTCATCATAAGGAGCATTCATATTGAGTCAAGAGCAACACACAAGTGAGAGAGTCGCCACATATTCACTCAAAACCTTAAGGTAATAGGTGTATGAGTCATCTCACTTATAAAGTGTTTAACCTCCACTTTTCTAAGCCATGTGGGACTAACAACTCACATTTGCACATAACATTCTCCCCCCAAGTGTGAGTCCATCCACTATGCTCCCACTCAAATAGAAGCTTTTTCATCCACATACACTTGTACTTTCGATACAAGGAGTCGGTCCCTTAATTGAACCACCGACTCTGATATCATTGTTGAATCATCACAAGGAGCATCCACATTGGGTCAAGAGCAACACACAAGTGAGAAAAACAGCACATATTCACCCAAAACTTTAAGATGATAGGTGTATGAGTCATCACTTATAAAATGCTCAATTTCCAATTTTCCAAACAATATGAAATTATCAAACTCACTTGCACATAACAAAACTAACTCTAAACTCTACAACAAACTCCAAAACTTCTAACAACCTTTTAATGACTATGAATCATCACATATTGTATTTTTAACAAATACATCAATTTTTTTCAATTCCATTAAAAAATTTTAAGAGTTTCTACTTTTAAAAATGCCTTCTAAAATTATCACTAGAATTTTCAAACCATTATTTCTCTCCCACACATCAAAATTGAACCTTTCAATTTTAGAATACAAATACAAATAGTAAAAGATCAATTACTCAAAATAAAAATGACTTTCAATGTGCTATTACTTCTCAATGAAACTTACTTCTTGTCAACAGAACCACCATGTACTACAACTCAAAAACGCTTGTCCTATATTGCCATACAGTACTTATTCTGCCAATGCAAGCAATTGCTGCTCTTCCATTATTGAATTTTGGGGACCTGCCTAGTGACGTTGGTGGAAAAGTGAAGGCTTTCCTTCAAAGTTTTATCTTATTATAGATTCGGGTATACTACTTTTGCTGAATCTGTGACAAGTCAACCATCAAATTATTATATTTTGAATATTCTTTCAAACTTATTTAAATAAATACAATAAAATAACTCTTCGATCAATGTTCAACTAGGTGAAAAAAAGAAAAGTAGTTAAAGATAAATTGACCTAAATTAACAAAGTTGATACAATTTAAGATAGCATGTGTCCCTTGTCAGATGTATGTTTATGTGTTTGGCCAAGTTTGAGTCACATTCATTTTACTATCTATGGTGTAGGGAGTACCATCAATGCCCCACAGTGTAACATAGTGTTAAAATATACATGGAACCAACACAGCCCTATGATGCTCGATAAGGCCAATGTGTTTATCCTTTCTTATGTTGTCCTATACGAAATATGATAAAGGCTTTCGTGGAAATGGTGCCCACATCATCGTTCTATTGTGTTTTTTTTAAATGTTTTTCTTTTGTTACCTCTCTACAAAACAATATTAGCTATCATTAAATAACCATGTGTTTAAAGATATAATAATACATGAAAAGGTTATTTATAAATAAAATTAATTTCAAACCGATTATCAAAACATTATGAAATTGATAAGAATAACCACTACAAGAAGAAAAAAATGTGAATTTCCACGAAGTCTTTCTTAGGAAAACTAATTTTGTTACCCAGTAATTTGAAAATAAATTTTGTTATACCCAGTAATTTCAATGGTGTTTGCTTGTTCTCAGCAATATGTTCTTCGAAAATTTATGGTATTAGTGAAATAAGTGAAAAACAACTGGTGAATATTAAAAGTAGTTAGAAGTTGTTATATCGTTGAGAAGTTAGTTAGAGTTACTAACCTCAACTATATATATATATATATATATATATATATATATATATATATATATATATATATATATATATATATATATATATATATATATATATATATATATATATATATATATATATATATATATATATATATATATATATATATATATATATATATATATATATATATATATATATATATATATATATATATACTTGAGGTTAATATTTTAATCGTAATTAATTTTTCAACTATATAATAATTTTTAACTATTTTTAACATTCACTAGTTACTTTACATTTATTTCATTAATAAATGAGAATAATACATATAAATATTTTTTAGTAACATTTTCTTCAGAATGGTTTGGGAATAGTGCGTGTCAATGTTTTTGGTAAATACTCAAATTAAATTACTTTACTCTTTATAGGATTTTGTGTTTGAGATTGTATATCGGTATAAGTGTGTTGGACTCGTAATAAGTTAAGTTTATCAATCTTAAAAGGAAATGGTCTAGAGGCAACAATACAAAACTCATTAGAGGTGTGCGAATTCCACACGCCGCCTAAAATTGAGTTTCTATATATTCGCTCAACCGTTGCAGTACTCGCCCTTTATAGAGTTTTGGTCAAATCGTTCCTCACTCACTTATAAAACGTGCGGAGTGACGTGTCCTTACACACTAATGGTGTAGAAAGATCTTTCAAAGGAGAAAACCATGTTCTCCTGGATAATAGGAGTAATAACATTTTTCCATGTCCCACACTCCTAAGAGAAGAAGACAATATTGACTCCCTGGGTCTTAAGACCCATGCCCAAAAGAATTTTATAAATACCACAATCATATGGTTAAGGAGAGACAAATCAATTATTCACCCAAATATCATATATTAAAAGTTCCTCGGCAATTTGCGTGAATTATTTCTAACACCATCAACAACCATAAACATCACACACAACTCTCCAAATACAGGACTATCCTTATTGTACTTATTAGCAAGTACAATTGGTGCATGTGTCCAGTAAAACTAACCTAAGTTACACTTATTATCATTCACCAATCATCACAGTCATCTTCCCCATCATGATGACGAACCAAAGCGCAAGCGTTGTTGTCAACACCATCGCATGACAATTCATCGGTCGAGGAGAATCTAGTTCTTCCCATCGCAAATATGCCAAACATGTTATGATACGGTGGGAGAACTGACTTGAGGTTTTGCGTTTGTGTTCGTAAATGTTTCGGTTTAGCAAGAGTCGCCATCGACTTTTTATTTATCCAAAGGAAAGGTCAAAAAGCACAGGAAACACCTTTGAGATTGTTTTTGGATTCGGGGGGTAGATTATGAAAAGGGAAGGTGCTAGCACCCTTTTCATCCATGGTTTTCCATGGGCTCTTAGTTACTTGTTTTAGATCACTTGCTTTTCCTTTTCAATTGTTTGAAATGGTGCTTTTGTGTGTGGTTTTGAAAGTATTTTGAAAAGAGGCCATCGTTGTGGCAACCTTTGTAATGATTCTTGTTTGAATGTATACAAAGGTGTTTTGTCTTTTGAAAAATGTTTCAATGCTTGAAAGTTTGTTTTGGGAAAATGTTTTGAAATTGTGTTGAGTGTTTTTGAAAATAGCAAGGATGTTTGCAAATTTGATCAAGTAACTAGGAGTTGTCTACCCTACACAAAGATCTTTCCTACACATTTTTAACCCTTTGACATTGTTGTTTTACCATTGCATTTGGTAAACAACCTTGTGTTTGGATGTTAAACGGGACATGCGCGGGTCATCGTATGACCATGATAGCAATTGTGCCAAGTATCTTAGCAAGTTTTTTGAGGGTCTAGATCATTTTTGTATAGGAAACCAAGATAGTGTCATCGAGGGACTATGATCTTTTTGTTTTTGATTGATTTTTCCAAGATACCTAGCAAGCATACCATGACCATGTTTTAAGGCAACAAGTGGATGAAACCCTAGGGATGCTTGTGTGCATTGTGTTGTCATTTTCATGCATTTTTGTCTTGTGTTTAGTCAAGCTATTTTTTTTTATTTTTGGTTATCATACAAAACCCTAATTTACTAATCATGCATATAAAAGCAATAAATGCGTAAAAGTAAATCTACGACTATTACAACATGATTATGGGGAGGGGGATACAAATTTGAATAGGGGGATATTTGCAAGAAAATAAAACCCTAAGTCAGCTATTACAACCAAATTGAACTCATTGTGCAAATAAATAAATAGAAATATTTAAATATGCAATTAAACATAAATATGCAAAAAGGTTTTTTGTATTATTTTTATGTATGTAAAAATAAATTATTTAATGTCCTAAAAATATTAAAAATATTAATGGTTATTTTTTGGAAAGGGTGGAAACCCTAGTTTTGTTTTAAGAAAATATATATTCTAAATATTTATTTATTCATTTTTTATGTACAAGAAAATAAAATAAAATAAAATATATACAAAAATGTTAAAAGATAAAATATGTATGACAATATTATTTTATATGTATAAATAAATAAAAATAAAAATAAAAAATATTTTTGTATTAATTATATGTTTTTATTTAAGAAAATAAATATATTAAACCTAATAAACTAAATATTATGCCAGAAATAAAATAAAAAAATAAAATAAAATGTGAAAATTTAAGAATATATTTTTGGTAATTTTTAATATTTAGAAAAATAAATAAAAGTAAAAAAATGTAAAATAAATGAGAAAATATAAAAAATAAGAGAAATGGGCCAGGGGGTGCAGAAAGCAAGCTAAGGGGTGCAAATAGTCAGAATAATCCAAGCCCAACCCAAGTTGTCTTCATCCCTATCCTTGAGACAGAAGCAAACACGTGCCATGTTCAAATTTGGAACTCCTGCATACGTTCTCAAAAACAAAAACTTGCAACATGAAAGTTATTGCTCTTGATCACACGATTCTAACCATGTAAAAAACTTAATCTAACTCTCAAAGACCTGAGAGAATTTCATTGGCCCTAAATCTTGACCTAGTTTTTTCAGAAAGTTCAACTATCAAATACTCCTAGCTCAGTTAACATAAATGAATTCTATGCATATGTATAGCTCAAGGGCAATGAGGACTACATTTTTTCTTCACAAACCTAAGCCTAATGATTCCTAAATAAGGAGATAGAAGTTTGAGAAATACCTGTTTCAATCAAGTTCGAATATGGAAATGCAGCCACTTTCAGTGAGGCTTGAGGTTCTTTTGATCTTGCTTGATGTTCCCTTGACCTTTCCCAATGTCTGGCTTGCTTTGAAATGGTCTGAAACTTCTTGTAGAACTCAACCTACAAGCTCAGAATTTGAAAATGGTGAAGGGTGTAAATGGAGTTACAGTGGCTTAGGAATGGTTAGGATAGTTTAGGTATGTTGTATGGAGTGTGTTGGAACTGGTTTCAAGCAAAACGCACGAGTGGATTTTGTTTTGGAAGTCAATCTGCAGAACATGCCCTGTTTTGACAAGAACTTGGTGTTTTGATGTTAGAGGGCATTTGAGAGGCTTAGGGCTCGTGTTTCTGACCTTAGGCAATGCGTAAAACTTGTTTGAAATGAATACAACACTTGGTTATATCAGATTACCAAGTTATGGACTTTTTGCACAATGACTTGTTTTTGAAGTAAAAGTTGAAGTTGACAATGGCAAGATTGTACAGGCCTGTATTCTAGCTGCACAAAGTTGGTGAACTTTGCCTGATATTAGGGAGCTTTATTTGCAGCAAAAGGCTTGGTGTATGGCTCAAGATAATCAATTTGACATAAAGCATGCTTTATGTAAATGGCATTGTTAACTTTTTGCCAAAAATGGATTAAACCTTTGTATAATACTTCATAGATCAGAACAAAGCCTTAATCCAATGTGTTTGCATTTAATTTATGAGTGTGGAAAGGTTTAAGGACCTGTAAACCAAGTACAAGCATGGTTGGACAGAATTTGCAACTTGTAGCATGGTGTAAAATGCCTTGGCCAAAAGTGATAATTTGCCATTTTCAAACTTTCGATTCTTTCTAACTACAAATGATTTTGGAGAGTTCTTGGACATTTTGGAAAGCTTATAAAATGCTCTACAATCCATGTTTGAAATTCATTTTGAGATTCCACTTGTAACTATGTGAAAAATTTCCATGAAGATAGGTCAAAATCCTGCCTAAACTAGGGCAAAATTTCACTAAGTTAAAAGTTTCATGGACCCTGGTTCACAAAATCATATATTAAGATCCAAGCATCTTTTTGGAAAACTTTGTGAATCAAAGTTGTAGATTTTGTGGAGTACTACAACTTTCATGTTGGAAGTTTTGTTTGAATCCAATTTCATCATGGTGAAAAAGTTAGGCAAAGTTGGGAAAAATAAGAAATTTTCATAACTTAGAAAATTTCTAAGTTATAAAAAATTTCCATTTTAAACCCTAATCTTAAAAATTAGGTTTCTTGGTGAACAAGTTTCATGTTTTGACACATCTTGATGAAAAATGGCCCTTGGCACTTGATTTTGACCAAAAAGTCAAAGTTTGACTTTTCAGTGTACAGTTGATTTTTGATTAGTTGACTGGAAAATTCATCTGTCAATCCAATGCATTTGAGATATTTTGAACCTTGTGATTAGTTCAAGATGATGCCATTGAGACCTTGAAACCATGCTTGAACCCAATTTTCCATTGGCTAGGTGAAAAATCAGGAATTGCCCTTCTGTAGTCAAAACCCTAAAAATGATCATTTTGCCCTTTTGATGATCTGATCAAATTTCTTGAGGAGTTATGGTCCAAACTTGATTAAATGGTTCATATGAGTCTATAATGTTGATGTGGATAAAAAATTATGAGTTTTGACTGTAAATTGGCCACAGTTGACTTTTTGCCCAATACAGCTGATTTCTAGGTCAACTGACCAATTGACTGGGAAAAAAATTTGATTCAAAGCTTGAGACTTGGTATGGGCAATCTTATAAGTCCAACATGAATTATGAATGTCACATGGGGCATTGGAAGTCCAAAAATCCCTGTGCAAACTCAAACCCTAATTCTAGGTCATCAATGCAAGGAGATGTCTTGAGCTGAGCAAACCTTAATCCTGTCTGGAGTCCAAAGAGTATTGTGAGGGGAAATCTTGATAAAATGAGAGGGAAAATTTTGGGGTATAATAGCTGCCCATGTTCAATCTTCTTGAACCTGAAGAGTTAGATTGACGAGTTTGTCGTTCGTGACTCGAAGGTAAAAGATGATTGGACACTAGAGTGCCCGTAAATTTGCACTCGTCAAAATGTGGTTGAGGGAATGGGCTTAAAGATGCCATTTGGAGAGGTGACGGAATCTTGTTGGATATGGGCTTAAAGATGCCATCCAATACCGTTTGTTGAAAATCAGGAGAATGAACATCAGAATGGTATCTGTATCTGGAACGTATCTGAGTTGTATCTGGAGACTGGATCTGTATGAGCAAGGGAATGGCGTCCGTGTCAGGAGCGTATCCGAGCTGTAACTGTATTTGATTCTTGAATGAATAACAGAATGAATGTCGTGCCTGGAGTGCATCTGTATTGTATCTGAAATTTGAATAAGCGACAAAATGGCGTTCGTGTTTGGAGCATCTCTGGGCTGGGGAAAAGATCTGAATGAGTGACAGAATGGCTACCGTGTCTGGAGCGTATCTGGACTGTATCTGAGGTTGAGATCTGTATGAGTAGTAGAATGACTTCCGTGTCTGGAGTGTATCTGAATTGTAACTGGGATCTGAATAAGTGACATAATGACTTCCGTGTCTGGAGTGTATTTGAACTTGAAATTGATAGTTGAATCTAAATGAGAAATAGAATGGCTTCTGTGTCTGGAGCGTATCTAATATGTATCTGATTGTTGAATTCTGAATGATTAATAGAATGACTACCGTGTCTGGGATGTATCCATACTGTATCTGAATAAGAGATCTGAATGAGTAGCAGAATGACTTCCGTGTCTGGAGTGTATCTGTACTGTATCTGAAATCTTTGAATATTTGTTAAAGATAGCTTTTAATCTTATCCTGAAAAGGGTAAAATGTTAGCTGAAACACAAAGTTATGTTGCATGACATGTATGATGCAATAAATGTGCTTTATCATTGTTTATGACATATGAATGTAATGTATGCGCATGTAAGCTGATTTGTTGTCTTGCTGAGGAAAATAAATCCTTGATAGCTGGAGATAATAAAATCCTTGACTGCTGCCGGGGAAAATAAATCCTTGACCACTATTGGAGATTCAAAATCTTTGATTGATGAGGATGAGAAATCCTTGGGCCACTGTTGGAGATTTAAAATCTTTGGCAACTCGCGGGGATTATCAAAAACTTTGACAACTTCTGTGGGGATGTGAGAATCCTTCACGACTTTCTTGGGGATAGGGATCCTTCAAGTCTTCTTGAGATACCTTCTTGGGGAATCCAGAGATTTTTGATGACTATGGTTGGGGATTACACCAATGGGAATCTTTACTCGGCTGGGGAATAGGGAAAACTCGGATGATCTCTACCGGGGATTAAACAAAGGAAAACCTTGATCTGATGGAGAAATAGGGAAGGCTCTGATGGCTTCTGCGGAGAATTAAGAATGAGAAACTTCGATCTCCTGGGGAAAATGAACCCTTGGGGGCTTCACCGGAGAAGTGAGAGTGAGAATCTTTGATCTGCAGGGGATTAAAATTTTTGACAAATTCATGCTGGGAGTAATGAAAACTCTGGAAACTTCATTGGGGAATCAGGAATGAGAATCTTCAATCTGCTAGGGGAATTTGAATCCTTGGGGACTTTAAACTGGGGAGTTAAGAATGAGAATCTTCATTCTGTTAGGGAGTAAAAACTCTGTGGGGAATAGCTATACTTCTGGAAAGCAAGTTCAAGACTCTCTGGGGGAAAAGCTTATTCCTGTATCGAAAAAGCTCAGGAGTTTGGGTTGTATGCCAATCTACTGGGGAATTATCCTAGGTTGAGGATAAAAGTTAACTGTTATCTGGTTGATTCTCAGACTTTAAGACAACTTGCTGGGGAATCCGGAGGAACTGAATGGTTTCCGCTGTAGATTGGTAGTTGGAAATTTGACTTCGATGGGGAAGAAGGTTTCATCTTTGCTGGGAATTTATGACCCAAAGTTTTTACTCCGCGGGGAATGGGAGTTTGAAGTTCCAACTCTGATGGTGGATTTAAGGATTTGAAATTGTAACTCCGTTGGGGATTGGGAGTTTGTAAATTTGATTCTGACGGGGATTTTGAAATTTAATTCCGCTGGGGAGTATGTATTTCAAGGTTTTAGCTCCGCTGGGGATCTAGATGATGTACTGCAGGGGATTTCTCTTGGAATAGCCTAAAGACGTTTTTCTATCCTTTCAACCTGTCAGTAATTATTCTTTCACATTTCGTCTATTTGTAAACAATGATTATATTCAAATGCATATGCTCATTTAATAAATCATTGGAAGTTTTCAAATAAAACACAAGTGTAAAAATTAAAAGGCAAATAATTTTCTGTACTTTGAAGTATCTTTGTATTAACTTTGTGTAAGTATTTTGTACAAAGGAGACAAACATCCTAGTAAGATAATGTTGTCATAAAAATTGAGAAAAATTTATACAAAGAAAGATGGCTATGTGTAAAAATTCCATGGGGTTCCCATTCTGCTATAGCCTTCGTAACTCTGGCTATCTTGTCCATTCGTTGCTTCGTCCGAAGATGATTGAGTTGATCAGAAGCCAGGAGCTTGTTATTGAAGACATTGTCCTTAAAGTGATCCGACGAGACATAGTCATACGCTTTAATTCCCTAACTTTTGCCTGGACCACCCTTTTGGGTTTTCAGTCCACCGGGAAACCCTTTTTTGCCCAAGTCGCCCTTTCGGGTTTTCAACTTGCCGGGTGTATAGATTTTTTTATTTATCCCTAATTTTTTCCTGAACCGCCCTTTCGGGTTTTCGATTCACCGGGATGCCCATTTTTTCCCAAGTCGCCCTTTCGGGTATTCAACTTGTCGGGTCGTTTATGCGTAGTATCTTTTGACTATGTCTGCATTCACAGGGTGCGGCAGGTCGTCGCCGTCCATGGTGGTCAGGATCATTGCCCCACCAGAAAAGATGTTTTTGATCATAAATGGTCCTTCATAGGTAGGAGTCCATTTTCCCCTGGGATCACTTTGTGGCA
Organism: Vicia faba; assembly: GCA_948472305.1. Lineage (NCBI taxonomy): Eukaryota > Viridiplantae > Streptophyta > Magnoliopsida > Fabales > Fabaceae > Vicia > Vicia faba. The sequence goes on along the minus strand of OX451736.1, from coordinate 913,863,445 downwards.
AGATGATCCGCTTGATTACAAAGTCCCCGACTTGATATACCTGGCGCCTGAATTTCTTGTTGAAAGCCTTGATCATTCATTTTTGATATGCCTTACCCTGGCAAACAGCAGTAAGTCTCTTTTCGTCAATCAAGTTAAGTTGATCAAGTCGGGTCTGAATCCAATCGTCTTCACTCAAACCAGCATGTTTCATGATTCTTAAGGAGGGAATTTGAACCTCGATGGGTAAAACAGCTTCCATGCCGTATACCAAAGAACAGGGTGTTGCCCCAGTTGATGTTCGTGCCGTGGTATGGTACCCGTTCAGAGCAAACGGTAACATCTCATGGCAGTCCTTATAGGTGACTGTCATCTTTTGTATGATCTTTTTGATATTTTTGTTCGCAGCTTCGACAACACCGTTCATCTTTGGCCGATAGGGAGATGAATTGTGATGTTGAATCTAGAACTGCTCGCACAAAGTGGTGATCATAGTATTGTTCAGGTTTGTACCGTTGTCAATGATGATCCTTTCATGGATGCTGTACCGACAAATGAGGTTCTGCTTGATGAAGCGGGCAACAACATTCTTTGTAACGGATGCGAAGGACGCTGCTTCGACCCACTTGGTAAAGTAGTAAATGGCCACCAAGATGAAGCGGTGTCCATTGGATGTTGTAGACTTGATCTCTTCAATCATGTCGATTCCCCACATTGCGAATGGCCAAGGAGCTATTAAGACATTGAGAGGAACTGGAGGTATATGTACCTTGTCCGCATAGATTTGGCATTTGTGACAAGTCCTGGAATGTTGATGGCAGTCAGCTTCCATGGTAGACTAGTAATAGCCTGCCCGTAGAATCTTCTTAGCCATCGTATATCCGCTAGAGTGAGTGCCAAAGGTACCATTGTGCAGTTCAGCCATGATCTTCTCAACTTCAACCTTGTCCACAGAACGGAGTAGAATGCAATCATGATTGCGCTTGTATAGGATGTCATTGCTCAGAAAGAACTTGGAAGAGAATCTCCTTAAGAACTTTTTGTCGTTGACGGAAGCTCCTTCAGGGTATTCTTGAGTCTCGAGATACCTTTTGACGTCATGAAACCAAGGTCGGTCCACTACTTCTTCGGTATTAATCTCGTGACAATGTGCAGGTTCGTCCATCCGTTCAATAGTAATTTGGGGAGCCTCATTATCCCAGTTAAGTTTAAACATGGATGACATTGTAGCTAGAGCATCCGCTAGCTGATTTTCTTCTCGCGTGAAGTGCTCGAAGGTAATCTGCTCGAAATGTGGCAACAGTGTCAAGACATGTTCTTTGTAAGGGATGAGGTTAGGATGCTTAGTATCCCACTCTCCTTTGATTTGACTGATAACCAAAGTGGAGTCCCCAAATACAATCAAAGATTTGATTCCCAAGTCAATGGCAGCCTTGAGACCAAAGATACAAGCTTCATACTCGGCCATGTTGTTGGTACAGCTGAAGCAGAGTCTAGAAGTGAAAGGTGTATGGCAACCTTCTGGAGAGATAAGTACAACACCAATACCGTTGCCAAGTGCATTCGAAGCACCATCAAAGTACAGGGTCCATCGGGATCCTTGTTCAGGTTCGTCATACGGTCTGTTCTTTTCAATGTTATCCAAAGTCATGATATCCTCGTCGGGGAAGTCGAACCTCATGGATTGGTAATCTTCGACAGCTTGATGGGCCAGATGATCGGCTAGCACACTCCCTTTTATAGCTTTTTGGGTCGTGTACTGTATGTTATATTCCGTTAGGATCATCTGCCATCTAGCGATTCTTCCGGATAAAGCAGGCTTCTCAAATATGTACTTGATCGGATCCATCTTAGAGATTAGCAAAGTGGTATGAGTCAACATATACTGCCTTAGCCGGCGAGCAGCCCATACCAAAGCGCAACAAGTTTTCTCAAGCAGTGAGTATCGGGTCTCACAGTCGGTAAACTTTTTGCTAATGTAATAAATGGCATGCTCTTTTTGGCCAGACTCGTCATGTTGGCCCAATACGCACCCCATTGAATTCTCCAAGACAGTCAGATACATGATTAGCGGTCTTCCTTCGACGGGAGGCATCAAGATAGGAGGTTCTAGCAAATACTCCTTGATTTTATTAAAAGCAACTTGACAGTCATCATTCCATTTAACCACCTGATCTTTCTTCAGCAGCTTGAAGATTGGTTTACAGGTAGATGTTTGGTGAGAAATGAACCTTGCAATGTAGTTTAGGCGTCCCAAGAAACCTCTGACCTCCTTCTCAGTGCGAGGGGCAGGCATTTCTTATATAGCTTTGACTTTGGTAGGATCAACCTCGATGCCTTTGTTACTGACAATGAAACCCAAAAGTTTACCGGACCTGACTCCGAAAGTGCACTTGTTAGGATTCAGTATGAGCTTGTACTATTTCAACCTGACAAACAACTTTTGTAGATGGTTGAGGTGTTCTTCTTCAGTTTGTGAACAGCCTATCATGTCGTCTACGTAGACCTCTATCTCATGATGTATCATATCATGAAATAAAGCCACCATGGCGCGTTGATAGGTTGCCCCGGCATTCTTCAGTCCGAATGGCATCACTTTGTAACAGAACGTACCCCACTGTGTAACAAAAGTAGTTTTATCCATGTCCTCAGGGGCCATTTTGATCTGGTTGTACCCTGAAAATCTGTCCATGAAAGAAAATACCTTGTGCTGAGTTGTATTGTCAACCAAGATGTTAATGTGCGGTAGTGGAAAGTCATCTTTAGGGCTGGCCCTGTTTAAGTCTCTATAATCCATGCACATTCTGACTTTGCTGTCCTTATTAGGCACGGGCACAATGCTAGCAACCCATTGTGGATAGGAAGTAACAGCAAGAAATCCAGCATTGAACTATTTCATAACTTCAGCTTTGATCTTTTCAGACATGTCGGGCCTCATGCGGCGAACTTTCTGTTTAACTGGTGGACAATCTTCTCTTGTAGGGAGACGGTGAACCACAATATCTGTATCAAGTCTCGGCATGTCTTCGTAGGACCAGGCGAAGATTTCAACATATTCATTCAACAGTTGAACTAAACGCTCCTTGACACTTAGCTCTAGGTTGGCACCCACTCTAACTTCTTTTCTGTCTTCCTCAGCTCCCAAGTTGATTGTCTCTAACAACTCCTCGTGAGGTAGAATAGCCCTTTCTTCCTATTGTAGTAGTCTAGCCAATTCTCCAGGCACTTCACAGTCTTCATCACCTTCGTATTCGGCATGGTAGACCAGATCTTCAGAGTCACTGAAGGCCATAGCAGAATTGTTACCCATGGAGTCCAAAATGGATGGGTACCTGCATTTGTGAGTGTGGGTGTGTGTAAGGGGTAGCCACCTTTAAAAAAATAAAATGTAAAAAGAAAGAAAATGAACACAAAAGTTTATATGTGAAAACATCCATGATTCATTAAAATGGCATATGAAGATGAAAAATCAAACCCTTACAAATGGACCTATGTGCCTCGGGTAAGGCACAAGGTTAAAAGTGTACGAATTGTTTAAGAATTATTACAAACCAACATAAATGTTTGAAAGATAAATTACTGATTGATGAAAGTAATGGGAATAAAGTCATTTGCCTCCCAATTTCATAATCCTCCTTCAGCGGTAGGGAAAATCCAGTCTTCCAAATTTCTCTCCTCTTCACTATCCTCCAAAGCATTGACTCCATGATGGATGATCTTCACTGGTGGCCCTCCAGCCCGGGAGCGACGCACAGCCTTTTGAGCAGAAGCAGTGAAACCCAAGCCGAATTTATCAGATTTAAAGGGAATGTCTGGAAGTTGCCCCCAGATTGTGCTTCCCCTTTCTTCAATCACAGCCTTTGCATCTTTGAGAGACGACATCCGAGGCGGAGGTCAGATAATCATGGGTACAAAAGACTCTATCTTGGTTGCTGCAATCTCCTGAGCTGCCTCTTCGAAATGCTGAAAGGGGGTTTCGATGAGTTCACCATCCAATTCCACATAGCGGAAAGAATTAAGATGGCTTTTCATGTATTCCTCTTCACCGTGAACTGTCCCATTTTTCCCATGGACATGGTACTTGAGCTTTTGATGCAGAGTTGAAGTGACGGCTTGAGCATGATGAATCCAGGGTCTTCCCAACAAGCAAGAATAAGAGGGACGGATGTCCATGACATAGAATGTGGAGTTGAAGGTTTCAGTTCCCACTTTAATCGGGATGTCCACCTCCCCATGGACCATCCTTTTAGAACCATCAAAGGCTCTGATGATGATGTTACTGGGCTTCAAAATTATACCTTCACAATCTAGCCTATCCAATGCTTTCTTTGGTAGGACGTTCAGCGATGAACCAGTGTCTACCAGGACGTGTGCCAGAGTAGTCCCTCTGCATTATATCGAGACATGCAAGGCGTCATTATGTTTTCTCCCTTTGATTGTTAGATCAGAATCGGAGAATCCTAAACCATTATCTGTAGTTAAGCTAGCTACACATTCCTGGAACTGGTCCGCGGAGGTTTCCTGGGGCGCATGGGCCGTCTTCAAAAACTTGATCAGAGCTTTGGCATGGGCTTCTGAACGAAGAAGCAAAGCCAACATAGAGATTTTTGAGGGGGTTTGCCCCAGTTACTCCACAACATTATAATCGCTTTTCTTGATTATTTTCAAAATCTCTTTCATTTCTTTTTGAGAGGTCTCAGGGATGATCAACGACTGAGCCCTTGTCCTGACAGGCTCTTCTTGGATCCCTTTCCCTCTATTATCAGCAGTAGCAGAGGGGACAACCACAGGAGTTACAACTTCTTCAATAACTGGAGTTCTCGCAGATATGTTGATCGGTACAGGAGTAACATTAGGAGTGGCTGAGGGTCCGAAGATTGCCTTTGGAGGCGCAATCTCCGGAGAGAAAATTCTTCCACTGCGGGTGATTTTACTCGTTCCAGAAATGTTTCCAATGTCGGAAGTCTCTTCATCAGAACTCCCTTCAGTCAATTCAATTTGTTTAATACCGTGGTAAAAGATCTCTCCCCCATAGTTCCACAGTATTGATTTGTTGGACTTGTACGGGATAGGCCCCGACATAGTTATCTTCAAAGGTACAATCTTTGGATCGGATGTAATCTTAACAGGTCTATTGGAGACCTTGGAAAGATTGGCGGATATGGTAATTATGGAAACATCATTGACAGGAGTCGGTGTAACAGGAGTCTTTTCAAAAAGTATCTCTTGGTTATCCATTAGGCGTTGGATGCCTAACTTCAACAATAGACAGTCGGTTGGTAAGGATGAACAAAGGCAACAATCTTCTTTACAACCTGGGAAAATCCCAGCCTTCAGCAAATTCAACTTGATTATCAATAACGGAGTCATCAAATCATCAACAGTAGCAACAAAAAGATCCTCTTCAACAGCATGGGCATTGTGACCATGTTTTGGCATTGGAGCAGAGATCACATTAGGCTTTTCAGGGGCGTCGAATTCAACTTCTTTAGCATCTATCAAATTCTGAATTTTATTTTTGAGGGCCCAACAATTGTTGGTGTCATGCCCCAGGATGTCTAAATGATAAGCACATTTAGCATTTGCATGGTAGTAAGGAGGAGATGTATTCGGATTCTTCGGTGCCTCTTTCAAACTTGCAAGGTTTAACTTCAGAAGATGGGGGAGAACCTGAGCAGGTGTCATATTGATCCGGGTGAATTGCCGTGCAGGCCTTTCCACCCTTGCTTGGTTGGTTCTGGGTTGATTGTTTCTAGGCTGATCAGCTGCAGACTTCTGAATCATTACGGCTCCCACCACTGGCCGGCGCTCAACTCTTTCTTGACTTCTTTGGGAGTAGACAGCTGAGACTTCTTTCTTTGCTGGAAAAGTCTTTTTGATGGCAGCGGAAGCAGGTGTATCCTTTTGAATTTTTTCGCTCTTGATTTCGGCTTCAACTCTCTCACCAGTCAGAATTAACTCGGTGAACCCCACAAACGAACTTCCAATCAGGTGATTGAAAAAGGGGCCAGACAGTGTACCCAAAAACATATCTACCAGCTCCCTCTCAGATAGAGGTGGTTGTACTCGTCCCGCCAAGTCTCTCCATTTCTGGGCATACTCTTTGAAACCTTCATTTAATACCATACCCATACTCTGTAATTGAGTACGGGTTGGTGCTAAATCCGTATTATATTGATACTGTCTGTAGAAGGCAACAACTAAATCCTCCCAATTATGCACATCATACCTCTCTAGCTGGTAAAACCAATCTAACTGCATCCCCGAAAGACTATCCTGGAAGAAATGAACCCACAGATCCTTGTCAGAAGAATGAGGTTGGATTTTTATGACGTAAGATCGCAGGTGCATCTTTGGACAAGACAAACCGTCGTATTTAGCAAAAATAGGTACTTTAAGCTTGGGGGGAATCACAACCCAAGAAACCAACCCTAGCTCCTCAAAGTCCAGCCCAGGCACTCTTTGCACCTCCATGGCATCCAGACACTCTTCCATATTCTTGTACTTGTCATCTGCAGGAGGGTACTGTTGCTCAGAATAGTCTTCATCCTCCTCTTCTTCTTCTTCCTCATACTCAGATTGCACTGCAGTTCTTTTACCCTTTCCTACCCCTTCATCAGACGTTAAGGGGAAATCCAGGACCCTTCTAGCTTGACCTTCAAATCTTCTACCCATGGTAGCCACACCAACCCTCTTCTTTTTCTTTTTCTCCTTTTCCTTTTCCAGTAGAGTTTTAATCTCCTCCTGACCCTTTGCCAAGGTTATGAGTAGCTGTTGGAACTGTGAATTCTGCGCTTGTAAGTCTTTGACCGTCTGCTCTATATCCATCTTGCTGAAATAAACAGCAGAGAGATAAGGAAACCTGGTGTGAAGACCTACTTATGCATATGATGAATGAGATGTATTCATGTAATGCATTCAAGGATTCAGAAATTCAAATTTGTTTTAAACAAAAAGAACACACGTCATATTAATAAGATAGAATTTGTTAGTACATAAATGCCCCATGGGCAAAATAATACAAAATTCTAATGTAAAAAGACGTTGCGCATCCTCTTCAGTGCAATGTAGGTGTTGAGAGTCTGCTCTTCGTGAAGTTGGCGAGTAAGTTCTAAAACCTTCTTCTCACTGGCGTAGAATTGGGCTTCAAAAGTGTCGTGTTCTCCCTTGAGTTGTATCCAACTCCTTTTTAAATCTTCAAGTGATGTTGGCATGTCAGGATGTTGGAGGGTGTATGGAACCTCTCCTTCCATAACAGGCTCTTTGATCACAGGAAGTATGTAAGGGTAAGGCATCATAGGACTTTGGGCGCGGGTTCGTACCCACTTGAGGTAAGGCTCAAGGGGGATGGAATTCTTGTGTCCCAATGTCTTACTGTCCACCTTGTTGGGCATCCTCCAAGCTCGGATAAACCTTTGTCGAAGTCCTTGATCGTCGTTGTCGAAGTCAAAAACCAAGTCTTGAATCAGCATGTCATGTGGGCCATCTCTTCGGGCATACTCAAACTGTCTCAGAGCCAAGCAGGGGTTGTAGGTAATGCCTCCCCTAATGCCAAGTAGTGGGACATTAGGGAATTCCCCATAATGATCAATGATGATAACATTTTCTCGGGATCGAGAACACCAATGAACATCTGAATATGTAAGAGTCATCAATCGTTGTGACCACCTCAAACCTTGCTCATTCTTCAAGACTGGTTGGGGAAGGTGAGAAATAAACCACCTTGCTAGAAGAGGAGTACAGCACATGAGAACACCTCTTTTCCTCATTGTTCGAGTGTGAAATGAGTGGAGGATATCCCCAAGCAATGTAGGCACCGGGTTACGAGCCATGAAAATTTTGACAGCACTTACATCTATAAGCTGGTCAGGGTTTGGGAACAAGACCAATCCATAGATGAGAAGAGCTACAATCTCCTCAAAAGCTTGTAAGTCTAATGAATTCCAGCAGCTTTGGGCCTTCTCAAACAGAAACTTTGACAAGAAACCCTTGACACCACTTCTAGTTTCCCAATGGCCTATGATATCAGATGGTTGCAAGTGTAGGGCTTGAGCAACATCTTCAGGCTTTGGATCTCTTTCCATACCGTTGTAGGGTAGTTGATGGAGAATAGGAATCCTCAAGAGTTGAGAAAATTCCTCCAAAGTAGGCACAAGCTGGTAATCAGGAAATGTGAAGCAGTGGTGTAGGGGGTCAAAGAACTGGAAGAGAACTTTCACCATGTCTTCCTCAGTGTTGGTGTTGACTAAGTTGAGAAGACGACCATGCCTCTCGGTGAATGGAGAATTCTCAGGAATCCTTGAATATAGCTCCTTTAGTTGAGGAGGAATTCTTACAAAGTTGACTGGATTGTTTTCCTGCGAAGTGATTCCATTACCTACAAAACAGGAACAAAGATAAAAATCCAAACCCTTGAAATGGTTAGTGGATGCATATGATGCTTCATGATGTTATGATGTTATGCACAAGTATATATGTACAAACAAATCACACAAGTTCCTAGTTTCAGGCTTGTATGGGGTTTCATAGGTAAGTACCCTCTTGAAGTTTAGTTGGCTCAACCTGTCCTATAAATAGTAACCGGGTTCTAAGGAGCTCAATATCACTGGATTATTTTCTGGTTCATTGTTTCAGTTTATCCACTTTACTGGCGGTTGAGATATTCCAAGAAAACAACCCTCAATGAGTGTAGTATCGAGTATCTACCAACTTCGGACTGCACCAAAGCCGGTCATCTCACTACCCCTAAAAAAGGCCAAGTTGGTCAAGTAAAGGTTCTAAAAGTCCATTAGTGCTTCATGATATCACTCAGTGGCCCCGTATTCTCTTTGATTAACTTAAAGGCTACAGATACCTACAAATATGTCGCACTAATATAGATATTTCTTCAACCATGTCGGTATACCCCGCACAGTTTTCACAACGTATTGCTATTTACCTATGAATGTTTCACAAATCCGGGTAGAGGATTTCAAACCCAAACAATAGAACCAAATGTAAAGAAATCAAGTCAAGCAAGATAAGCATGTAAAGGTGATCTAAAAACCCTAAGGTAACCCCACTTTTAGTCAAATCCCCAGCAGAGTCACCAGTTCTGTGATGCGGTGGGAGAACTAACTTGAGGTTTTGCGTTTGTGTTTGCAAATGTTTAGGTTTAGAAAGAGTCGCCACCGACTTTTTATTTTATCCAAAGGAAAGGTCAAAAAGCACAGGAAAGACCTTTGAGATTGTTTTTGGGTTCGGGGGGTAGATTATGAAAAGGGAAGGTGCTAGCACACTTTTCATCCATGGTTTTCCATGGGCTCTTAGTTACTTGTTTTAGATCACTTGCTTTTGCTTTTCAATTGTTTGAAATGGTGCTTTTGTGTGTGGTTTTGAAAGTATTTTGAAGAGAGGCCGTCGTTGTGGCCACCTTTATAATGATTCTTGTTTGAATGTATACAAAGGTGTTTTGTCTTTTGAAAAATGTTTCAATGCTTGAAAGTTTGTTTTGGGAAATTTTTTTGAAATTGTGTTGAGTGTTTTTGAAAATACCAAGGATGTTTGCAAATTTGATCAAGTAACTAGGAGCTGTCTACCCTACTCAAAGATCTTTCCTACACATTTTTAACCCTTTAACATTGTTGTTTTACCATTGCATTTGGTAAACAACCTTGTGTTTGGATGTTAAACGGGACAGGCCCGGGTCATCGTATGACCATGATAGCAATTGTGCCAAGTATCTTAGCAACTTTTTTGAGGGTCTAGATCATTTTTGTATAGGCAACCAAGATAGCGCCATCGAGGGACTATGATCTTTTTGTTTTTGATTGATTTTGCCAAGATACCTAGCATGCATACCATGGCCATGTTTTAAGGCAACAAGTGGATGAAACCCTAGGGATGCTTGTGCGCATTGTGTTGTCATTTTTATGCATTTTTGTATTGTGTTTAGTCAAGCTATTTGTTTTGATTTTTGGTTATCATACAAAACCCTAATTTACTAATCATGCATATAAAAGCAATAAATGTGTAAAAGTAAATCTACGACTATTACAACATGATTATGAGGAGGGGGATACAAATTTGAATAGGGGGATATTTGCAAGAAAATAAAACCCTAAGAAAGCTATTGCAACCAAATTGAACTCATTGTGCAAATAAATAAATAGATAAATATTTAAATATGCAATTAAACATAAATATGCGAAAAGGTTTTTTGTATTATTTTTATGTATGTAAAAATAAATTATTTAATGTCCTAAAAATATTAAAAATATTAATGGTTATTTTTTGGAAAGGGTGGAAACACTGGTTTTGTTTTAAGAAAATATATATTCTAAATATTTATTTATTCATTTTTTATGTAAAAGAAAAGAAAATAAAATATATACAAAAATATCAAAAGATAAAATATGTATGACAATATTATTTTATATGTATAAATAAATAAAAATAAAAATAAAAAATATTTTTGTATTAACTATAAGTTTTTATTTAAGAAAATAAATATATTAAACCTAATAAACTAAATATTATGCCATAAATAAAATTAAAAAAATAAAATAAAATGTGAAAATTTAAGAATATATTTTTGGTAATTTTTAATGTTTAGAAAAATAAATAAAAGTCAGAAAATGTAAAATAAATGAGAAAATATAAAAAATAAGAGAAATGGGCCAAGGGGGTGCTGAAAGCAAGCTAAGGGGTGCAAATAGTCAGAATAATCCAAACCCAGCCCAAGTTGTATTCATCCCTATCCTTGAGACAGAAGCAAACACGCGCCATGTTCAAATCTGAAACTCCTGCATACGTGCTCAAAAATAAAAACTTGCAACATGAAAGTTATAGCTCTTGATCACACGATTCTAACCATGTAAAAAACTTAATCTAACTCTCAAAGACCAGAGAGAATTTCATTGGCCCTAAATCTTGACCTAGTTTTTTCAGAAAGTTCAACTATCAAATACTCCTAGCTCGGTTAACATAAATGAATTCTATGCATATGTACAGCTCAATGGCAATGAGGACTACATTTTTTCTTCATAAACCTAAGCCTAATGATTCCTAAATAAGGAGATAGAAGTTTGAGAAATACATGTTTCAGTCAAGTTTGAATATGGCAATGCAGCCACTTTCAGTGAGGCCTGAGGTTCTTTTGAGCTTGCTTGATGTTCCCTTAACCTTTCCCAATGCTTGGCTTGCTTTGAAATGGTCTGAAACTTCTTGTAGAACTCAACCTGCAAGCTCAGAATTTGAAAATGGTGAAGGGTGTAAATAGAGTTACAGTGGCTTGGAAATGGTTGGGATAGATTAGGTATGTCGTATGGAGTGTGTTGGAATTGGTTTCAAGCAAAACGCACGAGTGGATTTTGTTTTGGAAGTCAATCTACAGAACCTGCCTTGTTTTGACAAGAACTTGGTGTTTTGATGTTAGAGGGAGTTTGAGAGGCTTAGGGCTCGTGTTTCTGACCTTAGGCAATGTGTAAAACTTGTTTGAAATGAATACAACACTTGGTTGTATCAGATTACCAAGTTATGGACTTTTTGCACAATGACTTGTTTTTGAAGTAAAAGTTGAAGTTGACAATGGCAAGGTTGTACAGACCTGTATTCTAGATGCACAAAGTTGGTGAACTTTACCTGATATTATGGAGCTTTTTTTGTAGCAAAAGTCTTGGTGTATGGCTCAAGATAATCAATTTGACATAAAGCATGCTTTATGTAAATGGCATTGTTAACTTTTTGCCAAAAATGGATTAAACCTTTGTATAATACTTCATAGATCAGAACAAAGCCTTAATCCAATGTGTTTGCATTTAATTTATGATTGTGGAAAGGTTTAAGGACCTATAAACCAAGTACAATCATGGTTGGACAGAATTTGCAACTTGTAGCATGGTGTAAAATGCCTTGGCCAAAAGTGATAATTTTCCATTTTCAAACTTTCGATTCTCCCTAACCACAAATGATTTTGGAGAGTTCTTGGATATTTTGGAAAGCTTGTAACATGCTCTACAATACATCTTTGAAATGAATTTTGAGAATCTACTTGTAACTATGTGAAAAATTGCCATGAAGATAGGTCAAAATCCTTCCTAAACTAGGGCAAAATTTCACTAAGTTAAAAGTTTCATTGACCCTTGTTCACAAAATCATATCTTGAGATACAAGCATCTTCTGGGAAACCTTTGTGAATCAAAGTTGTATATTTTGTGGAGGACTACAACTTTAATGTTGTAAGTTTTGTTTGAATCCAATTGCATCATGGTGAAAAAGTTGGGCAAAATTGGGAAAAAATAAGAAATTTTCATAACTTAAAAAATTTCTAAGTTATGAAAATTTTCCATTTTAAACCCTAATCTTCAAAATTAGGTTTCTTGGTGAAAAAGTTTCATGTTTTGACACATCTTGATGAAAAATGACCCTTGGCACTTGATTTTGACCAAAAAGTCAAAGTTTGACTCTTTAGTGTACAGTTGATTTTTGATCAGTTGACTGGAAAATTCATCTGTCAATCCAATGCATTTGAGATCTTTTGAACCTTGTGATTAGGTCAAGATGATGCCATTTAGTCCTTGAAACTATGCTTGAACCCAATTTGCCATTGGCTAGGTGAAAAATCAGGAATTGCCCTTCTGCAGTCAAAACCCTAAAAATGACCATTTTGCCCTTTTGATGATCTGATCAAATTTCTTGAGGAGTTGTGGTCCAAAATTGATAAGATGGTTCATACGAGTCTATAATGTTGATGTGGATAAAAAATTATGAGGTTTGACTGTAAATTGGCCACAGTTGACTTCTTCCCCAATACAGTTAATTTCTAGGTCAACTGTCCAATTGACTGGGCAAAAATTTGATTTAAAGCTTGAGACTTGGTATGGGCAATCTTATAAGTCCAACATGAAGTATGAAGGTCACATGGGGCATTGGAAGTCCAAAAATCCCTGTGAAAACTCAAACCCTAATTCTAGGTCATCAGTGCAAGGAGATGCCTTGAGCAGAGCAAACCCTAATCCTGTCTGGAGTCCAAAGAGTCTTGTGAGGGGAAATGTTGATAAAATGAGAGGGAAAATTTTGGGGTACAACACATGTATTGGAGGCTAACACCATATATTCCATCCTTGAGTCAGACATGGAGGGTGAGATATTGGATCAAACTCTATTGGGTCGAAGTGTAGCTTCTAGTTCGACAAGGAATAAACATGAGGTCGAAGCTTGTTCGCATGCTATTGTCGAAGTAGTGCATGTTGTAGTCGAAGTTGTTCTAACATGCATTAGTCGATATTGCTAGGTTTGTTAGCATGTCGAATTGGGCCCATCTATTAAGCCAAATTGTTTAAGTTAGCTTGTACTCTAAGTTAGCTTCTAATGGGTATTTGTGTAAAAGTCCATTAGTTTTGTATGTTAGGTCTATTATAAATAGAAAACTAGTCTCTCATCATTGCACACAACAAATCTTAATTTAGGGTTAGAGGGTTATTTGTTATTCTTGTGTACTTGTAATCTTGTTTGAAGATAAAGTAAAGAATAACAGTTAATAACCAATTCCTTGTGTGTTCTTCTTGCTTTCCTGATTCATACCTTGTGGGTTTCTTTCCTCAAGAAACATGTTATACTCTATTCTTGGCATGGTTTTCACAACAAATTGGTGCGGTGAGCGTGAAGAAGATGCCTTCAACAAAGTATGAGATTCAAAAGTTCAACAAAGTGAATGATTTTGGTATTTGGCGCTTGAAGATGAAAGCCCTACTGGTTCAGCATGGTTGTTTCGAAGCATTGAAGGGAGTGGTGTCCATGGATGATGCGTTAATGGAAAAGGAAAAGATGGCCATGATAGAGAAAGCCCACAACACAATCTTCTTAAGCCTTGGTGATATGGTTCTTCGATAGGTATCAAAGGATACGACGACATCACGATTATGGGTGAAACTTGAAAGTTTGTACATGAATAAATTACTGGTAAATCGATTCTACCTGAAGCAAGCTTTGTATTCATTCAAGATGATTAAAAAAAAGTGTTGGTTGAGCAGTTGGATATGTTCAACAAGCTGGTTCTTGGTCTTAAAAATATTGATGTGAAGATCAAACGTTGTTGTTGTTGTGTGCTTTTCCCATAACACATGCTCACTTCAAAGAAACTCTCTTGTATGGAAGAGAGTCCCTGACCTTTGAATAAGTTCAATCAAACTTGTATTCTAAGGACTTGAACAAATGAAAGGAGCATAAACCTTCGACGGTTGGTGAAGGTTTGGCCATTAAAGGAAAATTCTTGCAAAAGGATGGTAAGTTCGACAAGAATAAAGGTAAAATTCATCAGAATCTTACAATGGTGAAGCATCTGGTATTCAATGCTATCATTGTAAGAAGGAGGGTCACACAAAAAAGGTGTGCCATGAACGCCTGAAATATCATGGAGGTAAGGATAATGGAAACGCAATCATTGTTCAAGATGATTTCGACTCATATGATGTTCTTGTGGTTTCAAGCAACGACTTAAGAAAAGAGTGGATTATGGATTCAGCTTGCACGTGGCACATGACTCCAAACAAAGACTTGTTAGAGGAACTATATGATCAAGATGGTGGATCTGTATTATTGGGAAACAACAAAACTTGCAATATTACAGGTGTTGGATCTGTGAGATTCAAGCTCCATGATGAGTCAATAAGGTTATTGACTGAAGTTAGGTATATACCTTATTTGAAGAGAAAATTTGATTTCTCTTGGTGAATTCGATAAGAAAGGGGTCGAAGGAACTCTTAAGAGGCGTGAAGAAACAAGACTTGTATACCCTTGAGGCTGAAGTTTTAAGTGGTTCGAAAAATGTTGCATCCACGAAACCTTTATTGAAGACAAAAATCAAGAACGTGAGCATGTAAGTGAAAGGGGTCTGGTCGAATTGGGGAAACAAAATTTGCTTGGTGGAGACAAAATCGAAAAGCTAAAGTTTTGTCAACAAAGGAAAACAAAGAACACATGGATGCCTTGATTACATCCATGTTGATCTTTGGGGGCCTACAAGGTGTCCATCACATTCAGAAGTAAGGTATTTTCTATCCTTAGTAGATGATTATTCCAGAAAGTTATGGGTATTCATCCAGAAGACTGAGGACGAAACTTTTGATTATTTCAAAAGTTGGAAGACTCTGGTCGAAAAACAGACTGGCGGAAAGGTCAAGAGGCTGAGAACTGACAATAGCCTTGAATTTTTCTATGAGGCTTGGGAAAAATTTTGTGTTGCCTCTAGCATTGCAAGGCATAAAACTACTGCATGTACTCCATAACAAAATGGTTTGGCTGAAAGGTTTAATCAAACTAATTTGGAGAGAGTTAGATGGATGTTGACTAGTGTTGGGTTAAAGAAGGTGTTTTAGGCTGAGGCTGTTTCGACAACAACATATATGATAAATGGATGTCCTTTGACTGCATTAGATATGAAGACACCTGAAGAATTTTGGTCGGGACATCCACCACATCTCGACAAATTGAGAGTATTTGGCTACGTAGCCTATGCTCACATTAGGAAAGACAAGGTCGAGCCTAGAGCTCTGAAATGCATGTTCATGGGATACCCTGAAGGAGTCAAAGCTTATAGGCTATGGTGCCTAGAGCCAGGTCACATGAGGAGTATCATTAGTCGAGATGTAATTTTCAAATGAAGCTGAAATGGATTTCAAGAAAACTGATGATATAGGTCGAAGTATAGAAATATCTGACGAAGATCTGGAACAAGTAGAGATTCTTATTGAGGTGGAGCATGTTGATGTTGAATTGTGTATCCAAGATGAAGTCTAAGAAGAAGCAGAAGATGCCGAGGAAGTTGAGGAAATTGTAGATGACTACCTATTGGAAAGAGATAGGTCGAGAAAAGTCATCAATCCACCTCAAAGACTTGGGTATGCAAATCTTATAGCTTATTCCTTAATATCTGCAAATGAGGTTCTAGACGAAGAACCTAGAGACCATAAGGAAGTTACGAGGATTAGAAATAATACTGAATGGTTGAAGGCCATGGATGATTATATGAAATCTCTTACTAATAACAACACTTGGGAACTAATCAAGAAACCTGCTGGAGCAAGGTTAGTCAGTTGTAAATGGATTTTCAAAGTTAAGGAAGGAATTGAAAGAGTGGTGTTGAAAAGATACAAGGCAAGGTTGGTCGCAAGGGGTTTCACTCGGAAATAAGGTGCCAACTTCAATGATGTGTTTTCTCCTGTTGTGAAGTACATGTTAATTCAAATGTTGCTTGCCATGGTGGCATAGTTCAACCTTGAACTGGAATAAATGGATGTGAAGACTGCTTTCTTGGATGGTGTTCTAGATGAAACAATCCTAATGAGGCAACCTGAAGGGTGTGTCGAAAAGGGGAAAGAAGATTATATGTGTAAGTTGAAGAGATATTTATATGGAGTGAAACAATATCCTCGACAATGGAATAAGAGATTCGACAAGTTCATGGCATAAATAAGTTTCATTAGAAGTCAGTTCGACCATTGAGTTTACTTCATATTTCAACCTGATAATTCATTTGTTATTTTATTTATTTATATGGATGATATTCTCATAGAAAGCAACAATGTCGAGGATGTAATGAAGGTGAAGGCTGAACTCGATAAGGAGTTCGAAATGAAGGATCTGGGAGCTACATCCAGGATTCTTGGGATTGACATCATAAGAGATAGAAAGCAGTCGAAATTATGCTTATATTAAGAGGCATACCTATGAAAGATTCTTGACAAGTTTGGTATGTCGTATTCAAAGCCTGTTGTGACCCTGAAAAATTCTCAATTCAAGCTGAGTATCGATCAGTGTCCCGGTACTGATGTCGAAAGAGCTTATATGAATAGCATCCCATATGCTAACATAGTAGGTTCTTTGATGTATGCCATGGTCTGTACTAGACCCGACATATCATATACATTATGTTAGAACAAAGTTTGAATCTACTACCCTAAGTTTAAGTTTTGATGATAACAAAATGAAAAGATATATTAATTATGTGATACATGTAAGAACTATTTGCTACCTAAAAATTACTTTCTGTTTTACAGAAACTCTGATGGGTATCAGCAAGAGTACATCAAAATCAGCATCAGAAAATTAGATATCAACATCAGCATCAAAAGATGCTATATCAGAATACCAGAATCAGAAGAACAACTCACGCTTATGCTAAAGCCTAATGAACAGATCTGCGCTCAACACTTTGATCTCTGATAAAGACAACAACAGTTCATCAGCACTTAAGCAGCGTCAGAATGAGCCAAAGCCAGAACATGCTTAAGTAGCAACGACACCGTGCATTCAAGACGAGTTATTACCAACGGCATCATTCCAGACAAGATCTTCTTAATAAGGAAAGATTGTTATTGGCATTGAATCAGACTTATTGCTCCAACGTTCACCAATTCCAATGCTATATAAACAAGTCAATGAAGATTGAATTGGTTAATGTTCTACAACAATCTCCACGCCTAAAAGATATTCATAATCCTTCTTACTCTCAGTTTGCTAAAAGCTCCATATTTCCTTACTCATTATTTTAGCAATCTAGTTTCAATAAGCTTAAGTTGTGTAGTATCACAGTTGTGATAAACAGTTTTGTAGAAAACATTCACACACCTAGATTTCAATTCTTTGTAAGAAAGTAATTCCTTGAGAAACCGGTTTGTGGTTTGACTCAAGAAGGCTCTAGCAGTTGCTAAAGCAGATTGTAATATTCAGTTGAATATAGTTGATTAAGACCTCGTTGGAGAGAGGAGAAATCACCTTGACGGGTGGACTGGAGTAGTTTGAGATCAAACGAACCAGGATAAAAATATCGTGTTCATTGCAATTGATTTCAAGTTTTAACAATTCAACCCCCCTTCTTGTGTTTTTCACTTCTTCAATTGGCATCAGAGCGCCTGGTTCTGAGCTAAAACACTTAACCATGTCAGTATAAGATCCAGCGTCAGAAAAACACAATGGCAGGAACTTATTCACACACCAGCAATGACAACAATGAAGACAGAGACAGATTCAGCGGCAAACCTCCAGTCTTTGATGGAGAAAATTTTGATTACTGGAAAGACAAAATTGAAAGCTTCTTTCTGGCACATGATGCTGATATGTGGGACATGGTGACAGATGGATACACGCACCCTGTGAATGCAAGCGGTCAGAAGATTGATAGGAAAGCAATGTCTGACCAACAAAAGCGTGACTTCAAAAATCACCACAAGGCCAGAACCATCATTCTCAGCGCCATCTCGTATGTTGAATATGAAAAGATCTCTAACAGAGACGCAGCTAAGAACATGTTTGACTCACTCAGAATGACGCATGAGGGAAACATTCAGGTCAAAGAAACAAAAGCTCTTGTGCTCATTCAGAAGTATGAGGCATTCAAAATGGAAGAAAGTGAATCCATTAAAACAATGTTCTCAAGATTCCAAATTCTGGTGGCTGGTCTCAAGGTTCTGGGCAAAGGATACTCTACTGCTGATCACGTCAAGAAGATCATCAGAAGCTTACCAAAGCAGTGGAAGCCAATGGTTGCAGCTCTGAAGCTAGCAAAAGATCTCAACTAAATTTCTCTGGAGGAACTTATCAGCTCCCTCAGAAGTCATGAGATAGAGCTAGAAGCTGATGAACCCTAGAAGCAAGGTAAGCCTTTAGCATTAAAATCTAACAAAAAATAAGAGTCTAAAGTTTTGCAGGCAGTTGAAGAAGCATCTGATGGATCCTCATCAGAAGAAGACGAACTTTCTCTCCTCTCCAGAAGAGTGAATCAACTATGGAAGCAGAGGCAAAGGAAGTTCAGGAATCCCAGAAGATCTGATCAGAATGAGTCTTCTTCCAGATACAGAAGGACAGATTCTTCCTCTGGATACAGAAGATCTGAAGGCTCCTCAGGAAGCAGAAAGCCAAACACTAAGGACATCATCTGCTATGAGTGCAATGAGCAAGGTCACTACAAGAGTGACTGCCCAAAGCTTCAGAGGGAAAAGCCCAAAAAGAAGTTTGGAAGAGAAAAGAAGAAAAGTCTCATGGCTACATGGGATGACTCTGACTCGTCTGAAGCTGACTCAGAATCAGATGATGAGAGAGCAAACATAGCTCTCATGGCCAACATTTCAAAAGATAGTGAAGCTTCTGAATCAGACTCAGAATCAGATACTGAAGAGGTATTTCCTAACTTTGCAATTAAATTTACTAAGGTTGAACTTGCTGAAAGCCTTAATGAAATTCTGGAAAGGTACCAGCAGATTAGAGTTAAATTCAGAAACCTGAAAAGGAATCTTGAATCTGACTCTGATAAGACTGAGAGTCTTAAATTGGAAAATTCTGAGATGAGAAATAAAATTTCAAAATTAGAAAATACTTTACAAAACTCTCAGAAGGAACCAATTTCTGAAACTCCCAGCAGCGCTGATGAGATCATCAAGGAGTATGATCACAATTTCCAGAAGTTCCTTGCTAAAAGCATAGATAGAAGCAAAATGGCTTCAATGATCTATGGAGTTAGCAGAAACGGCAGGAAGGGAATAAGATACCAAGGTAAGGTTCCTACACCAAAGAATGTCATGGATTTAACCATTAAACACACTCCTCTGAATTCACATTTTGTGTATGGTCACACACATGATATTAAATACACTAGCAGTAAGTACTCTGTGAAACCAAAATTCAACCAGAGTTTTGGTAAATCTAACAAATCAGGACCCAAGAAAATCTGGGTACCTAAGGATAAAATAATACATGTTGCAGATATCTTTAGCAGCAAATCAGAAACACCAGTCATGGTACCTGGACTCTGGCTGCTCGCGACACATGACGGGAAGAAGGCATATGTTCCAAAGCCTAGAACTTAAGCCTGGAGGCCACGTTGGCTTTGGAGGCAATCAGAGGGGAAAGATAATTGGCTCTGGAACTGTAGGTAATGGAAATCTTCCCTCTATTAATAATGTTCTGCTAGTAGATGGATTAATGCATAATCTGTTATCCATAAGTCAATTAAGTGATAACGGTTATGATATAATCTTTAATCAAAAATCATGTAAAGCTGTTAGTCAGAAAGATGGGACTATCCTGTTTAATGGAAAGAGGAAAAACAAAATCTATAAAATTAAACTTTCTGAACTGAAAAGTCAGAATGTAAAGTGTCTTCTGTCTGTTAACAACGAGCAGTGGATCTGGCACAGAAGATTGGGGCATGTTAGTATGAGAAGAATATCTCAGATTAACAAACTCAATCTGGTCAGAGGACTTCCTAATTTGAAGTTCAATTCAGATGCTCTGTGTGAATCATGTCAGAAAGGCAAGTTTGCAAAACCTTCTTTTAAATCTAAAAATGTTGTTTCTACTTCTAAGCCATTAGAACTTCTGCACATTGACTTATTTGGACCAGTTAAAACTGCTTCAGTCAGTGGCAAGAAGTATGGGTTAGTAATCGTAGATGACTATAGCAGATGGACATGGGTAAAGTTCTTAAGACACAAGGACGAGTCACACTCTGTGTTTGTTACCTTCTGTAACCAAGTTCATAATGAAAAGGATCTTAGAATCGTTAAAGTCAGAAGTGATCATGGTGGAGAGTTTGAAAACAAAGATTTTGAGTCATTCTTTAATGACAGAGGTATTTTGCATGATTTCTCTTGTCCTAGAAATCCCCAACAAAATGGAGTTGTAGAACGAAAGAACAGAACATTGCAAGAAATGGCCAGAACCATGATCAATGAGACAAACGTTGCTAAGATCTTCTGGGCAGAAGTAATAAACACAGCGTGCTGCATTAAGAATAGAATCTCAATAAGACCTATTCTGGAAAAGACTCCATATGAATTGTGGAAGAACAGAAAGCCCAACATTTCATATTTTCATCCATTTGGATGTACCTGTTTTATGTTAAATACAAAGAATTATTTGAACAAGTTTGACTCTAAAGCACAGAAGTGTATTATGTTAGGATACTCTGAACGCTCAAGAGGGTACAGAGTATACAATACAGAAACACAGATTGTGGAAGAATCAATCAGTGTTTGTTTTGATGATAAGCTTGACTCTGAAAAGTCAAAGCAGAATGAAGTTTTTGCAGGTATGGAAATTGAATTTACAGGTTCTGAAGACAAGTCATCAGAAGCTCTCAACACAGACACTCCTTCAACGTCTGAAATGAGCACTGCTAGCAATCCTACAACAGCTGCTGATCAACCTCAGAAGAGATTACCCAGAAGCAGCTTGGATCATCCAGAAGAAACTATCTTAGGAAGAAAGGAAGATCCAATCAGAACAAGAGCAAGCTTCAGAAACTCTGAAGAAACCCTCATGGGACTTGTGTCTCTGATTGAACCTTCTTCTATTGATGAAGCACTTCTGGACAACGACTGGATTCTAGCAATGCAAGAAGAGCTGAATCAATTCACCAGAAATGACGTATGGGATCTTGTTCCCAGACCAAAAGGATTCAACGTCATTGGAACAAGATGGGTGTTCAGAAACAAGCTTAATGAACAAGGTGAAGTCATCAGAAACAAAGCACGACTAGTAGCACAAGGTTATAGTCAGCAAGAGGGGATAGACTATACAGAAACCTTTGCTCCAGTCGCCAGGTTAGAATCTATCAGACTTTTAATTTCATTTGCTGTTAATAGAGGCATCACTCTGTATCAGATGGATGTCAAGAGTGCATTCTTAAATGGTTATATAGAAGAAGAGGTTTATGTGCACCAACCCCCTGGTTTTGAAAATACAAAACATCCAGAACATGTTTTCAAACTAAAGATGTCACTATATGGTCTGAAACAAGCTCCCAGAGCTTGGTATGAGAGACTAAGTAACTTCCTGTTAGAAAATGAATTCACCAGAGGGAAGGTGGACACTACCTTATTCTGTAAGTCAGTTAAGAATGACATCTTAGTTTTTCAAATTTATGTTGATGATATTATTTTTGGATCTACTAATCCTTCTCTTGGAAGAAAATTTGCTAAGTGTATGCAGGCAGAATTTGAGATGAGCCTCATGGGGGAACTGAAATTCTTTTTAGGAATTCAGATCAATCAAACTCCAGAGGGAACTTACATTCATCAGAGCAAATATGTCAGAGATCTTCTGAAGAAATTTGACCTCTCAGAATGTAGGCCATCAAAGATTCCAATGCATCCCACATGCATTCTGGAAAGAGAAGAGGTAAGCAAAAAGGTAGAACAGAAGGTCTATAGAGGTATGATTGGTTCTCTTCTTTATCTGACAGCTTCAAGGCCTGATATCTTATTCAGCGTATGTATTTGTGCTAGATTCTAATCAGATCCTAGAGAATCTCACTTAACAGCTGTTAAGCGAATTTTCAAGTATATGAAAGGTACTACTAATCTGGGTTTATTTTATAGAAAATCTAGTGATTACAGCTTAGTAGGCTACTGCGATGCTGACTTTGCTGGAGACAGAGTAGAGCGTAAAAGCACTTCTAGAAGCTTCCAGTTTCTGGGAGAAAATCTGATCTCTTGGTCCAGCAAAAGGCAATCCACAATTGCGCTATCAACAGCAGAAGCTGAGTACATAGCAGCAGCAGGATGTAGCACACAAATGCTCTGGATGAAAAGTCAGCTTGAAGACTTCCAGATCTTTGAGAGTAACATCCCTATACTCTGTGACAATACTTTTGCTATTTGCTTAAGTAAGAATCCCATTTTACATTCTAGAGCTAAGCATATAGAAATAAAACATCACTTCATTAGGGACTACATTCAGAAAGGAATTTTGAACTTAAAATTTATTGATACAGACCATCAATGGGATGATATCTTCACTAAACCCCTTTCTGAAGACAGATTCAATTTCATTCTGAAACATCTCAGCATGAAAATCTGCCCATAGTGAAAATGTTTTAATTCCATATATTATCTTTCAGAATGTATTTGTTTTACTATGAACTTCTGATCAATCTCTTTTCAGAAAGATAGAACATGCAGATTGTATCAGATGCTAGTCTTAAAGATCTAAGCGTTTCAGCTCAAGGATAGACGTGCTGCTCACTAAATCAAACAAGTGTCATCCAATCATCAGCAAATCTCTGAAGCAGAACGCGTGCACGCTTCTGAGAAGGCAAAACGCTGATTGGGTGCATTGAGACACATGTCTGGTAACCGTTTCAAGTATCTTTCTCAAATCCCCCAAAACCAGCAAGCATTAAATGAAAGTAATCATGTTTTAAAACGTAATCATGATTTTATTTCTCTTTCTTGAAACCGTTTACACTTTCAAAAAGTATTTTGAAATCTATTTAAGTACTTTAACTTCTCACATTAATCCTTTACCGTTTCTCATAATCTCTCAAATATTTTTCTGAATTTTCTCTGTGTGTTCTTCTCTCTCAAAAGAAACCCATTTTCTCAGTTTTCTCAGGAAAAACCCTAAGTGTGAACATGGCAACCTCCAGCAATGCTTCTGCAGGTTCTCAGAAGAAGGCTTCTTCTGAACAGTACCAAGTTCCCTTCAGAACACTCCTTACACCAGTGAAGAATATGGAAGTGCTGTCTGAACTAATTGTTGACTTCAACGGTCTGAAAGAAAATGGATTTGACTTGACAGAAGAAGTTAGGGCACAGAAATGGGAGAGATATTTTGACAGGTTGGTTGGACCAACGTTCCCAGCTTTGGTCAAGGAGTTTTGGATTCATACGTCCTCATCAACGCATCAAGTCACCTCCTACATAATGGGAAAGAAGATTGTGATCACTGAGGATCACATAGCAAAATTGATTGGTTACAGTGGCGGTGGTGTCCGCTGTATTGATATGGCTGAAAGATGCTCTGACGTTGGTGTCATTGCAGAGCAGATTTTCACCCTTGGGGTGCCCAGCAGCAAGATCAGAGACTTAAAGGATCACCACAGAGTTTGGGCGAAGATCATTCTGGGGTGTTTTAATCACAGGAAGCCAACAAGCTCCCCTGATTATATAAATATAGATCAGCAGTTTCTGATCTATTTTATTAATCAGAAGGTAAAAATCAACTTGGCTCATCTTCTGTTTAACCACCTCAGGACCAGCATCAAGGAGACCAGGGAAGAAGAAAGAACAAAGAGGGATTGGATACCCTTTGGGAGGTTAATATCAGATATTCTGACTGAGAATAGGCTGATAGAGCACCTTATAGAAGCTCAGGAGTTAAGTACTATTGAACCAACTATTGGCAAGCCTCTGAACGCGAAGAATCTGAAGAAAATGAAACTGATAGAGAATATCAGAAAGGAGCCCAGCGCCACTCCTCTTGCTGACATCACCAGCAGAAGAGTCCCTCTGGACGACTTTCCTTTATTTTCTGAGATAGAATCTAAACCAGTGGTGGTTCTCAGATACTTGGACGCGTGCAAGGCTGATGGTACAGATCCCAAGCTGAATATCAAAGATCTGCACCAACCTCAACCAAAAGTTACACTGAAGAAGACGAAGAAAAGGAAGGCCACTTCAGAAGGATCATCCCAGTAGACCCCCAAGAAAAGAGGTAATTTATCTGCTGCTTCTGTTTTAAATTCTTCTGCTATTCCAACATCAATCCCAACTCCAGCTTCACATGAAATTCCAATCCCCATACCAACTATAGATGAAACCGAACCAGAAGATGACCCTTCTGAGTCACTGACTCTCAGAAGACCCCGCACCAAACATCCCAAACCAACAACTTCAACAACATCAGAACTTGACAAAGTTCTGTCTGACATTGATCAACGTGTTTCTGATCACCTCTCAAATAATCCAAACACTGAACCAGAAATTACCCACTCTCCTCAACCAGAACAACCTCTCTCACCCATACCAGAAGAACCACAAATTCCTGAACAACCAGAAATTCCACCTCCTTCTCCACAACCAGCAATTCCTCCTCCCTCTCCTCAACCAGAAATTCATCAACCATCACCTCCTCCATCACCTCCTCAACCTGAGTTTCATCATTCTGAAACTCCATCTCCTGAACCTCATTCTCCTCAATCCTCTGAGCCACAACCTCTGGCAATTCAGCTGCCATGTGGAACAACTGTAACCATGGCCCAGCTGCCATCCTCGCCAGAAACTACCCCTCCAAACACTCCAAAGACTCCCCACAGTCCAATTATTATTTCTGACTCTCCCACTCCATCTCCCAAACAAACCTCTCCCAAACAAACTACAGAAGACCCCAGCAGGACCTTCATCGATTTAACAATCCTTGACCGTCTTGTTGATCTCAAACATAAAATAGCCATTCCAAAACCAAAACAGCCAGATGTTGGATCTGGAATTGTGAATTTTGAAACAGGTTTGCAGCAGTGGATTGCTTCTCTGAAGCAAGTTTGTCCTGGAATGATTGATCTTGCTGCCTCAGACCAGCTCTGGACACGATTCAGAATTTGGGTACGTGCTGAAGCCCTCAAGTTGCAGGATATCAACTATGAGCAGGCATAACAGAACTTCAGCAAGCTGCTGAAGGAAGTTGAAAGTCAGCTGCCACAGGAAGACGTGCTCCTTCTGGATAGTGAGCCATGGTCTGAGAAGCGTCCAACTTCAAAAGTGCAGTCAGAAGAAGATCAGACAATTCAAGCTGAAGTCAGTCAAGTTGAAGATGTTGCAGAAAGCTCTCAGAAGCTCCCTGCTTCTGATGTTTCTCAAGCTGCCTTGGACAGGCAGACTCTGGAAGAGCTGAAGCTGAATGATATTCGTCTGCAGCAAAGAATGGATGAAAATGATCAGAAGATGAAGGAAATGATGGATGTGCAGGACAGCAAGATAGATACAGTAGTCAGCATGGTGCACAAGTAGAATGAGACTGCTGATCAGATTAAAGCAATGCTGGAGACTCTGTTCACACGCCTTCCACCCCAACCTTAGTTTTTCATTCATGATATTTTCAATGTTTTCTTTGCATATCCTTTGTACTATTTTGTCTGACTCTGAATTTTAATATATAACAAGTTTTTCTGCTCTAATCGTTTTAGCACATCACTTACACTTTTTGATTGCTGACAAAAAGGGGGAGAACAAGAATGATTTTTTCAATAACGGATTACTGAGACAAAAAGTCTCAAACATTCTAACTCTGATATACTTGAATATGTTTTCTGTTTTTGCATAAGTCTACAGGTACAAGAATGCTCTCTGATACACTGAAGCCCAAAACCCTGATACTCTGATCCAAAGCAAAGCTCTGATAAAGTTCTGATATTCTGATCTGAAGTTCTGATAGTCAAAGCTCTGATATTCTGATGTTCAAAGAAAGTCAATAAAGATCTGATCCTGAAGAACTCTTGGAATTAAAAAGGGAAGTAATAAATTCAGGGGGAGTATCTACGATCCCAACTCTGATATCTCTTTATCCCTTATCTTTGATAACTCCTTATTTAATTCTGATGCAACTTATCATTTAGTTATCTCTGATACTTTTTCACGCTATTTTCAATTAAAAAATATCTAGTTTTTGTCATCATCAAAAAGGGGGAGATTGTTAGAACAAAGTTTGAATCTACTACCCTAAGTTTAAGTTTTGATGATAACAAAATGAAAAGATATATTAATTATGTGATACATGTAAGAACTATTTGCTACCTAAAAATTACTTTCTGTTTTACAGAAACTCTGATGGGTATCAGCAAGAGTACATCAAAATCAGCATCAGAAAATTAGATATCAACATCAGCATCAGAAGATGCTATATCAGAATACCAAAATCAGAAGAACAACTCACGCTTATGCTGAAGCCTGATGAACAGATTTGCGCTCAACACTCTGATCTCTGATAAAGACAACAACAGTTCATCAGCACTTAAGCAGCGTCAGAATGAGCCAAAGCCAGAACATGCTTAAGTAGCAACGGCACCGTGCATTCAAGACGAGTTATTACCAACGGCATCATTCCAGACAAGATCTGCTTAATAAGGAAAGATTGTTATTGGCATTGAATCAGACTTATTGCTCCAACGTTCACCAATTCCAATGCTATATAAACAAGTCAATAAAGATTGAATTGGCTAATGCTCTACAACAATCTCCATGCCTAAAAGCTATTCATAATCCTTCTTACTCTCAGTTTGCTAAAAGCTCCATATTTCCTTACTCATTATTTTAGCAATCTAGTTTCAATAAGCTTAAGTTGTGTAGTATCACAATTGTGATAAACAGTTTTGTAGAAAACATTCACACACCTAGATTTCAATTCTTTGTAAGAAAGTAATTCCTTGAGAAACCGGTTTGTGGTTTGACTCAAGAAGGCTATAGCAGTTGCTAAAGCAGATTGTAATATTTAGTTGAATATAGTGGATTAAGACCTCGTTGGAGAGAGGCGAAATCACCTTGACGGGTGGACTGGAGTAGTTTGAGATCAAACGAACCAGGATAAAAATATCGTGTTCATTGCAATTGATTTCAAGTTTTAACAATTCAACCCCCCTTCTTGTGTTTTTCACTTCTTCACATTAAGTCTTGTAAGTAGGTAAATGGTGAATCCTGGAAAGGCTCACTGGAAAGCATTGAAGTGGATTCTAAGGTACATAAATGGATCTCTAAACAGAGTCCTAATTTATAGTGGATCCTTGTGTGAAGATAGTAAAGAAATAATTGAAGGATATGTCGACTCTAACTATGCAGGTTGTATAGACTCCATAAAGTCTATTTTTGAATATGTTTTCACTATATTTGGCACAACAATTAGTTAGAAAGCGACACTTCAGAAGGTTGTATCCTTATCAACCACTAAAGTGGAATATATCACCATTACTGAAGTTGTGAAAGAAGCATTGTGGCTATAAGGTTTTTCTAAGGAGTTGAAACTTTGAGGTCAAGTTATCATCGTTAAATGTGATAGTCAAAGTGCAATACATCTATTGAAGAATTCAGCCTATCATGAGAGAACCAAGAACATCGATGTAAGGCTGCATTTCGTCAGAGGGGTAATCGAGCATGGAGAAGTCCAAGTGCTGAAGGTTTTGACAGATCACAATATGGATGATATGACCACCAAGACATTGCTCAGTTGCAAGTTTTTCCACTGTATGTAGTTGGTAAAGCTACATGAAGAAAGCTAGTTTGTTATTTGAAGTAGATTTTGTTCCAAGGTGGAGATTTATGAGATATTGGATCAAAATCTATTAGGTCGAAAGGTAGCTTCTGGTTGGACATGGAATAAACACGAGGTCAAAGCTTATTTGCATGCTGCTAACAAAGTAATGCGTGTTGTAGTCGAAGTTGTTCTAACATGCATTAGTCGATATTGCTAGGTTTGTTAGCATGTCGAATTGAGCCTATTTGTTAATCCCAGTTATTTAGGTTAGCTTGTAATGGGTATTTGTGCAAAATCCCATTAGTTTATCATGATAGGTCTATTATAAATAGAATACTAATCTCTCATCATTACACACATCAAATCCTAATTTAGACTGAGAGGGTTATTTGTTGTTCTTGTGTACTTGTAATCTTGTTTGAAGAGAAAGTAAAGAATAAAAGTTAATAACCAATTCTTTGTGTTCTTATTTTTATTTTATTCATACCTTATGGGTTTCTTGCCTCAAAGAAACCTATTATACTATGTTCTTGGCATCGTTTTCACAACATGGAGAAATAACCAAAGTCTAAAATCACCTACTCTAGCAATGATGTCGTTGGAATTCTCCCTCATAACAACCACTACTACAGAAAAGGAATTTAACAATGGTTGGAAATGATATATTATCATGCAGGACCAGGTATTGTTATATAACGTGTTGTTGTATATGTGTTGCTTTCAATCACGGTCCAATAACCGTAGTAGTAAACTTGAACGTGCGCCCTATAACAATGGTTGAGAGAAATAACCATTCTGATATTGCTTATGAATAAATAGAATTTGTGTCATACCATAATCAATAATATACCATTTGCAAATTGATATCAAAACTTGTACTACATCAAAGTATATGTAAGTAGGAATATCAAAGAAGGGAAAAAGATATATGAAAAGACAAGTAGATATAACCATTCATTTAAGAACTCGAGGAATTAAAGAACCAATAAATGAGCAAAGTTGACATGCATGAAATCTTTTGGAATTTAGACTTTCAAGGATCATGGAAGAGGAAGAATCAAAATAAACAATATAAAATCGAAATTACTCTTTGAATAAAAACACAAAAAGAATTTTATCCAAATAAATCATAGAAGAATAACCAAAATGAGTACTTCTGCTGAATCTTCCAACAATACTGAAGATGTTCTGCTTCCTCAGAATCAAGAACTGTTGAGACCTAGGAGAGCTCTCAGAAAGAGGAGAGCAAGAAGAAGAAGAAGAAGGGTGAGAAGGCATATAATTTTTTTCTGATTTTGATGATGATTAATCGGATTATACTTGGTCAAACTTTCTCTGGGCCAGAGGTTTTAGATATGATTATTAAGGCCTTTTATAATGAAAGTTCATGTAATGAAATTTTAAATTAGGGCTTTCTCACTTTCTTAAGTTTATCAACTTAAACTATCAATTTATCAAGTATAAAATCTATAAATTAATATACACACATCTTTGTAAAGTTGAAATAACAAACAAATTACGATGAACTTACTCGTAAGAAATTGTCTGATAGTTGCATTTTTGTCAAGTTCACTGCATCTGTAGTTTCAACATCAACTATTACATTTCATAACAAAGTAAACATTAAACATAAAGGAGATAACAAAACATAACATCTTTAAATTTCCAGAAAATCTCTCTGATTTCTTTTTGTTCTTCAAACTCTTGTTCTTCTTCTTTGAGTCTCCATACATAACCTTCAAATAACCCATGGCTTCCACAACTTCCAACTCTAACTTTATAACTCTAACTTTATTTCCACATTTTTCTCTCGTGTCTTCATCCTATATGAATAAATTACATGTCTCATCACTTCTCTAAAATGGACATCTCCAAAAAATCCTTTTATTCCTTCTTGCATTTGTACGAAACCATACAACCATCACAACCACATAAATTTGTAGATTGAGATTTTACAGAAAAAGAAGACATAGAAACACTTTTGGATGAGTTTGGCTTCAAATGCGGCATTGGTGTTAGGGTTGTTTCGTCTTGTTTCTTTTTTCATTGAAAAATGGATACTGAGAGTTTAATATATATAAATTTATCATGAGGGTCATTACTGTGAACCGTAATGATATATTTTTAAAATAATTGTAATTTCAAAAAAATAGCGCCAGTGTGTAACAACATTTTTACAAAACAACTGTAGTGGTATCCATATTATTTTTAATTTAAATATAAATAAAAATGAAAATGCATGCATTAACGTAAAAGGAATAAACTATTTGAGGGCGGTGAAGTTTGAACCTATGACACCTTGATGGTATCACCATGGTGTTCTCGTCAACTATAATTATACCCTTAAAATTTTACTTAAAATTTAAAAAAAAAGAGTTAGCGCATGAGTTTAGAAGTGTCACCACGGTGTTTGGGAGAATCGTGGTAACTTTGGCGTTGTTATATGCGCGTTTTATAGTAGTGAACAATCTCATGGTCATCACTGTGCAATATGATAATTGGGACATGAAACGAGTACTAATCGACCCTGGAAACTCAGGAAACATCCTATTATGGGATGCCTTTGAAGGGATTTGAATGGATCTATATGACATCCAAGCATTTTAAGGTTCCTTGGTTGGCCTTTAACGCGAGTAGGTACTGGTGAATGGCTACATAATACTGGATAAAATGTTTGGGTTGGATGCGAGCATAAAGACAATCATGGTTAAGTATCTCGTAGTAGACGCCTCTTCACCATACAATGTTATCATGGGGAGACCTACCCTTAACTTATCATGGGTTGTGTTATCCATTTTACATCTGAGCATGAAGTTCACACTACCCAGCGCGCGAGTGGGGGTGGTCCAAGGGGACCAAGATGTCACCTAAAAATGTTACCAAAATAGTCTCAAAGTAAGAAGGAAGCATATGACCGCATTCACCATTACTCAACTAGGCATAAAAGAAATAGATGCTATTAATCTGGATCCCTGAATAAAGGCAAAAAGTGAAAGACTCACTCCCATAAATGATCTGAATGAGATCTAGAATAAGCCTATTTTAACTTGGTTGGGTAAGGATAATTACCTCGGGTTTCTAGGCAATGTAATGAAGGGTTTTTGGTAAGTCTCAACCTTTCCCCTCGGCTGCAAGTACACTGAGGGGAAATGGGGAACTTATCCTGGGTTTGATCCCCACCAACTACATATATATTTTTTTAAATCATGTTACTTTATCTCTCGATTTTTATAATACCCGAGGTATATATATATATATATATATATATATATATATATATATATATATATATATATATATATATATATATATATATATATATATATATATATATATATATATATATATATATATATATATATATATATATATATATATATATATATATATATATATCCCTTGTTTTATTAAAAATACAAAGTTTCTTATTTTACATTGTTTTAATTATTCTACAAGTAAAATATTTTGACGAATCTGATTCATCATCATCAATGTCAATCTTAGAGAAGATCAAATATTGTATTTGTTGTATACATTACTTTGCATGTAATGTATTCGCAATGGCTTTTGCATTTGTTTCTAATATAAATTAGAAAAAAATTGATAAATAAAATAAAATTTCAGTTAAAAGATTTGAGATTATGTAAGAACATCAACCTTGCACCAAATTTATTCTGCACTTTCAATCCATCCCAAAGATCTTTTCCAATATTTTTTAAGTTTTAATGTGTTCGTGACAAATATTTTCATTATCAATGTTTAGGTTTCACAATGTAGCGTCCAAGATTTATAGTGTTAGTTTATGAATATATAACCAAGAGTCATTTAGACCAACCTGAGTTCATTTCCCCTCGGTTCTTACTCCAAATCGAGGTAAAAGGTTATTTTTATAATTAAAAAAGTAATAAAACACATAATTTTCCCATCAGATTCAAAATCAGTCGTGGTAATTGAAATTCTGGTATTTCTGGATTCAGATGTCCTATGACATGTCGAGACAACTGATC
The DNA here is from genome assembly GCA_948472305.1 of Vicia faba. Lineage (NCBI taxonomy): Eukaryota > Viridiplantae > Streptophyta > Magnoliopsida > Fabales > Fabaceae > Vicia > Vicia faba. The sequence continues at coordinate 913,831,463 of OX451736.1, read as the reverse complement.
TGAACAAAACACACAGGTAAGTAATAAACATACAAAGCAGTAATGAAAAGCATAAATAACACACAAAATTGTTAACCCAGTTCGGTGACAACGATGCCTACTATAGGGGCTACGAAGCCAGGAAGGAAATCCATTAGACAATATCAATCAAAGCAAAACTAGTCTCAAGTTTACAACTTAACACTTAATCACTATCATGTGCAACTTCTACCTAGCTCCTCCCTAGATATGATAAATCCCATCTCACCTCCAATCACTATAGTGATATCTAATAGTCTAAATCCCACTTATTGTATCGACGTCCTTTCAGCTAAATGAAAATCACACTTTGTAGCGGTAGAAATATTGAGACAAAGCCATTGGATTAACTTAACTCGCACATATCAAATAAAAATCACCATCGCGCTTTATTATTTCCAAAGGAATGGGAGAAGAGAGAATAACCCAAAAGAGGGGGAGAGAGTCTAAGTTCGGGGGTTGGTTATGCAAAGGAAAGGTATTAGAACCCTAAATATCTATGGTACTCCGCAGGAACCTCTTTCAAAATTTGTGTATTTTGGCTATAAGAGTTGTATACAAAAATAGATTGTGGGGATGAGAAAAGAAATATTTTTTTTATAATTTTTGCACCCACCACGGTTGCGAACCTTTAGTGTCTATGTACCACCTTCTGTGCAAAAGGGGATCAGGGTACTCGTAGTTCACCTTTAAAAATTTTAAAACACAAGTGTGTTGGTTAATTTTAAGAGATGAGACATCATTGTCTCCGAGTGGAAGAACATACTTACTACCCACGATTATGAGAAAGGTGAATTTTCATCATCTCAAAGTGGAGGATATAGCTTGAATTTTAAAATTAAAAAAAACCTCTCTCAACACCTAAGTTGAAAATATCTCACTTAACTTCATATCGTAGAAGTATAGTAGCTCGCATCACTATAAGGATTGACAAGAGTCTAATCTTTTGAGAAAGGTTTTAAGGTAAAAATCCAAAGTGGTAAAATAGTTTGAATGAGATTGATTGACTTTTAGTCTTCTCACAAAAATGTCAAAGTATTATTAAGTTGATGAAAGTTTGTTTAAGAAAATATTTTTGAAAATGCATGGACATAAGTCCAATTTTATTGTGAAAGCGATTCAAGTTTGGAAAACAAGAATATTTTTGAAAAGGAGGGAGAAGATTTTGAAATTAAAGAAGATGGGAGGAGGTGAAGGGACTATCCTAAAGCATAAGGTAAAAGTTAGGGAAAAGAACCGTCTAACACACAAGAAGCCAACATTTGACACAATGAGTCAATGTAGAATTCCATTCCTTTGGATTTGAAACCAAACAAGCTAAGATAATAAAACTTCTTAAGAAAACCAAGCTTCAAAGGCATTAAGTATTCATAAAAAATTGGGCAGAGTAACAGCTGTATATAAATGAATTCTCAATCACAAACAAAGCACATAATCAGAATAACCTGCACACAAAGAAAACAAACAACCCAATGTCTTAGGGTAAACCCCAAGAACTCCAGACAAAATTGCAATAGAAGTCACAAGGTCTCAAGGTAGGTCAAGGTCTCTAATCCTAAGTCCAAGAAGTCCATAAGTCTAAAATGCCAAGGATAGTAACCAAATAGTCCAAGTAACATTAAAGTTTTTTATGGTTCAAGTTGGTTATTAGGTATCTTCAAAAAGAAATGAAAAGCTCAAGTGAGCAAAATAAAAAATGACATAAAGATAAATGCTCAAGTGAGCAAAGATGAAAATAGCATGAAATGAAAATTCTAAAACAAATGCGCTCAAAGTAAAAAGCATAAAGTAAAAGTATAAAATAAAGTCAATTGTTAGAAATTAGAGGTTAGTTGAATGACCATCTTGAAACTTGCATTTGAAAACTCATTATAAGATTGATATAATCAAAGCCTCTCAACAATAAGTTTCATTTTATTTTTGTCAAGTATATCATTCATTTTATAATCTCAATGTAACAATAAATGATCAACGATGTTTAAATGATTCACTTAGTTCCAAAATTTATGAAGATTCATTAGAGGATTGATAAGACCAAAGCCTCCTAACAATGGACCTCAAGGTTATTGGATCAAAGGTTTCAAATTAAACATGCTTGGGCTTGCAAATATAGGTTTGGGCCACAAATGATTATTTCTCGAATCGGGACAAAATTTAGCATTATATTAAGCAATCGTAAGTGGACTTATATAGAAGTCGTACCTATTTTGAGGCCGGTCAATAGCAATCTATGTGCCATATGTTTGGAGTGATGATATGTAGATCATCCTCTAACAAAATGTAGCACAAAGGAGAAAAGGATGACATAAAGACGGAGGGGATACATTTGAATCAAAAATTTAATCAAACTCTCATTAAAATCATCCATCCATTTTTGTGGAGTTAAGCTCAACACTCAAGATCCAATGATGTTAATGAAGTTTATGATCAACAATCACATAGCCATAATATATTAAAAAAATAAATTGCATTTAATGAATAAAGTAAAAAGGAAATGATTTTTAAATTGTTTTTAAAATGAAAATAAAAGGTTAAATAGTAAGCTATGTTCAAAGTATCAAAGAAAATTTTAAAAAGACCATGGAAAAATCATAGCTGACCTCAAATATTTTTATAATTTTTTTGGTAATTTTTTTAAAACAGAAAAGTATTTTTAAACTAATTAAAATCACTCAAATAAGTTTAAAAAAATAGTAGAAGTCAAGTTGAAATTCTAGAAAATTTTTAGAAAAGTCAAAAATGAGTAAAATGATTTTTATAAATTTTTTTTTGAATTTAAAAATATCAAAAAGTATTTTTAAATGATTAAAAACAAGTTAAAATAAAGGAGAAATTATAAAAAAAATATCAAATCTGAAAATAAAATCATGAAAAATAAAAATCACGAAGAGAATATTTGAAACTATTTTGTGAATTTTTTTCATAACTTTTGAGTAAAAAATGAATTTTTTAATGATTTTTTGACGTTTAAATTAATTAAAATAAAAAAAATCAGAAATTAAAATAACAAACCAAAAAATGTGGACCATCTGATCATTGCCAAAACGCGTTAGTAAACAGATCCAGTGGATCTGGCGCGCTGTGCATGTCATGGACTTTATTAAATATCACATCTAATAATTTTTTATAAAATAAAAATAACTTAAAATGTGGCACGTTGGATGGAGTCTGACTCACTAAAGTAATTAGATCCTAGGGCTCACAACACGCGCACATGGTAAAGTGAAACACCAAATTTGTTTCAAAAAAAATAGAGTGGCTAAACGTCATTGGTTGAAGTCGGACATGTCATCATCATCAACCTCCAGCCAACCTCAAATTGAATTCCACAAACTGTAAAATTAGCAATCCAGACCGGTACCATTAGATCTGTATCTTCAAGACGATTCTAATGGTACCATCATGCCAAATTTATATAAATTGAGCAAGGCGTAAATTGAGAAATTGCAGAAATAATAGCGAGCACGAAATTCTGGAATATCTCACTCAAATCTCAATGAAATTGCAAATTATAAAAAGCACGAGAATCAAAAGGATGCAGAGAGTTGATTAGTCTTTTATTTGGATTGATTTAACCAAAAAATCTACCTGAATAAAGTAGTACAAGGTGACTCTGAAACTGGACATTTGTAGATCATTATAGGTTACAATTCTTGAAGGTAAGAGTGTTGTTAGCTTCAGAGAAGTTCAATGAATCTAACTGAATGGAGCTTTTGGTGTTTTGAAGTGAGAAAGCAAGAAATCAGAAATTCAAATTCAGAGTTCATGTGGGATCTGAACAGGGGTTAATTGGCAATCAAAATCTTGTCAAAATCAGTGAGATATAACCCTTTATTTATAGGGAAGCAAATGGGATGCTCAAGCGTGTGGAATGATGAAGTTTGGAGGGAATTCATGTGAAGTTGCAAGCATGAAAAGTGTGACTCGTATTTTGCTCAAAACTCAACAAAAAATTGCGTTTCAAGGTGCTAAACACTTCTAGAAGATTGTTAAACATGATTAGAAGTAAAAACGCAGAGAAATTCAGTGATTAGAAGCTGAATTGTGCATTTCAAATTTTGACTTGGATAAAAAAGTTAGTTTCAAGGTACCAACTTTGAATTAATGGCATTCACAACTCAAGGAGTCTTAGGGCATGATTCTTGAAGTAATTGAAATATAAGGTCATAAATTTAATAATGTGCAAATAATGGGATCAAATGGATACTTGCGCTAGGAGTTGTGATGAGTCAAAGTTAAGAAAAAGATCGTGACTTTTTGTACTTAGAAAAATTCTAAGTTTTTCTCAAAAAATGTCCTATAATGTTTTGAATCCAAATAAGGCCTTCCTCTAAAATTGAGCTTTGATCAATGATACTATCCTGAAGTAGACTTCCTAAAGAGCATTCTGAAACTTGAATCACTCAAAAATACCAAGTATTGAAAAAGTTATGGTCTTGCCAAATTGGTGAAAATTCATGAGATGACCTATAATCTCTTGCATTCTTAGGGCATCTTCCATCCATTTCAAACTTTTCACATAAAAGAAGAGTTGAAGTTCACATCCTTAAGATCATTGTGGAAAAATAATTGGCTCAAGGAGATAAAAATTACCAAGTTATGATCTTTTGAAGTCACATAAGGGAATTTGATGGCTTATCTAGAGGACTTGTAATCTTTCTTCATCATTAGGCATCTTACACATAAATGTTTCTTGAAACTTTTGAAGTGATTGGTTGATAACTCTTTAAAGAGAATCATGTATTTGGAATCACTCAAAAATACCAAAATATGAGCAAGATATAGCCCTTAGAAGTTCAAAACCCTAACTCCTAGAGCACCAAAATGACTTGGAAAACCCTTTCAGTTTTGAAAATCTTCCTTGCACAATAACTCTTGCTATGTGAATAGAAGTTTTTGTGGATGCAAGAACCCATAGCAACAAAAACCAACTACAAATATTAATAATTGAGAGAGTTATGCACTTGTGATCAAGAAATCAAGAACTTGTCCAATTAGGTCAAACTTCTTCAATCAACTCTTGCATCTTTTGATTTTCTTTGACAAATTGAGGCATGATGAATCATAGTAGACCTTGTCATGATATTAATTCAAAGTATCTTCAACAATGAAGCTTGAATCTCGATGAAACTTTGTTGAAGAAGGCATGGAAATAAACTCATGAACCTATAAATCAAACTGATGATATGTGTTGTTCCCTTACCTATAATATCATCAATTAGAGAAAACATTCATTGTATTTATTAGTTAAAAATTAATCAATACAAAACATAGATGATCACAATATATAAATCAAGGTGCTTGGTGATTCCTCATGAGTAAACCTAAAGATATGGAGAAGAACCAAACCCTAGTGTGACCTTGTTGTGATTGAGTTGATATGAGATGATAGAGGAATCTTAGGGGCAAAAATTGGGGTACAACAGCTGCCCTTATTTAAGTGTCTTCTATCCGGAGATACGAAGGTTAAAATCCTCGTGTCGACGCGATTGAAGATACTTAAATAAAAAACAAACCCTATTTTTGGCCATAAGAGGCCATGAAATTCTTATGATTGTGCATGCAAATAAACAGATCCAAAGGTGACACGGGATACCAATGGGAAAACATAAAATACAAGATCAAAAGAAAAATAGACCAGGAAAATGAATTACTAGTGAACAGAAGACTCAACCCTATTGGGGTAAAGCCTAAGGAGGAGATAAAGTAACATCAACTCAAACATTGAGGAGAGAAAAGAAAGTATAATAGTGATCGACAGATAACCACAAACTATCTATTTACTAAGAAGATGTCAAAAGAGGTAATGTCGACCCACAGGGGGAAAGAAGTGGTAGGATAATACCAGCAAACATTAATATTAGGGTGCTGCACCCAAAAATTTTCCCTCTCTTTTCTCAAGACATTTCTCATAAAGATTTTCAAAAGCTCAAGTTTGCACAAGTATTTACTAGGTCAAGCCATCTCCTCAACACTAATACCTCAAAATTAGGGTTTGAGCTTGCACAAGGACAATTGGACTTCTAATACTTAAAATGACTTTCATGGATCATTATGGCCCTTCAAGAATGCTCATGTTAAGTTTCAAGTCTTGTATCACAAATTCTGCTCAGTCAATTGACCAAATGACCAAAAATCAGTTGTACTGATGAAAAGTCAACTGATACACCAAAAGTAAAACTTTGACTTTTTAGTCAACGTTAAGTCTCAAATATCAAAATTCATCAAGGAATTCAATAATATCAAGCGTGGTCATCAAAAAATCAAGAAAGTGAAAAGTCAATGTGAAAAGTCAAAATTTTCAAGACTTAGAAATTTTTCTAAGTGTTTTTATACATGATAATTTCATTTCTTCATGTCAATCTTTCACCAAGATGCAAGATGATTCAAAGAAAACTTTCAACATGAAAGTTATAGAACTTGATGATATCTACAATTTTTCATTACTTATTAAATCATAGAAGTGCTTGGATTGTGAGTTATAAATTCATAAAGTCATAACATTTTCATCTAACACTTAGATAAATTTTCAACAGATTTTGGTCAGGATTTTATCCCAACTTCTTGGCATTTTTTCACATGGTTCTAAGATGATTTTGTCAAAATGGAAAACATGAAAGTTATAGAGGATGTTTCAAGCTTTCCAAAACATCCTAGAGAATGAATTTATCATATTTAAGCTAGGAGATTCAAAGGCATGAAGTTGAGCATCCATTCTTGAATTGCAAGTCTTTGTGTTGAAGAACACATAACAAAATCCTTATGCTATGCTGCATAATCTTGTGTTGCTGGCCTTCTAACTTTCCAACCTCCCCATAATTTAATGCTTACACCTACTTTTGAGATATTACCCAAGTGTTTTAGGCATTGTCCAAAAGATCTTTCCATTTATTGCATAAAGGCACCATTGCTATTCTTGAAAAGAAAGCTTGTTGGCACAAAACTTGTCTTGAGCCCATACTTTGTTTGCTTCTGATTTTTCCCCACCATAAATCATGGAAAGTAACCCCTCTAAACCAGCAACTTTAGTACTTCATCTTGGGACCATGACATAACTTGATATTTGCAATCCAACCTAGCCATAACTCCATAGTTTGTAAACCAAATCAGCTTGTTCGCAAACCTCTTGCCTATAAATAGGAGAAGCATTTGCAAGAGAAAGAGGTCAGAAAAATAGAGAGAAAAGCCAGAAGTTTCATTGATAAACCCTCAAAATCTCATATTCACAAAAGTCATAACAGTCCACAAAATTCCCACTCTTGAGCTTTGAAATCTAAATCCTAGAACCCTACATACTTTACAAGTTCTGTCCAAACATCTAAGCACCCCACATACACCATACAGAAGTTGTTCAAACTCAAGAATAAGCATCTGTAACATCTCAATTTTTCCAAGCTTAAGAATAGTCAAGGAAACAACTCAAGCTCAAAGCATAAATTTTAGCTTCAAGGTAAGTCTTCTTGACTTTAACCCTTCATTTCAAGCATCATTAATGATTCATCTTTGAAGATAAAATGTAGTAACGATTGCCCTTGAAGCTAACCTTTTGCTTGTCTTCCATCCTTGTAAATTATATGTTAAGAACTGACTTGTACAGACCATAAAACAATGATGGAGTGAAAAAATTGCAGTATGAGTCTACACGTACCCACATGAGTCGACTCATTTTAGTGGAAGGACAGATTATGAGTCGACACAAAGCCTTATGCATCGACACACACTGCTATATAGGCCCAAAAATAGAAGGAAAAAAGGGTGTATGAGTCGACATAAAGCAAGAATGTGTCCACACATGTAAGGTATGAGTCAACACATACCATTATGCATCGACTCATACTAAGTTGATTTGGTATTACAGGGGCAAGGGAAGGTTATGTGTCGATGCATATAACCATGTGTCGACACATAATGTTAAAAATTGATTTTTCCTCTCTTTTACACTGTTTTTACATATTTCACATATTTTCTTCATAGCTATTCAATATGATTTAATATTTAAGCTCCTATTCATCCCCATTTGTAAATTGTACCCCCATCCCCTAAACGATGTAATAGCGTAGGATTTTAATTTCCGCAAGTTTATCATTTTAATATAATTGTTAGTAATTAGGGTGCGTATGGCAAGATAAAATCAATGCTTAGAAAAACCGTAATCTCAAGACAAAAATGCATGCAATCAAACACACTTTTTACACTTTCACCTCTACGGTTAACTCCACTTGTTGCCTTAAAATGGTCATGTTATGCATGTGAGACATCTTAGCAAAAACAAACAAAATACAAGATCAAAGTACCTTGATGACGCTGCGGATGTTGCCTTACAAATGATATTAGTTCCTTAAGAAAAATGCTAAGATATCTCACAACGTTTATATCTATGACTATATGATTACCCTCGCCCGTCCCTTTACATCCAACGATATGGATTCTTATCAATAAATTAACATAGCAATATCTAAAGGAGGAGGAAAAGAACTAAGACTTTTTGAGTAGGTAGAACGCTCGTAGTTGCTTACTCACAATCCATATTCAAAAACAAACATCTTTTAAAACACACCAAACACTTTCAAAACATGAAATATTTTCAAAAAGTACAACACTTTGTATGCATTCTTGTAGAGACAAGAATCATTACAAAGTTTGCCTAAACCATGGCGCTTTTCAAAAATACTTTCAAACGCATCAAACACTTTCAAAACATGAAATATTTTGAAAAAGTCCAACACTTTGTATGCATTATTATAGAGACTAGAATCATTACAAAGTTCTCCTAAACAAAGGCACTTTTCAAAAATACTTTCAAAACCCATCACAAACACATTTCAAACAAAGAATTTCAAACTGGGCTAGCAACTAAGATCCCATAGATAACTATGGATGAAAAGGGTGCTAACACCTTCCCTTTTCATAACCTACCCCTCGAACTCAAGAAAATATATCAAAGGTCTTTCCTGTTCTTTTCGCCCTTTCCTTATTAGATAAAAGAAAAGTCAGTGGCGACTCTTGCTATCCGCAACAATTATGATAAAATGCGAAACACCCAAGTCAGTTATCCCACCGTATCACATAGGATAAGCCACAAATGACCATCATCAGTACTTATGACTAGAAACAAACAAACTTCTTCAGAGCAAAGTGAATCTCAACGACAAACTATCTCCCATAACGATGAGACTACCATTCATTGGAGTAACAAATCTCAAGAACGAACTATCTCCCATAATGACGAGACTGCCACTCACTAGAGTAACAAATCTCAACAATGAACTATCTCCCATAATGATGAGACTACCATCCATTGGAGTAAAAAATCTCAACAACAAACTATCTTCCATAATGACGAGACTACCATCCATTAGAGTAACAAATCTCAACAACAAACTATCTCCCATAATGACGAGACTACCATCCATTAGAGTAACAAATGTCAACAACGAACTATCTCACATAATGACGAGACTACCATCCATTGGAGTAATAAATCACAACAATGAATTATCTCCCAAAATAATGAGACTACCATTCATTGGAGTAAAAAATCTCAACAACGAACTATCTCCCATAATGACGAGACTACCATTCATTGGAGTAACAAATCCCAATAACGAACTATCTCCCATAATGAAGAGACTACCATCCATTGGAGTAACATAATCTCAACAATGAACTATCTCCCATAATGACGAGACTACCATTCATTGGTGTAAAAAATATCAACAACGAACTATCTCCCTTAATGACGAGACTAGCATTCATCGGAGTAACAAATCTCAACAACGAACTATCTCCTATAATGACGAGACTACCATCCATTGGAGTAAAAATCATGAATCTTCTATGGGAACTAACAGACTTACTGAGGAAGTACAAGTTACTCAAATAAAGAGACCTGCCACTTGCTGTTATGAGAGGGAGTTGTAATAATGACTTCCTGGGGAAGTGCCAATATATTATTGTTGAGGAGATAAAATCTTCACGTTCAAAATAAATGCACATTCTCAAACTAGGGCTTAAAGCCCGTAGAAATCTAAATAATAATGTTGCCAGGAACCACAGATCTAAACCAGAAATAAACCGGAGTGAAACAGTCAACCAAGATAGCACCTGATGAGAAATAAACTCAAAAGGGAAAAACAAATCTAACCAGACAATGAGCTGAATAAGAAGACTAAAACAAAATTCTTCCACGAGGGATAACTCAGTGGGGAAATTGAAAGAATATACACTATCTGCTTAAGGTTGACACTCTATTGGAGAGAGGGTAATATAACTCTGAAAAATAGGGTAATATGCCAACAAAATATTATAATAAATGCAAATGAGCAATGGATTTTAATTCAGCTATGCATGATGTACGTATGAATATTATTATGTATATACTGATAAAACACACATACAACACTAGGAATAACCAGACAAAACCAATTTGGGTAAAGTCAACACTTGACTAAATCACATCTAGGAGGAAAAATATATAAGAAAGTAAGCACCAACTAAGGTAACAAATTTCTGTTCCATGACTTAACTTCACTGGGAAGAAACATAATCCGAAAGTAATAAAATCAAAACAATAAATCAGTATAAATACAAGGATATAACATCCTCCTCCAGGCTTTACCGGGGAACGTCACACAAACATTAATGGGGAAAACAATGTCTCAACATCTAGACTTCCATTGGAGATTATAATGCTGAATTCATTGGGGAGGGCAACACCACATCATTGAGGGGAGCCTAAAATATATTCTTCAATACCAAGAGTAAAGATTACACAAAACTTATTGGGGAGAAATTATGAAACCACATGGGAATAACAACTTTCAGAGAGAAACATTATCTCAGCTTTACTTGGGGATTTAAGAAGTCAAACAATATTGCATGAAATCAAAATTATGGGGATTTTAAATCAAACGCAGCACTTGGCGGGAGAAAACCCAAAAAGTTGACAATTGTTTCAACACTTATTAAAAAAGATACTGCCATTGCCTAGTTGCTTGGGAAATAAACAACAACAATAATGCCAACACTGCCAAAGGGCGACGTTTTGCAAATGATTCCACCTCGTCACGTAAAGGGAGAAGGGACTTTCGTCATATGAGCAAAGACCTTACTGGGGAATCTGGGATAGAGGATTCAGAACATGCAAACTCGGAATCAAAATGAACCAAGATTTGACTGGGGAAAATGGGATCAAAAACCCAACACTGCACCATACATCAATTGGTATCATCTCCAACTATCTGAGAAACACAAGAATATCATACGCATACCAACAAAAGTGACCTGGGAGAACCTTCTTGAGGAATACATATTTCCAAAATTTTAGAGTTTGTCCATCCTTGGAATCACCAATTTTGTTTTTCTTGAGTCACAAAATCTAAAGTAAAAAATAATTTGTAAATTCTTTTCAAAAAACAAAATTTTTATTTAATCTATTTGTTTTGAAAATTACTATTAATAATAAATGGATTCTTTGTAAGCAGAATAAAATAAGAATTTCAAAGAATTGGATAAAAGCTCAAACTTTATTAATAGAATGGTAGTCTGTGAATGACAAGACTCTATAGATGATTACAAAGTTTTTAAAATGGTAATACATTAGAAAAAGATACGCTGAAACACAATGACCATTATTCTCCCTAATAAATTTGAATTCCTGAGTAGCGACTTCTATTGAACTGTGGTGATAATCCGAGAAGATTGTTGCTTCAATGATCAAGTCTTATCTGACGCAGTTACTTTCCAAGAAATCCCTAACTTTTGCCTAAGTTGACCTTGCGGGTTTTCAAACTAGAGGGAAGAATTTATTCTGTTTATGTCTCTAATTTTTTCCTAGACCACCCTTTCGGGTTTTCATCCTATCGAGAAGCTCTTTTTTTCCTAAGTCGCCCTTTCGGGTTTTCAACTTAGTGAGCTACTATTTTATTTCTTTAGGAAAGTATTTCTTGACTGCATCAACATTCATAGGACATGGGAACTCCTTGCCTTCCATAGTTTCAATAATCAATGCACCGCCAGAGAAGGCTTTCTTGACAACATACGGGCCGTTGAAATTGGGAGTCCACTTGCCCCTAGAATCAGCGTTAAAAGACATGATTTTCCTGAGCACGAGGTCGCCTTCTCTGAATTCACGAAGCTTGACCTTCTTATCAAAAGCTTTATTCATCGCCTTCTAGTATAACTGACCATGACACAAGACCTTCATTCTCTTCTCTTCAATCAAATTAAATTGGTCAAACCTGTTCTTGACCCATTCAGCCTCTGACAACTTGGTTTCCATTATCACACGTAAAAAGGGAATCTCAACCTCAACAGGGAGTACTTATTCCATACCATACATAAGAGAGAACGAGGTTTCCCCTGTTTAAGTGCAGATAGATGTGCGATACACGTGCAAAGCAAAAGGGAGCATCTCATGCCAGTCTTTATAAGTAACAACCATCTTCTGGATGATCTTCTTAATATTATTATTAGCAGCTTCAACAACCCTATTCTTCTTTGGCCTGTAGGGAGATGAATTATGGTGAAATTTTTTTAATTCTTTACAAAGTTCTGTAATCATCTTGTTATTCATATTCGAGCCATTATCGATGATAATTCTTCTTGGCACACCATACCGACATATAAGGTTGTTCTTGAAAAAACATACTACCACCTACTTAGTAACATTGGCATAGGAAGCTGCTTCCACCCATTTGGTTAAGTAGTCTATCTCTACCAGGATAAAACGATGTTCATTCGAAGCCTTGGGTTCAATCATTCCAATCATATCAATACCCCACATAGAGAAAGGCCACAGAGAAGAAATAACATTGAGAAGTGTCGGAGGCACATGAATTTTATCAGTGTAAATCTGACACTTATGGCACTTCTTTGCAAATTTATAACAGTCAGATTCCATTGTCAGCAAATAGTAACCTTCCCTAAGCATCTTCCTTACCATCGAATGTCCATTAGCATGAGTGCTAAATGAACCTTCATGGATCTCATGCATCAACATGTCTGCTTTGTGTCTATCCACGCATCTGAGCAAGACCGTGTCATAATTTCTTTTATATAACACATCTTCATTAAGGAAGAAGTTGCCTGCCAACCTTCTCAATGTCTTTCTATCTTTATTTGATGCACCAAACGGGTATTCATGAGTCTGGAGAAAATGCTTGATATCATAATTCCAAGGTTTTTAATCTGACGTTTCCTCTGTTGCAAACACATGAGTTGGTCTATCCAGATGTCGAACGGTGAAACGAGGCACATCGTTCCAAGTATTTACTTGATACATAGAAGCCTAAGTGGCTAAAGCATCCTCCATTTGATTTTCATCTCTGAGAATATGATGGAATTCAACTTTATTAAAGAAAGATAATAACCTTCTAGCATAATCTTTATAGGGAATCGAGTCAGGGTGACGAGTATCCCATTCTCCTTTAATCTGATTTATTACCAAAGCTGAATCACCATACACATCTAGAATTTTGATTCTGAGATCAATAGCCTCTTTGAGTCCCATGATACAAGCTTCATACTCTGCTATGTTATTGGTGCAATCAAATTCCAACCTTGCAGTAAATCAGATATGCGATCTGTGGGGAGTGATAATAACAACACCAATTCCTTTCCCATAAGCATTCACAGCTCCATCAAACACCATTCCCTAACGAGATTCAGGATCAGGACCTTCCCTAGGAAACAGTTCATCACAATATTTTATTTTCAGAAACATAACATCCTCATCAGGGAAGTCATATTTAACAGACTGATAATCATCAACCGGTTGGCGAGCAAGATAATACGCCAACACACTGCTCTTTATAGCCGTATGAGTATGGTATTCAATATCATATTCAGACAACAGCATCTACCAATGGGCAATTCTCCCAGTAAGAGCAGGATTTTCAAAAATATACTTAATTGGATCCATTTTGGAAATCAACCAAGTAGTATGATTCAACATATATTTCCGCAATCGTTTTGCCGCCCAGGACAGAGCATAACATGTCTTTTCCAGCATAGAATACTGCAACTCACATTCAGTAAACTTCTTATTGAGATAATAAATGGCTTATTACTTCTTCCATGTTTCATCTTGTTGTCCTAAAATACAGCCCATGGAATTATTTAACACTGTTAGATACATAATCAATGGTCTTCCTTCAACAGGCGGGAGCAAGATAGGAGGTTCCAATAGATACTCTTTAATACTTTCAAATTCCTTTTGAAAACATCAGTCCACACACAACCTTGATCTTTCTTTAACAACTTAAAGATCGGCTCATATGTTGCAGTCATATGGAAAATAAATATTGAAATGTAATTCAACTGCCCAAGCAAGCCTCTAACTTGCTTTTAAGTTCTTGGTGTTGGCATTTCTTGAATTTATTTGACTTTATCAGGGTCAAATTCAATCCCTTTTTGGTTGACAATGAAACCTAACAATTTTCCTGATCGGACACCAAAGGTGCATTTATTTGGATTCAAGCGGAGACGATACTTCCTCAAACGCTGAAACAATTTCAAAGAATCTCCTACATGACCTTCTTCAGCCTGGGACTTAGAAATCATATCATCAACATATACCTCAACTTCCTTGTGTATCAGATCATGGAATAAGGTTGTCATAGCCTTCTGGTACGTTGCACCAACGTTCTTCAACCCGAAGGGCATCACTCTGTAACAGAATGTTCCCCAGGGTGTGATAAACGTTGTTTTTCCATGTCCTCAGGAGCCATTCTAATTTGATTATATCCAGAAAATACATCCATGAATGAGAATACTTTGAATTTTGTTGTACTATCAACCAACATATCAATATGTGGCAATGGAAAATCATATTTTGGACTAGCTTTGTTTCAATCTCTATAATCCACACACATGCGAACCTTTCCGTATTTCTTTGGTACTGGGACAATATTGGAAATCCACTGAGGGTACACTGATTTCACAAGAAAAATGACATTAATCTTCTTTAAAACTTCTTCTTTAATTTTCACTGCCATATCAGGGCGAGTTCTTTGCAATTTCTGCTTGATTGGCAAGCATTCTAGTTTTAGAGGCAAATGATGTTCCACAATATCAGTATCTAACCAAAACATATCTTGGTAAGACCAAGCAAATTTATCAACATATTCTTTCAACAATTCAATAAACATTCTCTTCATGTCAGGATGCAACAACGCTCTAATCTTGACTTCCTTTGGATCTTCCTTTGAAACCAAATTGATTGTCTCCAACGACTCTTTATAGGGCTTAATGGCACTTTCCTCGAGATCAAGCAACCGTGAAACCTATTCTGGGATTTCATCATATTCTTCTTCATCGGCCACACACCCAGGATATTAAAAGTTGGGAGAGAGTGCAGGGTTATTGTACTCAACGAGTTTTTTAATTAATCTGCACATATGGTTTATGATTGCTTTTAGAAACTGACCCATATAATAAGTGATTATGCAGATTACAATTACTATTTATTTTTGAAAGGTTTTTTCTGATTACCATTTTCCAAGAAAAAGCATAAAATAAAGACACAATTTGGGAATCAAAGACAACTATTATTATTGATTTTAAAGATCAAAGCAACAAATATGCCCATACAATATCAATACTTTCACCTTGGGCAGAGTGAAAGATTTTTGAAAAGATTAACGAAGAACAAATTACTTTGAGACGTGAATGCAAGAGGGAACATCAATAGTGATACAATTTTTGACTCTAACTCCATGTGTCACGTAGTTCGGCATCTGCTTCTCTACTTCACCTTCTACAATAGCATTGATCCTAGGAACAATTGGATGAAGATAACCTACGTTGTGAAAAATATCCTGATATTTGCCTAAAGCAGACTTCAGCTTCATATTCTCACCTTTATCATTCTTCACAGAGAATCCCAAACCAGCTCTATTCTTATTCATAGGTGGATCCATAATATGCCCCCATACTTTACTAGGACCATTACGCACTACCTGCTGAGCATCCTTAAATGAAGCTATATAATTCTCATGTTCCCTTCTATTATCAATGGATAAAGCTTGGAACTGAGTTCCAAAAACAGCTTCATCCGCTTCCACAACACTGAAAGAGGATAAATGAGATATTAACAAAGCATGTTCTCCATTTATGATGACCACCTTTCCTTCACGAACAAACTTCAGATTTTGGTGCAAAGTTGAAGTGACAACCCCTGCCTCTTGTATCCATGGTCGTCCCAGTAAACAGCCTTCCCCGATGACAGACTTCCTTGATACAATATCTATAACTTGGAAAGTAATCTGAAATAAGTGTGGGCCTATATGAATATGAAAATTTACTTCCCCGATGACATACTTTCTTGATCCATTGAAAGCTTTCACAATTATTCCACTTGGGCGCATGGGATTTCCTTGGTACTTCAGCTTCATAAGCATGCTCCTCGGTATGACATTTAAAGTGGATCCATTGTCAATTAGCACATTTGACAATGAATCGTTCTTACAGTTCATGGAGATATGGAGAGCGAAATTATGATTCCTTCCTTCATCGGGCAGCTCGTCATCACATAAACTCAGGTTTTTACAGGAGATAATATTCCCAACAACACTATTGAATTGGTCCAAAGGCATATCACTTTCCATGAAAGCTTGATCCAATACTTTCATCAAAGATTCCCCATGGGCAGAAGAGTTCATTAGCAAGGCTAGAATAGATATCTTTGATGGAGTCTGCAACAATTGATCTACGATCATGTAGTAGCTCATCTTGATAATCTTCAATATATCATCCACATCTTTTTCCATAGTAGTACCACTAGATTCCCCCACCTCTTTCTTGGATTCAGTACTTTCAACAACATTTTTATCAGCATTAATACTCCCTCGAATGACAGGTGCGAAAACACGGTGTTGTACCCCAAATTTGCCCTCCCATATTTCTCCAAACATTGCAAGAAAAATCTCCAATTGGCTCAAGATTGCTCAAGAGTTGGACAGTCAAGCTATCTCCTAAGGCAGTCAACCTCAAATTAGGGTTTTGTGTTGCATCAAGGTCCTTGCGTCCAAATGACCTCAAGTGCTCCCCAATGTCCTAATATGTTCTCAAGTTCATCCATATCAAATTTCAAGCCTTGCAGAGGAAGTTTGGTCAGTCAATTCCTTAAGAGGTCCAAAAATCGACTGTGCTAGGGCAAAAGTCAACTGTGCCCCACATACAGTCAAACTTCAAGATTCATCAAGGATTGCTCAAAATTCATCAAGACTCAAAAGTTGCTAAATTAGGGTTTTGTAGGAAAAGTCAACTCAACTTTGACCAAGCATAACTTTCTCATATTTTATGAGAAATGACCCATCCAAAGCTCATTTTGAAGAGGATGCAATTTCCTACAATCCATCTTCATACCCCAAGATCCAAAAATGCACTCACAAGAAGTTACAAATTTGGACATTATAGGTCATTTTTGAAAGTCAACAAAAACACCTTTTTTTCCAAAGCTTATAACTTGAGCATGGAATATAAAAATGAGATAATACAAAAAGGGTTGGTTATAGGACATCTCAATATTTCTAAAAAGTCAAATAACACTTCCAAAAGTTTAAGATTGAAGAAGTTATGCATTGTTGAAGTTAGGCATTTTTGCAAAATTGCCAAAAGTCAAATATCCCCAAAACTTCAAATTTTGTCAAATGGGCCCATTCTTTTCCACTTGATTTGATCTTGTCACACTACACACGTGTCCTAGCTTCAGACTTGTGTCCATTTATTAATTCTTCTATTTTATTTGATTTTTTATTGAATTAACTCATTTTAAATCAATTTAAATCAAATAAAATCCAAATATTGATTACTTAGGATCTTTTTGGTTGTTATAGGTCTTAATTATCATCATGATCAGCATCAAATTCATATTTCACCCTATCATGAACAAAGATATGGATTTTGGGCAAAATAAGCAAGTTTTCAATGGAGGATCAAATCTCCTAGCCATAATATACAAGGATTCAGTCCAAAATTGTTGACCTAATACATTGCTCATTACTTATACAAGCCAAAGGACACGAATTCAAGGGTTGGAGGCTGCAGAATAATCAAAAGCAAACTTGAAAAAATTGCCAAAAAGAGTGAATCTGAAATCGTGCTTAGAGGCAGTTTCAACACCAAATCTCAACACCAATCACTTGCTGGATATCCACTGAAGCGAAGCCAACTCAAAACCAATCCCCATACGCGCCCCTAAGCTCTGTAAGTGTCCCAAAAATATGCCTTTTAGTTGAATTCGTATATCATTGTTCTTGCACTTTTCTTGCAAAATCTTTGCATATTCATGTTTATCATCCAATTTACAAGCTTTCTGCATTATTTGATTGCATTAATATGGCCTGTAACCCCATAGTCGAGTCTAGGGTTCTTGGTTCGTGTTTTTTGGGCGTTTCCTTTGCAGGAGAAATTGAGGCCATTAATGGACATAGGCGTGATCAGGAAGCCTAGACGAGCACAACCATGTGCTTGGAATCAATTTCCATGGCCTAGAATGGATTTTAGGATGCAGATATGGATTTAGCTGCGGATATAAATCTGCAGGTAAATATCCAGGGTCAAATGAAGAAGATGAAAACGTGGCCCTCCCCCATTGGCTGATTCATATTTCGCGCTTTATTTTTTTATAATTTTTGATCCATTAACTTGTTTCTCATATTATTATTATTATTATTGAATACTATAACAACTAAAAGGCGTTGGTGCAGTGGTAGTGGCAAGCGTTCAAAGTCCAATAGGACCTGGGTTCGAATCCCAGGTCCCCCCATATTTCTTTTTTATTTTTCTTCAGGTATTCCAGCACGCTTCAGCAATTGTGGTCTATCATATGCCCTCAGATCTCAAAGCGCCAGATGGCCCCCAGGCCAGATCTGGTGGTCCAGATGTGATGTCCACCCTATTTCCTAGTCAACATGCCATATGGAATCAGAAAAGTCAGCCAGGCCAATGGATTGATGGGCCACAAAATTGCTATCAAGACCCCTCTAATCAGGCCCATATATTTCTAACTCTTTCTATTTTCTTTTTTTTTTTTTTTGCTTAATTGTTTATTCTTATTATTTTTATTATCATTAACAAGTCAAAACTTTTTCTTAATAAAATTAAAACCAAAAATATTTTATTTATTAAAATTAATTTCAGCATTTTTATTTTTGTTAATAAATAATAATTGAATTAATTTATTTAATTAGGAATAACTTTAATATTTTTGCAATAATTAAAATTAATTTAGACAATTAGGTTTTTATTAACTTTGATTAATTTATTTTTATTTCTTTAAATATCAAAAATCCAAAAATATCATTTTTTAAATTTGTTTATTAATTTAATAATTAAGTTAGTTTAATTTCCTTTTAATTCAAAATAACCAAAAAAAATTTTCTTTAATAATCAAAGGGTCAAAACCCTAGAACTCGCCCAATTTAATTTCCTGCACGCGTTCCATTTTTATTCAATATTGTATCTGTTTCCCGAAATGTAATAGTTTAATAGGACCTTTACTATCTTTATCGCTTTATTTATTTTCTGCATTTTTATTTCAAGGGTTGTTTTTGGCGATGTAAATACCCGACGCCTTGTAATAGTTAGTTTTAATTTCTGCAATTTAATTTCCGCAACTTATAAACTGTTAGATGTTTGATAATAGGGAATGCATGACAAGATCAAATGTTTAAACCTAAAATCAACATAGATAACCATTGACATGTACAAAGATAAAATAAACTGAAAACGACACACTCGCACATTCTCACTCTTAGGGTACACCTCACTTGGTTGCCTTCGAACGTGGTCATTGAGTATAGGAAGTTTTAGAGGTCGCCCTCTTGTCCAAAGATCATAGTTGCCTCGAAACGGTTGCCTCGGAAAAATGATCTAAGACATTAGGGTTACCGCTAAGGCATCCTAACATTGCTTTAGTGACCGCACGTCCCTTAATCGAATTGACCCTTAAACTCCGACGACAATATTACCTACTCATCAATAGTGGGATAGTATTGTCTAAAGGACATTAGCACAGATCGATTCCTTTTTCGAGTAGGTAGATGGTTCTTAAGTACTTGCTCCTTCAAAACAAAACAAAACTTTTCGCACTTACACCTTTCAAACAAAAACTTCTCTCAAACCCACAAACACAAAGAAAAGAAAATTTTGAAAACACTTTGAGCAAGTACCTAAGAGCCCGTGGATAACCACGGATAGAAAGGGTGCTAACAACTTCCCTTTCTATAATCTACCCCCCGAACCCGAGAAATATCTCAAAAAAGGAATTTTTCTGTGCTTTTTTCCTTTCCTTGTTGGATAAAATAAAAGACGGTGGCGACTCTTGCTTACCGCGACATTTTGCGAAAACAAACGCAAAACGCGAACCAGCATTCCAAAAACAGTCAGTTCTTCCCACCGTATCACAGAACTGGCGACTCTGTTAGGGACGCTTAATAAGTGGGGTATACCTTAAGAATAGTTCATAATGTTTTCAATTGCGTGACTTGTATGCTTTATATTTGTGGGCTTGTATCAGAGTTACTATAGATCCTAACCCGGATCTGGGGGATACCCTTTAGGTAAGTAGCAATAAACTGTGAGGGAACTGTACGGCATAGACCGATACGGTTGAAGCAGTAGCTACGTTGGTGTGGCACTTTAGTGTGTACCGATATCCCTTGTGTTGGAACGAGGAGAATATGGGTCTTCTAAAGGGTCATTAAGCACCAACTGACCTTAGAACCTTGAAATTGACCAACTTGGCCATAGAACAGTAGCAGTATGCTACACTCATTGAGACTAAACTCTCGCGATGATTCCGGCTGCAAGAAAAGGTTGCTAAATTGGAATTATGACTGATTGAGGGTAGTCAGTGATATTGAGATCCTCTAGAACCCGGTTACTATTTTTAGGACAGGTTTAAACCAACTGAACTGAAAGAGGGTAGTACCTAAGCTCCTTGCCAGCCTGAAATCTAAGGGCTCTCTGTGTGACTTGTGTGCCTTTACCATGTTTGCTATTTGTGGATACTTGTGGTGTGTTTTCTATCATGACATCATGACATCATAACATTGCATACATCTTGCATTGGACTAACCTATTTCAAAGACAGGAGGGATTCATCTTTGTTCTGTTTTGTAGGTCATCATGATGCCCATGCATAGGAATACCATCCGGATCAACTTCGTCCAGGTTCCCACCATGCTTAAAGAGTTGGTTGCAAAGATGCCTGATACTACCTCCTTCATCAGAAGACACGGGTATCTTCTCAGTTTGGTAACCTCCAAATTGGATGAGAAGATGATGAGTGTCCTGGTCCAATTCTATGATTCGTTGTACCATTGCTTTACTTTTCAGGACTACCAGCTGGTCCCCACCTTAGAGGAGTTCTCTGACCTACTTGGTATCTCTATCCGAGAGCAGACCCCGTTTACTGGTTGGGAGAAGGTCCTTAGGCCGAAAGAGATTGCTCCAGCCCTTCATATGACAAAGGATGAGGTGATGAATAATTGGGAGACTAGAAGTGGAGCAAAGGGCTTTCTGACTATGTTCTTGGTTGGTAAGGCTAATTATTTCTGGGATAGTCTAGACTTCAAGGCATTCGAGGATATTCTAGCTCTTCTGATATATGGCTTGGTATTGTTTCCGAACTCTGACTCCATTGTTGATGTGAATGTAGTGAAAATCTTCATCTCTCGCAATCTTGTACCCACTCTCTTGGGTGACATTCTTCATCAGCTTTATGCCCGTATCGCCCGAAAGCGGGGGACCTTGATGTGATGTGCTCCATTATTGGCGAGGTGGTTTATTTCGCACCTCCCCAAATCAGTGCTGAAGAACAAAGAATGCATGGGCTGGGCTTATAGGGTTATGTCTATTTCCCATAATGACATCATCTGGACTCTCAAGGGTATGGACGAGGTGGCTATTATTGATCGATATGGGGAGTACCCCAATGTTCCCCTGATAGGAACCCATGGAGGAATTTCTTACAATCCATGCTTGGCCTTACGTCAGTTTGGGCGAGCCAGAAGAGAAGGACCTCATGAGCTATTAATGCCTAGTATCATCTTTGATTTTCAAGGGGATAGCGATGAGCAACGCCGCAGGTTCATAAGGGCTTGTGATAGAGTTCACAGATCTGATCCACATGAGATGGGTCCAAAGACTTCTCTTTCAATGGAGCCATATCTCAGATGGGTTCGTATCCGTGCCCAAAAGCTGGGTATGCCCTATGAAGCCGTCCTACCTATCATTGTTGAAGTTGATAATGAAGAAGGGGTTCTTCCGACCATCCTCCATCCTTATATGCCCACTGACATTGGGGCACTGAAAAGGTCTTGGATGCAACTGAGAGAAGAGCGGGATGCTTACCGAGAAAAGTTCAACGAGCAAGAGAAGAAGATCCAGAAGTTGACCAGGAAGCTGGAGAACGAGCGGGTTCTCAATGACTATGTCCGCACCGACAAGAAGAGACCATGGGAGCACTGATTGTCCTTTGATGATTTCCTTTCCAATTTTTATTTATTTTCAGTACTTCCTTTCTTGTAACGCCTTAAGGGCATCTATTGAACAATTTGAATTTCAAAGTTTACCTAATAAAAGTGTGTTTCATTTCTTGTTTACAAATTTGAATCTCTCGATGTCTTTGAAATCACATCATACGCATTTCATCCCATGCACTTCATAACAGGTACCCATTACAGGTCTCTTATCTTCTTCGCTGTTTATTTCAGCACTCATCATGTCTGCTGAACCTTCAACTGAGCAAGCAATCAAGGCCTTCCAGGCCCAGAATGCCCATTTCCAAGAGTTGTTCATGAATCTAGCTAAGGGTCAGCAAGATCTGAAGACCCTGATTCTGAAAGAGAAGAAGAAGAAGAAGAAGAAGAAGAAGAGGACAGTCCTGTTTAACACAGGTCACAGGTTTGGAAATAGGCTACGAGATGAAGTTGATTTGACCACCTCATCCGGAGGGAAATATAGTCAAGAGGAAAGGAGGGCTCCTAGCCCTGTGGTCTCAGACAATGAGACGAATTTCGACGAAGACCAGTATCCTCCAGCCGAGGATAGATACAAACAACTGGAATACCGGTTGAGTGCGATGGAAGTTCAGAAAGTGTCGGGTCTGGACTTTGGTGATCTAGGTATATCATCTGGGGTGGTGATTCCCCACAAGTTCAAGGCACCAGCCTTTTCTAAGTATGACGAAGTTTCTTGTCCGAAGCTGCACCTCCGGTCATATGTAAGGAAGATTCATCCGTACACCACTGATAAGAACCTATGGATCCATTTCTTTCAAGACAGTCTCTCAGGGACTCAGCTTGAATGGTTCTACCAGTTGGACGGAGCCAGTATCCGTAGTTGGGAGGATTTGGCTACTACTTTCTACAGGCAGTACCAATACAATTCCGACCTCGCTCCCACGCGTACCCAACTCCAGGGTATGTCAATGGGAACGGGCGAAGGTTTCAAAGATTATGCTCAGAAGTGGAGGGACCTCGCCGGAAGAGTACAACCACCCTTGGCTGATCGGGAACTTGTGGATATGTTTCTGGGGACCTTGTCTGGTCCATTTTTCAACCATCTGATTGGAAGCTCTTCGTCTGGGTTTACAGAGCAGATAATGACCGGTGAAAGGATTGAGGCTGGTATTAAGGATGTTAAGATACAAAAGGGTGCTTCATCAAGCACCGAGAAAAAGCCTTTTAAGAAAGAGTCAAGTGTTGTCTACAGTTCGAAAAGCCAGAGTAGACCTGAACGCCGCCAAGCTGTAAATGCGGTTGTTATTTCAAGACCTACTAGTGCTCCTCAGCACAACAATCAACAAAAGGACGAGAGACCTCGAAGGCAATTCACTCGTCTCAGCATGACTTTGTCTCAGATTCTGCCACAGTTACTGAAAACCAATCTAGTGATTCCAAGGGAGGCCCCGAAGAACCCAAATACAACATCACCGAAGTACAACCCTAATGCCCGCTATGCTTTTCACTCTGATAGCCCGGGGCATAATACAGATGATTGTTGGTCTTTAAAGAATAAGATACAGGACTTAATTGATGCGAAGGAGATTGAGTTTGAGGCGCCCGAAAGACCTAATGTTGTGACTGCTCCTATGCCCAAGTATGGAGTGAATGCTATAGATGAAGACTCGTTTGTGGTTTCCGTGAATGACATTGTTACCCCTTTGATGACTGTGAAGAAGAACCTTTTGTTAGCCGATTTATTTCCGGGTTGTGACGAAGGTTGTCGTATGTGTTCTGCCCTGCCAACTGGTTGTCCACTTTTGAAATCAGGTGTCTAACGCCTGATGGATAGTAAAGAAATTCTTTTTAAGAAGACTGTTGTTCCTTTAGTCCATGCTGAAGAAGTTGCCATTATCACCATCTTCGACAATTCTTCCAAGGCTTCCTCGAGAAAGCCTGTTAGAATTACATCTGTTGCAAGAATTGCACCATTGATCATCATTGTTCCTGGGCCTATCCCCTACACCTCTGATAAAGATGTCCCTTGGCATTATGGGGCTGATGTTTATTTTCATGGAGTTAAACAAGAGTTGGATGCTGATACTGAGGTCAGCAATATTGTTGGACCTGCTAAAGTCACCCGCAGCGGAAGACTTTTCTCACATGATATCTCTGCACCAACTGCCCGAAAACCTGTTGTTATAACACCTGCCAGTGTACCTGCTACTATTCCCGTTCAAGTTCCTATTCTTACCCCTGTCGCTGAGTCTTCTGATACTCAGGGCAAAGGGGCCTCTGATGAGCCTTCCCAGACGGAGGCACCAAAGACGACTACTGTTGAAGATTCTAGACAAGAGATGGAAGAGATTCTGAAGATTATCAAAAAGAGCGACTACAATATAGTCGAGCAGCTGGGGCAAACCCCGTCCAAACATTCTATGTTATCACTATTGCTATGCTCAGAGGCCAATGCCAAGGCTCTGATTACATTTCTAAAGACTGCCCACGTACCACAAGAGACATCAGCTGATCAGTTTAAAGATTGCATGGCCAATCTGACTGCTGATAATGGGTTGGGTTTCTCTGACGCCGACTTGGCTGCTAAGGGGAAGAATCACAACGATGCCCTGCATGTCTCCATTGAATGCATGGGCACTACTCTTGCTCATGTATTAGTGGATACTGGTTCCTCATTGAACGTTTTACCGAAGAAAGCTCTGGACCGGTTAGACTGTGAAGGGTTGGAGCTAAAGCCAAGCAACATTGTGGTTAGGGCCTTTGATGGGTCTAAGAGAATGGTGCATGGAGAAGTTGATATCCCGATTAAGGTTGGTTCTCAGGTTTTAAACTCGATGTTCTATGTGATGGACATTCGGCCATCCTATTATTGTTTGCTAGGTCGCCCATGGATCCACAAAGCTAGGGCCGTAAACTCAACGCTCCACCAGAAGCTGAAGTACCCCGTCAAAGGGAAGACTGTGACAGTGCAAGGAGAGGAGGAGTACATGGTGAGCCATCTCAACTCTTTCCGATATGTAGAGATGGATGGGGAGTTCATTGAGACCCCATTTCAGCATTTTGAAGAGGTTCCCCAGACGCTGGCATCAACCGAGACTGCTGTTGAAGATTCTCCTATGAAGATGGCTTCCTTCAAGGATGCCTGGGCCGTTGTCGAGAAAGGTGGGTGTGCGAATTGGGGACAACTCCCGGATTTTACACAGAAGACTAACAAGTTTGGTTTGGGTTTCACTGCAGAAGATCAAAAGGTTGTTCAGAATGCACGGATCGGAAGACCTCCCGTGTTCATCAGCAACTCGAGAGTGAATTCCATTGAAGACGATATGTAAGAATCTGAGTTCGACAGCTAGATCTATCCTACGACTGACGATGGACCAAGCAACTGGACAGCAAAGGACTTCATCCCTATTTCTTTTGTTACCCAGTAATGAAACTTTTGTTTTGAATTTGTAACAGACAATTTTTTAAACTTTACGGCCCGGTGTCTTACCCGGGGCACCGTGGCTTCATTTGTGAGGGCTTTATGTGTGTCATCTAAATATATCATTAATAAAAGCATTGGACGTTCTTGCATTTCAAATTTTCCGCTCCTTGTTTTTCTTTATTATATATTGCAAAACAGCTATTTTACACACACTCGCATATACAGGTCTACATCCACTCTGGATCTCACTGGTAACGACTCTGCTACTACAAGTTATGACTTCGAAAATCCGATCAACTTAGCCGAAGACGAAGGTGAAGATGATTGTGAAGTGCCTGGTGAACTTGCAAGACTGTTACTTCAGGAAGAGAGGGTTATACAGCCGCACGAAGAGCCGGTGGAATCAGTGAATCTGGGTATTGAGATAGACAAGAAGGAAGTTAAGATCGGGGAAAATCTGGAGCTTAGTGTGAAGCAACGGTTGATTCAGATGCTGCGTGACTATGTTGAGATCTTTGCCTGGACTTACGAAGATATGCCTGGTTTGGATGCTGATATTGTGGTTCATCGCCTGCCTACCAAGGAAGATTGTCCCCCAGTGAAACAAAAAGTCTGTCGAATGCGCCCAGAGATATCTGAGAAAATCAAGGCTGAAGTTATGAAACAGTTTGACGCCGGTTTTCTAGCAGTTACTTCTTACCCACAGTGGGTGACCAATGTGGTTCCTGTACCGAAGAAGGATGGTAAGGTTCGAATGTATGTTGACTATAGGGATCTAAATAGGGCGAGTCCCAAGGATGATTTCCCTCTACCTCATATCGATGTTTTGGTTGACAACACTGCACAGCATAAGGTCTTATCCTTTATGGATGGTTACTCCGGTTATAATCAGATTAAAATGGCTCTCGAAGACATGGAGAAGACAACCTTTGTTACTCAGTGGGGTACTTTTTGCTACAAGGTCATGCCCTTTGGACTGAAGAATGTTGGGGCAACGTATCAGCGTGCTATGGTTGCTTTATTTCATGACATGATCCACCATGAGATTGAAGTGTATGTCGATTACATGATTGCAAGATCCCAGACTGAGGAAGAACATCTGGACCATCTTCAGAAGTTATTTGACAGATTGAAGTTGTACAAGCTGAGGTTAAACCCGAACAAGTGCACCTTCGAGGTGAGATCTGGTAAGCTACTGGGTTTCTTCATAAGCGATAAAGGTATTCAAGTGGATCCTGCCAAAGTGAAAGCTATACAGGAGATGTCAGCTCCCAGAACAGAGAAATAAGTCATAGGTTTCCTGGGACGACTGAACTACATTGCCTGATTCATCTCGCACCTGACTGCTACTTGTGAACCATTCTTCAAGCTGCTGAAGAAAGATCAAGTAGTACGTTGGAACGATGAATGTCAGGCCGCTTTTGAAAGGATCAAAGAGCATCTCCAAGAGCCACCTATTCTGATGCCACTAGTTGAAGGGAGACCTTTGATTTTATACTTGACAGTACTCGACAACTCAATGGGGTGTGTGCTGGGTCAGCATGACGAGTCTGGCCGAAAAGAGCATGCTATTTATTACCTTAGCAAAAAGTTTACCGACTGCGATACCCGATACTCACTGCTCAAGAAAACTTTCTGCGCTTTGGCATGGGCTGCTCTCCGACTGAGACAGTATATGTTGACTCACACTACTCTATTGATTTCAAAAATGGATCCAATCAAGTATATCTTTGAAAAGCCCGCTTTGTCCGGAAGAATAGCAAGATGGAAAATGATATTGACTGAGTATGACATCCAGTACACGACTCAAAAGGCAATTAAGGGAAGTGTATTGGCAGACCATTTGGCACATCAGGTGGTGGATGATTACTAGTCTATGAACTTTGAATTCCCGGACGAGAATATCATGATAGTGACTGATTGTGAGACACCTGGACCGGATGAAGGACCTGAAGAAGGATCCCGATGGTCTATGTACTTTGATGGAGCTTCAAACGCTTTGGGTAATGGCATTGGCACTGTGATCATATCTCCTAAAGGATCTCATACTCCATTCACCGCCTGACTATGTTTCAACTGCACCAACAACGTGGCAGAGTATGAAGCATGCATTATGGGTCTTCGAGCAGCAATTGACCTAAGGATTAAGTTCTTGAGTGTCTTTGGAGATTCCGCTCTCGTGATCAATCATATCAAAGGCGAGTGGGATACGAAACACCCTAATCTTATTCCTTACAAGGAGTATGTATTAATGTTGCTTCCCCATTTCGAGGAGATAACCTTTGAACACTTCCCTAGAGAGGAGAATCAGTTGGAGGACGCGTTAGCTATGATGTCTTCTATGTTCAAAGTCAATTGGGACAACAAAGCTCCCTGTCTTATCATCGAAAGATTGGACGAACCTGCACATTGTTGTGACATTGAGACTGAAGAGGTAACAGAAAAGCCCTGGTTTCATGAGGTGAAGAGGTATCTTGAAACTCAGGAGTACCCCGAGGGTGCATCTGTTAATGACAAGAAGTTTCTGATGAGATTCGTAGCAAAGTTCTTCATCAGCAATGGCATCCTTTACAAGTGCAACCATGATTCAACCTTACTGCGATGTGTGGATAAGAATGAAGCAGAAAGGATCATGGCGGATTTACATGAAGGTACTTTTGGGGCTCATTCCAGTAGACACACCATGGCAAAGAAAATCCTTCGGGCAGGATACTATTGGTCCACAATGGAAGCTGATTGTTATCAGCATTCTCAGACATGTCACAAGTGCCAAGTCTATGCTGATAAGGTGCACATACCTCCATTTTCTCTGAACGTCTTGACGGCACCTTGGCCTTTTGCAATGTGGGGCATTGATATGATCGGCGAGATCAGACCTACGGTATCCAACGGGCATCGTTTCATCTTGGTAGCAATCGATTACTTTACGAAGTGGGTTAAAGAAGCTTCATTTGCTACTGTAACTAATAACGTCGTGGCATGGTTCATTCGGCAAAATCTGATCTGTCGATACGGTGTACCAGAGAGGAACATTACAGACAATGGTACCAATCTCAACAATAAGATGATCACTGAGCTTTGCAAGCAATTCAAGATACAGCATCACAACTCTTCTCCTTACCGGCCGAAGATGAATGGGGCTGTAGAAGCAGCTAATAAGAACATTAAGAAGATTGTGCAGAAGATGACCGTGACATACAAAGACTGGTACGAGATGTTACCGTTTGCTCTTCATGGGTACCATACCTCAGCACAGACGTCAACAAGGGCAACACCCTATTCCTTGGTTTATGGCATGGAGGATTTCTTGCCCATTGAAGTTCAGATACCCTCTCTCTGAATCATGAAGGATGCAGGTTTGAGCGAAGATGACTGGATTCAGACCCGGCTTGATCAACTGAATTTAATCGATGAAAAGAGACTTACTGCTATTTATCATGGTCAGACGTATCAAAAATGGATGATCAAGGAATTTAACAAGAAAGTTAGACAACAGGAATATCAAGTTGGGGACCTGGTTATCAAGCGCATCATATTACCTCAAGGTGATCCCAGGGGAAAATGGACCCCTACTTACGAAGGGCCATTTGTGGTTAAGAACATTTTCTCAGGAGGAGCTATGATTCTAACCACCATGGATGGTGATGACCTTCCTCACCCCGTCAATTCAGACATAGTGAAAAGATACTACACATAATCAAAGACCCGCTAGGTTGACTGGCCTAGGCAAAAATAAGGGCTTCCCGGCGAACCAAAATGGTTCGGGCAGAAATAAGGGATGAAAATGAGAGAATCTGTACACCCGGCAAGTCGAAAACCTGAAAAGACGACTTGGGCAAAAGAGGGTATCCCGGTGAAATGAAAACCCGAAAGGGCGGTCCAGGAAAAAATTAGGGATCAAAGCGGAACACTATGTCTCATTGGATCACCTTGCATCCAGACTTCGGTATCAACTATCAAGCTCGGACGACACTAATCAATCTGATCTACCTTCAACCAGTAGCAAAGTGATGAGATGCTCGAGGACATAAAGGCAATAGCAGAGTTGGAACCCAGTGGGGTTATTCACATAGCTGTTTTGTTTATTTTTTACAAAATGTATAAACTATCTGCTCGGCGGTGTTCTCTTAGTAGGACGTCAGCCTCTTGTACAAAAACGCCTATTTACAGGCCAAACTTCAAAATCAATACAATTCATTTTCAAAGAAATTTCAAACTGTTCTTCTTTATCTGTTTTAATTTGCAAAGAACGTCCAATGTTCATTTTCGATATATGCACTTGACATTAATTGTTGCTCATAAATATTTACATGCGAAACGAAAAGATGAATTACTGGTAATATCATAAACAGGGGCAATAAGAAGTGTCCAAGTTGTATAGTTGCTCTGTCCACCAGGTACAAGGTGGATTCATCTGAAGAATATGACCAAAGTACTTTCACTCCCGGCAGCGTAAGACAGTAATGGTAGCTCTCCCCAGCTGAGATTTGCAACTATGAACGAATCAATAATGCTCTCCCCAAGCAGAGTTTATCTACCATCAGCACTAAAAAGCTCGATATCCCCGGCAGTCTTAATATTCCCCAGCGGGGTATAAGGATATTCCCCAGCAAAGTATAAGAATGTCCCCTGGCAGAATACAAGATACCCCCAGTGGAGTTAATATTTTCCCAGCACAGTCTGAAAAAGCTTCCCCAACGGAGTTGAAGCATCATCCCCAGTAGACTCTGAAGTTTATCCCCAACGGAGTACAAAAATAAATCTCCCCAGCCGAGTTCAAAGGATCATTCCCAGCAGAACTCAGGAGGTTATCCCCATAAGAGTCTAACAGGTTTATCCCCAACAAGTTTCAACTGAAAGATCATCTCCAACGGAGTCCATTCCTTTCACAAACAGGAATTCAGTTCCTCAACGGATTCAATATCACCAGCGACGGTAATCCATTCCCAGTGGAGTTTATCAGTGGAACCCTTAGCACAACACCTCTTCCCCACAGAGTAATCTACTCATCAGTTTATTCCCCAATGGAGTTATCTTCTCCTGCAGGTCTATTCTCACAATCATCTTCGTTCGTCTTCCCCAGCGGAAACGAAGAGTTCAACTCTATTCTCCAGCAGCTATCCGGGATTTATTTTCCCCTGCTAAAGCATTACATTTCCATACATCATGATACATGCATATACGCATCATACCATACAATCTCATTTATGTTGAGAACATCATTGCTTGATCCATATCATGCATTGCATATGACTGACCTTTACCTTTCAGGAAAGATGCAATTAAGTTCTCAGTTATTCCAAGACCTTGTCTGGTCCAGTTAAATCGATTCCTAAAGATTTTTCTGATGTCGATCCAGTCAAAGTTAATCCAAGACCTCCTCCGGTTCAGTTAGATCGCCGATAAGATCTCTCTGATTCGTATTCCAGTTGAAGTTATTCCAAGACCTTGTCTGGTCCAGTTAAATCGATTCCTAAAGATTTTTCTGATGCCGATCCAGTCAAAGTTAATCCAAGACCTCCTCTGGTTCAGTTATATCACCGATAAGATCTCTCTGATTCGTATTCCAGTTGAAGTTATTCCAAGACCTTGTATGGTCCAGTTAAATCGATTCCTAAAGATTTTTCTGATGTCGATCCAATCAAATTTATTTTAAGACCTTGTCTGGTCTAGTTAAATCGATTCCTAAATATTTTTCTGATGTCGATCCAGTCAAAGTTAATCCAAGACCTCCTCTGGTTCAGTCAGATCGCTGATAAGATCTCTCTGATTCGTATTCCAGTTGAAGTTATTCCAAGACCTTGTTTGGTCCAGTTAAATCAATTCGAAGATTTTGCTGGTGCCGATCCAGTCAAAGTTAATCCAAGACCTCCTTTGGTTCAGTCAGATCGCTGATAAGATCTCCCTGATTCGTATTCCAGTTGAAGTTATTCCAAGACTTTCGTTTGGTCAAGTTAAATCGATTCGAAGATTTTTCTGATGCTGATCCAGCCTAAGTTATTCCAAGACCTTCCCTGGTTCAGTCAGATCTCCGATAAGATCTCCTTGATTCCTATTCCAGTCGAAGTTCAGACCACCTACCAACAGTCTCCAAATGGCATCTTTAAGCCCATTCCCGACATCACCAGGCTGATACCACTTCATGCGAGTGCAAATTTCTGGGCACTCTAGTGTTCAATCATCTTCCACCTTCGGATCACGAAAGGCCCGGAAGCCAATCTACATCCTCAGGTTTAAGAAGATTGAACAGGGGCAGCTGTTGTACCCCAAAATTTTCCCTCCCATATTTCTCCAAACATTGCAAGAAAAATCTCCAAGTGGCTCAAGATTGCTCAAGAGTTAGACAGTCAAGCTATCTCCTAAGGCAGTCAACCTCAAATTAGGGTTTTGTGTTGCATCAAGGTCCTTGCTTCCAAATGACCTCAAGTTCTCCCCAATGTACTAATATTTTCTCAAGTTCATCCATATCAAATTTCAAGCCTTGCAGAGGAAGTTTGATCAGTCAATTGCTCAAGAGGTCCAAAAATCGACTGTGCTAGGGCAAAAGTCAATTGTGCCCCACATACAGTCAAACTTCAAGATTTTTTGTCAAAATTATCATTTTGAAGGATATTTCATCATTTTATCAAGGTTTGATCATGATTCATCAAGGATTGCTCAAAATTCATCAAGACTCAAAAGTTACTAAATTAGGGTTTTGTAGGAAAAGTCAACTCAAATTTGACCAAGCATAACTTTCTCATACTTTATGAGAAATGACCCATCAAAATCTCATTTTGAAGAGGATGAAATTTCCTACAATCCATCTTCATACCCAAAGATCAGAAAATGCACTCACAAGAAGTTACAAATTTGGACATTATAGGTCATTTTTGAAAGTCAACAAAAACACCTTTTTTCCAAAGCTTATAACTTGGGCGTGCAATATCAAAATGATATGAGACCAAAAGGGCTGGTTAGAGGACATCTCAAGCTTTCTAAAAAGTCAAAGAACACTTCCAAAAGTTTAAAATTGAAGAAGTTATACATTGTTGAAGTTGGGCATTTTTGTAAAATTGCCAAAAGTCAACTATCCGCAAAACTTCAAATTTTGTCAAATGGGCCCATTATTTTCCACTTGATTTGATCTTGTCACACTACACACGTGTCCTAGCTTCAGCCTTGTGTCCATTTATTAATTTTTCTATTTTATTTGAATTTTTATTGAATTAATTCATTTTAAATCAATTTAAATCAAATAAAATCCAAATATTGATTACTTAGGATCTTTTTGGTTGTTATAGGTCTTAATTATCATTATGATCAGCATCAAATTCGTATCTCACCCTATCATGAACAAAAAGATGGATTTTGGGCAAAATAAGCAAGTTTTCAATGGAGGATCAAATCAAATCTCCAAGCCATAATGTACAAGGATTCAGTCCAAAATTGTTGACCTAATACATTTCTCATTACTTATACAAGCCAAAGGACACGAATTCAAGGGTTGGAGGCTGCAGAATCATCAAAAGCAAACTTGAAAAAATTGCCAAAAAGAGTGAATCTAAAATCGTGCTTAGAGGCAGTTTCAACACCAAATCTCAACACCAATCACTTGCTGGATATCCACTTAAGCGAAGCCAACTCAAAACCAATCCCCATACGCGCCCTTAAGCTCTGTAAGTGTCCCAAAAATATTCCTTTCAGTTGAATTCGTATATCATTGTTCTTGCACTTTTCTTGCAAAATATTTGCATATTCATGTTTATCATCCAATTTACAAGCTTTCTGCATTATTTGATTGCATTAATATGGCCTGTAACCCCATAGTCGAGTCTAGGGTTCTTGGTTCGTGTTTTTTGGGCGTTTCCTTTGCAGGCGAAATTGAGGCAATTAATGGACATAGGCGTGATCAAGAATCCTAGACGAGCACAACCATGTGCTTGGAATCAATTTCCATGGCCTAGAATGGATTTTAGGATGCAGATACGGATTTAGCTGCGGATATAAATCCTAGGTAAATATCCAGGGTCAAACGAAGAAGATGAAAACATGGCCCTCCCCCATTGGCTGATTCATATTTCACGCTTTATTTTTTTATAATTTCTGATCCATTAACTTGTTTCTCATATTATTATTATTATTGAATACTATAACAACTAAAAGGGATTGGTGCAGTGGTAGTGGCAAGCGTTCAAAGTCCAACAGGACCTGGGTTCGAATCCCAGGTCCCCCCATATTGCTTTGTTATTTTTCTTCAGGTATTCCAGCGCGCTTCAGCAATTGTGGTCTATCATATGCCCTCAGATCTCAAAGCGCCAGATGGCCCCCAGGCCAGATCTGGTGGTCCAGACGTGATGTCCACCCTATTGCCTAGTCAACATGCCATATGGAAACAGAAAAGTCAGCCAGGCCAATGGATTGATGGGCTACAAAATTGCTATCAAGACCCCTCTAATCAGGCCCATATATTTCTAAATCTTTCTATTTTATTTTTTTATTTTGCTTAATTGTTTATTCTTATTATTTTTATTATCATTAACCAATCAAAACTTTTTCTTAATAAAATTAAAACCAAAAATATTTTATTTATTAAAATCAATTTCAGCATTTTTATTTTTGTTAATAAATAATAATTGAATTAATTTAGTTTAATTAGGAATAACTTTAATATTTTTGCAATAATTAAAATTAATTTAGACAATTAGGTTTTTATTAACTTTGACTAATTTATTTTTATTTCTTTAAATATCAAAAATCTAAAAATATCATTTTTTTAATTTGTTTATTAATTTAATAATTAAGTTAGTTTAATTTCCTTTTAATTCAAAATAACCAAAAAAATCTTTCTTTAATAATCAAAGGGTCAAAACCCTAGAACTCGCCCGATTTAATTTCCCACACGCGTACCATTTTTATTCAATATTGTATCTGTTTCCCGGAATGTAATAGTTTAATAGGACCTTTACTATTTTTATCGCTTTATTTATTTTCCACATTTTAATTTCAAGGGTTGTTTTTGGCGATGTAAATACCCGACGCCTTGTAATAGTTAGTTTTAATTTCCGCAATTTAATTTCCGCAACTTATAAACTGTTAGATGTTTGGTAATAGGGAATGCATGACAAGATCAAATGTTTAAACCTAAAATCAACATAGATAACCATTGACATGTACAAAGATAAAATAAACTGAAAATGACACACTCGCACATGCACACTCTTAGGGTACACCTCACTTGGTTGCCTTCGAATGTGGTCATTGAGTATAAGAAGTTTTAGAGGTCGCCCTCTTGTCCAAAGATCATAGTTGCCTCGAAACGGTTGCCTCGGAAAATGATCTAAGACATTAGGGTTACCGCTAAGGTATCCTAACATTTCTTTAGTGACCGCACGTCCCTTAATCGAATTGACCCTTAAACTACGACGACGATATTACCTACTCATCAATAGTGGGATAGTATTGTCTAAAGGACATTAGCACAGATCGATTCCTTTTTCGAGTAGGTATATGGTTCTTAAGTACTTGCTCCTTCAAAACAAAACAAAACTTTTCGCACTTACACCTTTCAAACAAAAACTTCTCTCAAACCCACAAACACAAAGAAAAGAAAATTTTGAAAACACTTTGAGTAAGTACCTAAGAGCATGTGGATAACCACGGATAGAAAGGGTGCTAACACCTTCCCTTTCTATAATCTATCCCCCGAACCCGAGAAATATCTCAAAAAAGGATTTTTTTTCTGTGCTTTTTTCCTTTCCTTGTTGGATAAAATAAAAGACGGTGGCGACTCTTGCTTACCGTGACATTTTGCGAGAACAAACGCAAAACACGAACCAGCATTCCAAAAATAGTCAGTTCTCTTCCCACTGTATCACACACGGCCATTGCGGTTTACTCGGCTGGCTTCAGCAATATTCTTAACATCAGACAAAGGTTGTATAGGAACCTCCACACCATCCTCTAGTATTGTAGCATTGTATTTATATGGCACGACTTTGTCTGATTCGTAAGGAACATGACCCGACAAGCAAATCACCACTGGAGAAACAATTGGCTTGCTATTGTACTCAATCTCTATAGGGGAGGAACACCAAAACAAGGCACAATAACATTCACCCCTCTTCAGAATACTTATACATCACAAAATCGTTGCTGGAGAACATATCTTCATCAGCAGAAAAGAATTCATCTGCAGAAGCATACTCATCATCTGACATAGTTTCGACCGAGCAATCTTCAATCACGTTAATCCCACTGTAATCATCTCTATTTCCTAAAATATTGATAGTACCATTGTCTAATAAAACTGAACACCCTTTCTCACTATGGAACAACCACGAGAATCTCTACAGCAGATCCGACAAGACCCATAATGGTGTTCTTCTTGATCGTCCATGTGATAGAAGGTAGCGTGCAATTGCACCAAATCGTCATTCATATGATTCAGGTCAAAAATCCAGAATTCTCTAGGACATCCAAAGACCATATTCATATCTTCTTTGTACTTTACCCTTGGCCTGATTATATGAATGAGGCCCTCATCCATCATTTCCTGAAGATCAACTTTTATCTTATCACATCCCTGGATATCTATATTGTAAATACCATAACCTACATGGTCATGCGTATAGTAACTGAACTCGCAGAGGTCAGCATACATCTTTACCAAATCTCCTCTAACCAAGTTGATATCAAAAATCTGGAAGTCGCCTAGAAAACCAACAACCATGTTTATAGAATTTGCTCCTCCATGCTTTCGCAAAGGATTATCTTTAACGTTAGGTCCAACATCTTTAAAGGATAAAAGGCCAGATCTTACCATATTTTGTACTTCAGATTTCAAAGGATAACATTTCCCAATATTGTGCCCTGGTTTTCCTTGATGAAAAGTACACGTATGGTATGCCTTATAATACCAAGGTAAAGGTGATAGTATAACAGGGCGTGGCCTGGTCTGAACCAACTTCTTCTGAATCAAAATCGAGAGTAACTCTGCATAGCTCATTGGAATATAGTCAAAAGATTCTCTCTTCTGAATTTTCCCTTGATTTCCCTGAGGAGATGGTCTCTGATAGACAACAGTGGCTTGAGCTACATTGACGACTGGAGTCATAGAAGCAACTCGTTGCTAGTACTGTTGATGCCTTCTAGTTGGTCTAATCTTCCTTTCTCCAATAACAACATTCGTTTCACTTTATTTCTTTCGAGAGAAACCATATGACGACTTCATTATCCCTTCATCTCTTGTCAAACGCCTCTCTCTAACATCCTCTTCCAAACAAACACCCATGCTTACCATTTTGGTAAAATCACTCGGTGCATTGGCGACCATCCTTTCGTAATAAAATGATCAAAAGGTTTTTAGGAACACCTTGGTAATTTCTTATTCTCCCATAGGTGACAGTACCTGGACAGCTATCTCGAGCCATCTCTGCATATTCTTTGAACGACTCCTTGTCTCTCTGAGCCATTTCCCTCAATTAGTCACGGTCAGGTGCCATGAACATATTGTACTTATATTGTTTGATGAAGGCTTCCCCTATATCATTAAAGGTGCGGATACTACTAATGTCCAGACTCATATACCACTTCAGAGCAGCACCAGTTAAACTATCTTGGAAGAAATGAATGAGAAAACATTGATCATCAGTATGGGTAGACATTTTTCTGATATACATCACAAGGTGGCCAAAAGGGCAAGAGTTGCCCTTGTTCCTCTCAAATTCCGGTACTTTAAACTTGGCTGGCACCTTTACATTGGGAACCAGGAAGAGCTCACTGATGTTTTGTCCAAACAATTCATTTCCTCAAAGGGCCTTCATTTCCTTCTACATCTTACTGAACTGGTCCTGAAAATCATCCAACCAGTTATAGAAACCCATACTTTCACTCAGTGGAGGAACAGGACGATAAACTTCATCATTAACAAACCGCATATCATTCACCAAAGGAGGTGCAATATAATGGATCTCATTTCTAGCAGCAGAAGTAATATGCACCACAGGAGGTGCGAGAGTAGCAGCAACTTGCACAACTGAAGCAACTTGAGTGTCAAGATTAAAACCTCCTGGCATGAAGTTTTCAGGCATTCCCCACGGGAAACCTTGAGGCATACGTTTCTGAGAAACAGTAACTGGGGTAACAGAAACAGGAACTAATGGACCTTCAGAAGCATTTGTTGTTTGTTAAGGCTGAGAAAGTGGTGGCTGATTCTGAGCAGCCACCCATGATTCCATCAAAGCAGTTAGATTAACCATACCGGCCTTCAAATAAGTAACTTCTTCGTGCAGCTCATGATTCTCTTGTTCAAGATTCTCCATTTTCTTCCTGGAATTAGCCCGAGTATTGTACCGGTGAGACAACTTGCTGAATGAAGTAGAGAAATTCAGTAAGACACCTGGGTATGAACAGAAATGCAAGAAATATGTATAATATGATGCATGATATGCAATGCATATGATTTATTTTTTATTATTAATATTTCAAGGGACTTAGAGAATTATAGACAATTTTGCAAATATTAAAGTACCAACACATTTTGAAATACTGAAAATCTCATTATAATAACTTCAAAATGAATTGCAACTTTTACTGAATCTAAAATCCTAAAAAAGCAAAGCTGATGAATATCACTCCACACACTGACGCTTTCTTGTGAGTCTTGTAATCTGAGCCTTCAACTGCTTGTTCTCTTCTATATACCTGTCGGCAACCACTTTCCAATCACCAGAGTCCGGAAGTGAATGAATAAGTCCTAATTGATCTCTAGAGGAAAATAAATCCTCTTTCCTCTCCATTATATCTATATCACGACTCTCAATAATCTCGATCAAGTCATCCTTATCGTTCAAGTTTGCTCGGTAGGAGATCTCTAAAATCTGACGCTTATTCTTCCAAGCCTCCTTCTCCTACTGCATCCTGACTAGGGTAAGTTAAAGCTCTTCCACATCATCTAAAAGGGGAGGAGTGGTCTTCACAAACATATCAGGCATATGTGCTTCATGAGAATACGACATCTTCAACTGAATTGCCCTTGCCTGTACCCACCGGAGATAAGGTTCCAAAGAAACAACTCCTCTAGGTCCCAAGTCCTTTCTACTCTTGTTGTGAACATGGCGCCAAGACTTTGCAATATCATCCTTATCTTTCTTATGATCATCTCCCTCTTTAAGAAAGAAACCACTCAAATGAATACTATTTGGCTTGTCTCTCATCGGATATCCAAGTTCTCGTCGTGCAAGAATGGGATTGTAGTTAATTCCTCCCATTGTACCAAGAAGAGGTACATTGGGGAAACTACCATAACTATCAACAGTCTTTACATCATGGTAAACATGATGATACCAAACAATGTATTAATGAGTGAGGGCCATAATCTTTGGAGCCCAACGAGGTTCCTTCTTGACATCCCAGAAAGCATCGGGCTGAGGTAAGTGAGAAATAAACCAATGATACAACAAAGTCGTGCAACAAATGATCATCCCTCCATGATAAGAATCCCAAAGATGAAATAGAGTAATAAGCATCTCCTAATGATATAGGGACTAGATTGTCTATCAAAAAGATCCTTATGGCATTAATATCCACACAGTTGTCGATGTTCAGAAATAAGAACAACCCATAAGCAAGCAGAGCAAAGATAGCTTCAAAGGCAACTGTACTCTTCATCCTAGAAAAATAACAAGCTTTCTCTAATAAAAACTAAGTGGGTAATCCTCTAATTCCTCCTTTGGTAGTCATGTGGGCCTCAATATCGGACTTCCCCAAATGAACTAAAGCAGCAATCTCATGGGACTTTGGCTCCCCCTCCAAACTGGTGAAAGGGACATGATTGGTAATAGGTAAACCCAGTAGATAAGAATACTCCTCCAATGTAGGCATCAACTGATAATCAGGGAAAGTAAAGCATCGATACATCAGATCATAAAACTGGACCAAAGTCGAGAGAATACCCTCCTTCATCATGAGCTTCATGAGAGACACGATGGATCCACACTTCTTCTGAAAATCTATAGAACTCTCAATCTCGGTAATCAGGCTCATCAAATGATCTATCTTAGGATTCTTGAAACTGTACTTCTGAGTCTTTCTTTTCCCATAATCCATGGTTAAAAGTACCTGAGATATTCGCAAAAAAGTCAACTTTAAGTCCCTTGAAACAAAAATGTTTTAAAAGATGCTCATGGATTCATGAATGCATGATGCAACAATCACACACAAGATCACAAACATGGGGGGGGGTCATAGGTTTGACGTAACGAGCATGAAGTTAAAGGTACTACCCACAAGGTATGGTCTAATAGTTTATCACTTTCTGAACAAGGTTCTAAGAGGTTCCTAGAGTCTACATCCTTCCTTCGGATATTACCAACATCCTGATTGACTCGGTAATTAGTAATATTCTCAGGAAAAACTCGTCTGAGTGTAGTATCGCGTGACAACCATTTACGGATTACTCCGTCATAGTATCCGCACTACACCTTAATGGCGAAGATGGGTTAAAGGTTCTACTGTCCTCAGTTTCAGCAGGCTCCCCGGTCAAAAGCAGCACGTCTTCCTGATTACTTGGTAAACGACACTACAGACAAAGGGGCCTCCACTGAGCGGGGGATCTCATACCTCCTTTTGGCATTACTCCCTCAAAGTTAACATGACTATACCGCCTGTCCTATCTTAAGTTTTTCCAAGTCCGAGTATAGGACTTATGAGAAATCACCAAGCACCCTGAAAACTAGGAAAATCCAGATAAACATATATACAACATATAATATACAACAAATAACAGCACATATACAAATAAACAAAGATATGCTCAACCCACTTACAGATGGGCCAGCAATTGGTCGATCTTTCCCAAGTGAAGTCACCATTTTTTTTCTGTAGCAGTAGAAATGTTGAGACAAAGCCATTAGATTGACTTAACTTGCACAGATCAAATAAAAATTGTCACTGTGCTTTATTGTTTCCAAAGGAATGGGAAAAGAATGAATAACCCAAAAGAGGGGGAGAGAATCTAAGTTCGGGGGTTAGTTAAGTAAATGGAAGTTATTAGCACCCTAAACATGTACGGTACTCTGCATGAACCTCTTTGAAAATTTGTGTATTTTGGCTATAAGAATTGTATATAAAATTAGATTGTGGGGATGAGAAAAGAAGTATTTTTTTATAACTTTTGCACCCGCTGCAGTTGCGAACTTTTAGTGCCTTTAAAACTTTTAAAACACGGGTGTGTTGGTTAATTTTAATAAATGAGACATCACCGTCATATCTGAGTGGA
The DNA here is from genome assembly GCA_948472305.1 of Vicia faba. Taxonomy (NCBI): domain Eukaryota; kingdom Viridiplantae; phylum Streptophyta; class Magnoliopsida; order Fabales; family Fabaceae; genus Vicia; species Vicia faba. Next base: position 913,790,293 of record OX451736.1, on the reverse strand, counting down.
AGAACATACTTACTACCCATGATTATGAGAAAGGAGAATTTGTGTCATCTCAAAGTGGAGGATATAGCTTATATTTTAAAATCTACAAAGCCTCGCTCAACACCCAAGTAGAAAATATCTCACTTCACTTCATATCGTAGAAGTATAGTATCTCGCATCACTACAAAGATTGGCAAGAGTGTAATCTTTTGAGAAAAGTTTTAAGGTAAAAAGCTAAAGTGGCAAAATGGTTTGAATGAGATTGATTGACTTTTAGTCTTTTCACAAAAATGTCAAAGTATTATTAAGTTGATTAAAGTTTTTTTAAGAAAATATTTTTGAAAATGCATGGACATAAGTCCAAGTTTATTGTGAAAGCGGTTCAAGTTTGGAAAACAAGAATAGTTTTGAAAAGGAGGGAGAAGATTTTGAAATTAAAGGAGATGGGAGGAGATAAAGGGACTATCCTAAAGCATAAGGTAAAATCTAGGGAAAAGAACTGTCTAACCAACAAGAAGCCAACATTTGACACAATGAGTCAATGTAGAATTCCCTTCCTTTGGATTTTAAATCAAACAAGCAAAGATGATAAAAACTCTTAAGAAAACCCAGCTTCAAAGGCATTAAGTCTTCATAAAAAATTAGGCAGAGTAACGACTGTATACAGATGAATTCCCAATCACAGACAAAGCATATAATCATAATAATATGCACACAAAGAAAACAAACAAATCAATATCTTGGGGTAAACCCCAAGAACTCCATACAAAATTGAAATAGAAGTCACAAGGTCTCAAGGTAGGTCAAGGTCTCTAATCCTAGGTTCAAGAAGTCCATAACTCCAAAATGCCAAGGATAGTAACCAAATAGTCCAAGTAACATTAAAGTTTTTTATGGTTCAAGTTGATTATTAGGTATCTTAAAAAAGAAATGTGTTGTACCCCAAAATTTTCCCTCCCTTTCCCAAGACAGTTTCTCACAAGGATTTTCAAAAGGCCAAGTTTACACAAGTACAATTGGATTTTTGGCTTTCAGGCATCAAATCAAAAGAGAGCAAGTTTGCCTTGATTCATAAGATTCGATTGGGCATCTAAAATCCTTCGAACAAGCTTTGTTTCACAAGCTTTAATTGGGAATTTGGCCTCTTTCGATGCAAGTTTGTTTCACAAGCTTCGATTGATCATTTGGCCTCCTTCGATGCAAGCTTGGTTCACAAGCATCGATTGAGCACTCTGCCTCCTTCAATCAAGTTTAATTCACAAAGCTTCGACAGAGTGTTGGCTACTTCAGGCTTGATTTTGATTCACCAGGAAAATACTTCCTTCGTGCCTATTTCGATTCATTGGGCAATGACCTCCTTTGTACCTGCTTTGATCCACAAAGAAGTTTCCTCCTGCATGCAAGCTTCGATTGAGCATTGGCTTCTTACGTGTCTGCTTTGATCCATAAGACAAATGCCTCATTTGTGTTTGCTTTCGATGCAAAAGGCAAAATCTTCATCTGCATGTCTGCCTTCGATTCACAAGGTTAAAACTTCCTACATGCCTGCTTCGATTCAGAGAGCATTAGCCTCCTACATGCTAAGGTTCGATTGGATAATGGCTATATGCATGCAGGCTTTGACTGGGTAATGTCTATCTTCAGGCCTGCTCTGACTCCACCTCTAAAACCCTTCAACATACATAGGTTTTGCACTATGACACACAATATGATCCCTTCGAAGTAGCATTCAAAAGGTCCATTTTAAGAACATGCTTGTGGTCCATTCGAAGAACATGCATGTGGCCATTCAAAGAACACACATGTGGTCCATTAAAAGGATACACAATTGTTGGAAACAAGTTTGTTTCGCCTTTTGATGAGTCTGGTTCAAGATGCTTGCTGGCCAAAGTCCTACATGCTGCCAAGCCCAAGCCTCCTGCACAATTAGATTCATGACAAAAGAAGCTTCGACTGGCCAGAATGAAGTTTTCGATTGGGCTAGTTGGGTATTTTCAGAGCCAATTGAAGAACAAGGCAAATAGGGGCTCAATCAAATAAGCCGCATTAATGAAGCCCAGAGCCATCGAAAGGAGTAATTCAGAGCCAATCGAAGAACAAGGCGTGGAGGCATTCAAAGGGGTCAGGGAGTGAAACATGTCCAGCTTCATCCCAAAACCCAAAAGGGTAGGAAATCATCAAAGATGGCAATCCTTTAATTTGTCTAATTTTTTTTTCAAAGCCATGTTTAATGGCTGGTACTTAATGCCATGCTTCTTTCCCCATTTCTTTGTCCCTTCACACCCCTATAAGTATAGAACTAGAGTGCAAGCATGGATGGATTACCCACAGAGACATTTCGCCCACACACGCACGTTTCCTATACAAGAATCACACAAAATTCTCCAAACCTTTACAAAGTGGCCAAATTCGAAAAGTTCGTGCAAACTCCTATCCCTCTCCTGAGATTCCCAGGAAGGCTTTCAGCCTCCTGAGCAAACAATTCCACGCCTAAAGCCATAGATCTAAGCATCTTTGATTGGTAAACGTTTGCAAATCCAAAAAACTGCATTTTTATGGCATATTAGTACTTTTAACTTGTTTGATTCATGTTCAGGGCTATTTGGTAGTACAAGTTTAATGTGAATGAGATCGTGCCATTGCTAGGGCATAATCTGATATTTCCTTTGAATCCCTGGGTTTAGGTTATTTCGAGCCAAATTAAGCTTAGACTTGAGGTCAGAAGCTTCAAATTAGGGGCAAGGAGGATAAGGTGTTGTGTGTGTAGAGGCAGGGGTTTTTGATCCCTGCCTCTTGCAATGATTTTTTCTGTTTGTTTTCTTGCAGATTAAGTACCCTCCACATGCAATCCATCATACGCTTTCAACAACATCCCTCCCTGGATCGAAGGATAACATACTTCCCCAGATCGAAGGATAACATCCTTCCTTGGATCGAAGGATAGCTACGTTGGTGTGACATATTTGTTGGTACTGGTAGCCCTTGAGTAGTCAAGGAGAACATGGGGCCGATGTGTGGTGGCATGAAGCACCAACTGACGTTAGAACCTATAATCGAACAACTTGGCCATTAGGAAGTAGTGAGTTAGCTGGCTTTGGTGCAGTTTGAAGTTGGTTGATACTCGATACTACACTCATTGAGATCTGACTTCCGGGATATTCCGGTTTCCAATAAAGAGGCTTGCGCTGAAATAATTCTCGGTGAAGAAAGATCAGTGATATTGAGATTCCCTAGAACCGGGTTACTTTCTAGGACAGGTTGAACCAACTATACTTCAAGAGGATACTCACCTATGGAATCCATGCAAGCCTAAACCTAAGGATCTGTTTGTATGCTTGTATGTATTTATTTGTACATAACATCATAACATGGAATATCACACTAACCATTTCAAGGACTTTTAGGACTTATATGTGTGTCTGTTTTGTAGGACATGGCTCTCATTCGCATAAATATTATCCAAGTTAACCTCGTAAGGGTGCCTCCTAAACTCAAAGAGTTGGAATCAAGGGTTCCTGAGAATTCCCCATTCACTAAAAGACATGGTCGACTCCTCAATTTGGTCACCTCAAGCCCTGATGAAGACATGGTGAAAGTTCTCTTTCAATTCTTTGACCATTTACATCATTGCTTTACATTTCCCGACTACCAGTTGGTGCCTAACACGGAAGAGTTTTCCAAGTCATTGGGAGTGCCTATTCTCAATCAATTACCTTTCAACGGTATGGAAAGAGACCCAAAGCCTGAGGAGATCGCTCAAGCCCTGTATTTACAATGATCCGACATTGTGACAAATTGGGAAGCAAGAAGTAGTGTCAAAGGGTTTCTAGCCAGGTTTTTGTTTTAGAAAGCTCACTATTTTTGGGATACTTTGGATTTTCAAGCCTTTGAAGAGGTGTTGTCCCTTCTCATCTATGGGATGGTACTATTCTATAACTCGGACCAACTCATAGACGTGAATGCGGTCAAAGTTTTCATGTCTCATAACCCGGTGCTTACTTTACTTTGAGACATTCTACACTCTTTTCACAATCGCACTATAAAGAGAAGAGGAACCCTTATGTTTTGCACCCCTCTGTTGGATAGGTGGTTCATTTTGCACCTACCCCGATCTGTTGTAAAGAACGAATAAGGCTTAAGATGGTCTAATAGGCTGATGTCTCTCACGCATTCAGATATTCACTGGTTCCCTCGATCTGTGGAAGATGTTACCATCATTGATCGATTTGGGGTATTCCCTAATGTACCTCTCCTAGGAATTAGGGGAAAAATAACGTATAACCCTTGTTTGGTGTTGCGACAGTTTAGGTATGCTAGGAGGGACGATCCTCATGATGCACTAGTTCAGGGAATTGCATTTGACTATAAGAATGACGTCCAAGGGTACCGTCAGAGGTTCATTCGAGATTGGGGCATGGTGAACAGAGTGGATAGAAAGACATTGGGGCATAAGAACTCCATCCCTTTGGAGCCTTATCTTAAGTGGCTGCGAGTACGCGCTCAAAATCTCATGATGCCTTACCCCGCCATTCTACCTATCATCATGGAACCTATTGCCGATATAGATGTACCCCATACTATTCTTTATCCTGACATGCCTACTACTCTCTAGGAATTTCAAAGATCTTGGATGCAACTCAAAGAGGAAGAAGATACCTTTGAAGCCCAGTTCTACGCAAGCGAGAAGAAGGTTTTGGAGCTTACAAGACAATTGTATGAAGAACAGAGTTTGAATGCCTATATTGCACCAAAGAGGATGCACTCATGGGAAGCCTGAGTCCTGTTTGATTTAGGATTTTTGTTTTATCTTTGTTTCTTCCATTGTAAGCCCAAGAGGCATCATTGTAATCATTTAAACTTATGAATGAAATTAATGTTTGTTCTCTCTTCGTCTAAGCAAATTTAAATCTTAAAAGTCCTTGAAAACATTGCATAAACATTAACACGCATATCATTACATAAGCAGGTATTTCGAGATAGGTTTCTTATTCTTTTCGCTGTTTATTTTAGCAAAAAGAAATGGCTCTTGAACAAACAGTAAAGGATCTTCAAGCTCAAAATGCTTAGTTGCAACAAATGTTCCTGGCTCTGGCTAAGGGGCAAAAAGATCTGAAAGCTCTTATCATTAAAGAGAAGACCAAGAAGGCAAAGAAACCATCTGGAATCTTGAATTTGGGAAGAAGGTTTAGAAAACCGGCTAAGCAAGCTCTAGATTTCACAACCCCGTCAAATGAGGGGGACAATCAAGAAGAAAAGCCAATAGAAGAAAACAATAACCCTGGGACTGATGAGGAAGAGGCTGACTACTCTGAAGAATAGTATCCTCCTGCTGATGATAAATACAAACAGCTAGAGGATTGTCTCAATGCTATGGAGATTCAAAGGGTACCCGGGCTGGATTTTGAAGAGCTAGGACTGGTCTCAGGGGTGTTCATCCCACAGAAATTCAAGGTCCCCCCACCTTTGCTAAGTATGACGATGTCTCCTGTCCTAAGTTGTACTTAAGGTCATATGTCAGGAAGATTCAACCCCACACTACTGATAGGAATCTGTGGGTACATTTCTTCCAGGAAAGTTTGCCAGGGATGCAGTTGGAATGGTTCTATCAGCTGGAGAGAACCAATATCTGCAACTGGGAAGATCTGGCTACTGCTTTCCGCAAGTAGTACCAATATAATGCTGACCTCGCTCTAACTCGTACGCAATTGCAAAGTATGTCTATGGGTTCCACAAAGGTTTCAAATACTATGCCCAAAAGTGGAGGGATCTTGCGGGAAGAGTCCAGCCTCCTCTGTCTAATAGAGAGCTGGTAGACATGTTCTTGGGCATGTTGTCTGGTCCATTTTTTAACCATTTGATTGGAAGCTCTCCAGCTGGGTTTACTGAGCTGATTTTGACTGGTGAACGGGTAGAAGCTGGTATTAAGAGTGGTAAGATTTAGAGGGATGCATCCTCAAGTACAATGAAGAAACCCTTCACTGGTAAGAAGGAGGTCAGTGCTGCTTATGGCCAAAGAAATCAAAGCAAAACCGAACGTCGTCCGACGGTATGGGCTGTTATGATTTCCAATCTTGCATCAAACCAACAACGAAACAATTAGCGCATGCCAGATGCACCCAGAAGACAGTTCACCCAGATCAACATGACCTTATCGTAAGTTTTGCCACACCCGTTGGAATCCAATCTGGTGACTCTAAAGGAAGCTCCTAAGAATCCCAATACTATATCTCCCTCCTAAAACCGAAATGCTCGATGTGCCTACCATTCACAAAGTCTGGGGCATGTTACAAACGATTGTTGGGCTCTAAAAAATAAGGTGCAGGACCTTATTGAGGCAAAGGAGATTGAGTTTGACCCTCTGGAGATGCTTAATGTGATAACTACACCAATGCCCAAGCATGACCTGGGAGTCAGTGTTATTGATGTTGTTTCCACTACTGAAGAGACTGACAGTGACTGTGACATGGACAAGTGGATCTTCCCAACTATCAGCGGTGGACTCAACAATTGGGAGGCCAAAGATTTTGTTCCTATTACTTTTATTCAAGAGTAATTATCTTTTAGTCTTTTTTTTCGGGATATGTAATATTTGAACAATTGAAACTCTAAAGCCTTGTGTCTTACCTGAGGCACAATGGTATATTTGTAAGGGTTATCACGTCATCTTCATATGTCATGAATAAATCATTGGAAGTTTTGCATACAAATTTTACGCTCTCTGTCTTTCTTTTATACTTTTTAATTTATCGAAATAGCTATGCTCTCTTACACACACCCACGTATCAAAACTGCAGATCCACATCCACTCGGGATCCCATTGATAACGGTTCTGCTATTGCCAATTATGATTTTGAAAATCTGATCTATCAAGTCGAGGACGAAGGTGTGGAAGATTGTGAAGTACCAGGAGAAATTTCCAGATTGTTACAACAGGAAGAAAGGGCAATACAACCCCCATGAAGAGCCGGTTGAGACAGTAAACTTGGGTACTGAAGATGATAAGAAAGAAGTCGAGATAGGTGCCAATCTGGAGCATAGTGTCAAAAAGCGTCTAATTCAGATGTTACATGATTATGTTGAGATCTTTTCCTGGTCATACGAAGACATGTCGGGAGTTGACACTGATATTGTGGTTCATCGCCTACTGACGAAAGAGGACTGCCCTATAGTGAAATAGAAGGTTCATCGCATGCGGCAAGAGATATCAGAAAAGATCAAGGCTGAAGTCATGAATCAGTTCAACACTGGTTTCTTAGCTATCACCTCTTATCTATAATGGGTTACTAATGTTGTTTCGGTACCTAAGAAGGACGGTAAAGTACGATGTGTATGGATTACATAGACCTGAATAGGGAAAGCCCCAAGGATGACTTTCCGCTTCCCCATATTAATGTTCTGGTTGACAACACCGCACAACATAAGGTATCCTCCTTCATGGATGGTTTCTCCGGGTACAATAAGATCAAAATGGCACCCGAGGACATGGAGAAAACAACTTTCGTCACGCAGTGGGGCACTTTCTACTACAAAGTTATGCCATTTGGGTTAAAGAACGCCGGGGTAACCTATCAGCGTGTGTGATACGGTGCGAGAACTGACTTTTTTTGTTACTACTGGTCTTGCGTTATTTTTTCGCAAATGTAGGGTAAGAAAGAGTCACCACCGTCTTTTATTTTATCCAACAAAGGAAAAGGAAAAAAGAACAGAAAAAACCTTTTTTTTGAGATTTTTCTGAGTACGGGGTGTCGATTATAGAAAGGGAAGGTGTTAGCACCCTTTCTATCCATGGTTTACCATGGGCTCTTAGGTACTTGCTCATTTTTAAATTTCTTTTGTTTGTGTTTTGAAAAGCATCGAAAAATTCCTTAGTGCGGCGTTTCACTTTATGGTAACCCTTGTATCAGTCCTCAAGAGTGTGATAAAGCATTTTTGAAAACATTGTTTGAAAAGTGTTTGAAAGTGTAAGTGTGAAAAATTGATTGTTTTGATCAAGTACTTAAAAGTTTCTACCTACTCGAAAAAGACTGTTCATTTTCTTATTTCCTTTAGACAACGCTATCCTATTATTAAGGAGTAGGTAGCTCCATCGTTGGAGTTTAGGGGACAATCGAAAGGGACGTAATGGTCATTGAAGGCAACATGAAAAGATACCTTAGCATTTCATAGGGACTGTCATCATAAGATCATTTCTCGTAGGCAACTCGAGGGACAGTAAGGGCTATGATCTTTATGACGACTTTGAGTTGCAGGTCTTTGCTAAGATATCCCTATGTTCGAGGGACATGACCATTGTTTCTGAGGCAACCAAGTGAGGAATACCCTAGGGGTGCAAGTGTGCAGCAGTGTTTGTTTTCAGATATTTATCTTGAAGTTAAGTGATCTACCGATTGATTGATTAATCATACAAGCCTAGGTTGCTAATAATTATATACAAGTATAAGATATAAAAGCGAGAAAGTAAAAAGAGTCTTACGCTATTACAAGGCTTTTGGATAGATACATGAAGAATTGACTGAAAGTAAATTTGTGAAAATTAAACCCTAATTAATCTATTACAAATCGGGCTCAGCTACATCAATAGTGAAAAATAATCGTACGACAAAAATAATTACGCGCGAGAATCAAAAATTGGAAAAAGTTTAAAACCCTAAAAAAACCTAATTTAATCATTAAAATATTTTTAGATTTTTTGTGAAAAAAGATTTGAATTTAACCTAATTTCTAATTGATTTTAATTAATGAAAAATAAATTAAAGTTGAAGAAATTAATTTATTTACAAAAATTAATTTATATAAAAAAAACTAACCTATTTTTTTGTGATTTTGATTTTATGATTTTATATAAAAAATTGATTAACAAAAATAATTAAACAAAATATTAAAAATAAAAATAAAAACTAGAAAAGATGAGAAATTAAGCCTGAGGGGTGTAGGCCCAAATTGGAGGTGATGCTGATGAATTATGTTCCAGGCCCAGTCAGGTTGGCCCATCACCAGCATTGGATTCAGTGATAAGTTTGCCACGAGAGTCCACCATGCGCCTGCATGCTTGAGGCGTTGGATCTGGATAGTGAATGATCCAATGATGATGATACGGAGGCGTATGGTGAACGTATATGTGAAGAAACCACTGAATCTGCAAATAGTTATTAAGAAAAATAACATGTAGGAGACAAAAATCCCTAAAAAGAAACTCTAAACCCTAACAATGGCAGGTTGTACAATACGTATCAAAACTAACAATTAAATATGAAAACATGTTCTAAATAATGATACAAACATGAATGTATAGTTAGAAATCATTTATCAGGCGTAAATTACAAAAATCAATTTTAAGAAGGAAGGAAAACCGTGGTACTCGTGCAGAGCGTTTCTGGGCGTGTTAAGGTTTGATAATGGTCCAAATAGCTTCCAAATACTTCCAGGAATGAATTGCTGGCCTTGAAACACCTTGAATCTCCTTGTAGAAGGAAATCTGATTGCCTCTTTCTTGTTCAAAATTTGAGTTTTATGCTCTCAATTCACACGGCCAAACCCTGTTTTTATGCTTTGGAAATGTTGTATATATATAATAGAAGCAATTAGGTTAACAAAACTGTATTCAATCTTTGCGAATTGTTGAAAAAGATTTGATTTATTTGCCTTGTATGATTTGTTTCTAAAACAAACCAAATCACGATCTTTTCCAATCAATTATCCCTTGCACGAATTTGCCTGATTTTCTAGCTGTTGATGGACTCATAATGTGCTCACAAAATCAAATCTTTGATTTTATTTGATTATTCCACTATTTAAATTGATTTATTTTTATTTAGTTGAATAAAAAATCAAAATAAATAATAAAAATAATGAAATAATAGGTGGATAAGCTCAGGGGTCGTGGGCCATCTTAGGAACAAGTTTCAAACAAGAAAACATGGGCCCATTTGGAAAAAATAGTCATTTTGATCAATGTTGACTTCATGCACATTTCCAAAAATTGGTCAACTTTAGCAATGCACATCTCTCTCATTTTTAACCCTAAGAAGGTGTTCTTGGACTTTTAAGAAAGCTTAGAATGTCCTCTAAACAACCCTTTTGATTTCATCTCAATTGGATCTAACATGCTCATGTAAGGAGCTTTAACCCAAAAGGTATTTTTGTTGACTTTTTAAAATGACCTATAATGTAGGAACTTGTATCTTTTGATTGAGGCATTTATTTACCTTGAGGGCTGAAGTGAAGTTGTAAGGAGTTGGATTTTATTCAAAATGAACCATGGTTGGAAAATTTCTAATAAAGTATGAGAAAGTTATGCTTGGTCAAAGTTTGGTTGACTTTTCCTATAGAAACCCTAAATTATCATTTTTGACTTTTGATGAGTTAGGAGCATTTTTTGAGGAATCATGATCAACCCTTGATAAAATGATGGATGTTACTTCAAAATGGTGATGTTGACCAAAAATATTGAAGTTTGACTGTACTTGGGCCACAATTGCTTTTGACCTAACATAGTTGATTTCCAGGCATCTGAGCAGTTGACTGAGCAAATTTGTAGTGCAAGGCATGAAACTTGACATGGATGATATTGGGGACATATTAGGGAAATGGAGACCATTTGGGACCCTTGGAACTCAACCATCTTGCTTGAAATTGACACCCTAGTTTGAGCCTTGTTGCCTTAGGAGGAGGATTTGTCTAGCCAACCCTTAGTCAACCTTGAGCAATTGAGGACCTCTAGAGGCATGTCTTTGAGTTAAATGAGAGGGAAAAAATTTTGGTACAACAGTGTGCCATGGTATCTTTGTTTCACGATATGATCCATCACGAGATAGAGGTCTAAGTTGATGATATGATAGCCAGGTCTTAGACGGAAGAGGAGCACCTTGGTCACCTGCAGGAGATGTTTGAAAGGATGAAGAAATACAAACTGAAGTTGAACCCGGACAAGTGCACCTTTGGAGTGAGATTCGGTAATGTTGTACCCCAAAATTTGCCCTCCTCTTTTTCACAAGAAATCACAGCTTCAGGCTTTTCCTGATTTTTCAGATTGGCTCAAGAACCGGTCAAACAGACTTTTCTTATCAGTCAAACAAAATTAGGGTTTTTATTGATTTTGAATCAGTTCAAGCAGATTGTTAGGGTTTGGTTGAGTTTGGCTCAGGGCTTGATCAGGCGGACGCTTCTTTGACAATAAATCAAGAACTAGGGTTTGTGCGCGCATTCTCAGAAAGAATTAATTCTACAGTTCTTTTCAATTTACTCTGGGATATGGGTTGAGGCATTTGAATTGAGAATTTGCAGTGTTTGGTTTAATCAGTAAAAGGAAAGACATGTGGACGTTTGTTTGATTGACTGTCCAATACTTTTGATTATTCGGAATGCCGGACGTTTATTGATTATTTATCATTTCTAAGTTAAAATTATTGGATATTTTCCAGTTATTATAATTTAAGAAATATAAATAATTAAGTAAACAATTGAAGAAGAATTAAAAGAGATTAATTGACAAAAGAGCTTTTATTTATTTTTAATTATTAGTACAAATGTTATTTGAATACATTTACAGTATTTACAAATAATGTTATTACAAATAATTGTAAATAAAATAAAGCTATCCTAAAGTTTCCTAAGTCTTCATCTTCCACTGCTGCTCCCCTTTGCTCAATTAATTTTTATCTGCAAAAACAAAGAAAAGGAAGAAGTCAAATGCAGATGAATTAAAAAAAAAGCAGACAGTTAATTTAAGACTCATCATTAAAAGTGATTGGCCGGAATCAGTTGTTCGCCCTCCCCGCAAATCACAAGAAAACACTTGGTTCACGAAGAGGGATAGAAAATGTTTGCAAGCATGAATTAATACAAGGCTGCATAATTTCAAATTGTCAACCAAAGAGGCAAACCAAATGAAAATGGGCAAACAAGCTGCATAAAATGCATTGTCAACATGGGCAAACAAACTGTCAAAGGAACTAAACTGAATTGCACTATCAAACAAAGCAAACCAAACTAAGTCAAAATGGCCAACCAAGTGCAGAACTGTCAAAGCTGCCTACAAGCTAGCAAAAGAAAGACAGAAAAAACAGGAAGTATGCAGAGGAAAGATACAATGCAAACAAACTTATTTCACTTCATCACTTTCCAGCCAACCCTTTTTCAGAATAGATAGTACAGTCTAAGCAATATGTGCTTTCTGTGGAGAGAGAAAAAGAGAGAAAAGTAGCAGGCTTACAGTTTTCCAGGCAGGCCTAAGGATAAATATAGAAAAATCAGAATACTGTCAGAGGGGGGGCAACTGAAGCAAGCAATTCAGAGGTTCGAAATACAACAACAAGCATCACAGAGGTAAGCGACCAGAAGAGGAAAAGAAGCAAATAGGCAAGCGTTTTCAGATTTTACAGCATCATCACTAAACAAAAGCTAAAAGATATTGAATACCAGATTTCCAGCAATCACAGCATCACGCGTTCCCTGCCTTGGCCGCCTGAGACACGCCTCCAGTCCACCTCTCCTCGTCTCCAAAGGTTAATTTCTTCTTCCCTCTTTTCCTTTTTAAAACACATCACAAGAAACAAATAATCACACAAAGAATCAATACATGAAAAACTAATAACATATAAAACTTGAAACTCTAAAAAATTGAAAGAGAAGAAATCATACCTTTGTGTCATCATTGCCTGAGTAACCCATGGAGAGAGGAAGAGATGGATGGTGGCGCCTAGTGGCCATGAGCGGAGGTATTCAGAAAACTTGCTTAAGAAAGACGAAGAAGACGATGAAGGGAACGGCGCCACTCTAGCCTCTGTAACCCTAATCTGAGACAAAATGAAACAAACCCTTACAAATGTTGTGAAACGCGTTCTGGGCCTTGCCCCATCCAAAAAACCATAAAGCCCAATGATTTTGGCACCTGACCCCTCCTGGCGCGTTACACCCCCCTTTTTTTTGTCTCAATCAGCATTGGGCTTGCCATGTACATGATGCCTAGGCCCATTTAACTCTTTCTTATTTTTCTTTTCTTATGATTACAAATCATTTTTTTTAAATCAACACCTTTCTTTTTAATTTCATAACCTAATTCTCTTTTGATTAAATAATATTTTAATTTCTTTTATAAAAATCTTACTAATATTGTTTATCACACTTGAAATATAAATATTAAATTTTTTTATTAGGTTTAAACGATTTTCTCTTTAGAACTTTTTTTAATTAAAAACTTTTGTATATAAACTAAAATACATAAGCATTAATTTTTCTTAAACTTAAAACATTTTTCTTTTCTTTTAATTAAAACTTTTGTTCATATATAACATTAACAAAAAATACAAAAAGAAAGAATAAAGTACTTAATAAATATATTAGGTTAATATTTGCATCATTTGTAAATAATCATGTGCATCTTACATACTTTTATTTCTCTTTGATTCTCATACATTGCTATACTTTACATTGAGAATGCGATTCGATTTGGTTGTAAATATTATTTGGACACTACCATTCCGACAAGTCTCATCCCCCATTTGTAAATATTTGTACCCCCGTCCCCAGATATTTATTTGTAATAGTTTAGGACTTTAAATTCCCGCAATTTATCGCTTTCAATTATACCATGCTTAGACTTAGGGTTTGCATGCCAATAAAATCAACCGCTAGATAACCTAACACAAGATAAATGCATGAAAATCAATACACCAATCACACTTGCACCCCTAGGGTAATCCCGCTTGTTGCCTTCAAAAATGGGCCATGTTGCATGTTGAGTTTCTTTGGCAAAACAAAAACAAATCAAATGATCATAGTCCCTCGATGACGCTTTCGAAGTTGCCTAAACCAAATGATCATAGTCCCTTCAAGAAAAATTTCCAAAGACACTTGGCATTATTGCATTCATTTTCTAAACGATGACCCGCGCCCGTCCCGTTAACATCCTAACACAAGATTGTCCACCAAATGCAATGGTGGAACAATACTGTTAAAAGGGTTAAAACATAGGAAAAATCTTTGAGTAAATTTAGGGGTAGACAACTCTTAGTTACTTGATCAAACTTGCAAAACACACTTGCCATTTTTCAAAACACACATCACAACACAATTTCAAAACAAACTTTCAAAACATTGAAAACTTTTCAAAAAGACAAACACCTTTGCATATACTCAAACAAGAGTCATTTCAATGGTTGCCTAGACAAGGCATCTTTTTCAAAACATTTTCAAAACCACACACACAAAGCACCATTTCAAACAATTGAAAATCAAGGCAAGTGATCTAAAACAAGTAACTAAGAGCCCATGGATAACCATGGATAGAAAGGGTGCTAATACCTTCCCTTTCTATAATCTACCCCCCGAACCCACGAAAACATCTCAAAGGTTTTTCCTGTGCTTTTTAACCTTTCCTTTAGGATAAAATAAAAAGTCGGTGGCGACTCTTGCTAAACCGAACAAGTGCGAAAACAAACGAAAAACCTCAAGTCAGTTCTCCCATCGTATCACAGAACTGGCGACTCTGCTGGGGAGATATTTAAAAGTGGGGTTACCTTAGGGTTTTAGATCACCCTTTTGCATGATTAATTGTTTGCTTTGATTGCTTTACCTTTGTGGTTCTCTTGTTTGGGCTTGAAATCCTACACCAGGATTTGGGAAACATTCATAGATAGCAACACGTTGTGGAAACTGTGCAGGGTATACCGACACGGTTGAAGCAATAGCTATATTAGTGCGACATATTTGTGAGTACCGGTAAACCTTGAGTTCAATCAAGGAGAGTACGGGGCCGCTGAGTGATGTCACTAAGCACTAATGACCTAGGACCTTACTTGACCATCTTGGCCTTTTATTAGGGGTAGTGAGATGACCGGCTTTGGTGCAGTCCGAAGTTGGTAGATACTCGATACTACACTCATTGAGGGTTGTTTTCTTGGAATATTTTGGTCGCTAGTTAAGTGGCTAAACCAAAACAATGAACATGGAAAACTATCCAATGATATTGAGCTCCTTAGAACCCGGTTACTATTTATAGGACAGGTTTTAAGCCAACTACACTCAAGAGGGTACTTACCTATGAAACCTCATGCAAGCCTGAAACTAGGGTTTTGTGTGACTTGCTTGTACATATGTTTGTGCATACATCATGAACATCATAAAGCATCATATGCATTCACTAACCATTTCAAGGGTTTGGATCTTCATCTTTGTTCTTGTTTTGTAGGTCATGGAAATTCTTCGCAGGAAAACCATCCAAGTCAACCTTGTGAGAATCCCTCCTCAACTCAAGGAGCTCACATCCAGAATTTCAGAAAGCTCTCTCTTCAGTGAAAGACATGGTAGACTGCTCAGCCTAGTCAACACCGGCAATGAAGAAGACATGGTGAAAGTGTTGTTCCAATTCTTTGACCCCCTTCACCACTGTTTCACATTCCCCGACTATCAATTGGTGCCCACTTTGGAGGAATTTTCTCAACTTCTGAGAATTCCTATTCTTAATCAACTACCCTACAACGGTACGGAAAAAGAACCAAAGCCTGAAGATGTTGCCCAAGCACTACACTTGCAACCATCTGACATCAAGGGGCATTGGGAGACTAGAAGTAGTGTCAAGGGCTTCTTGGAAAAATTCTTGTTTGAGAAGGCACAAGAGTGTTGGAACTCCTTGGATCTACAAGCCTTTGAAGAGATTGTGGCACTCCTCATTTATGGGCTGGTCTTGTTCCCAAATCCTGACCAACTTATAGATGTCAACGTTGTCAAGATTTTCCTATCCAGGAATCCCATACCTACATTGCTTGGGGACATCCTTCACTCATTTTACACACGAACAATGAGGAAGAGAGGTGTTCTCATGTGATGTACTCCTCTCCTTGAAAGGTGGTTTATTTCTCACCTCCCACAATCTGTTTTGAAGAATGAGCAAGGCTTAAGGTGGTCACAACGGTTGATGACCCTCACACACTCTGATGTACATTGGTGTTCTCGGTCCAGAGAAAATGTCATCATCATTGATCATTGTGGTGAGTTCCCTAATGTTCCATTACTTGGCATTAGAGGGGGCATTACCTATAACCCTTGTCTAGCTCTGAGACAATTTGGATATGCACGGAGGGATGGGCCTCATGACATGCTAATTCTTGACCTAGTTTTTGACTTCAACAACGATGCGCAAGGACTTCGCCAAAGATTCATCAGAGCTTGGAGGATGCCTAACAAGGTAGATAGCAAGACACTGGGGCACAAGAACTCTATCCCTCTTGAGCCTTATCTCAAGTGGGTACGAACCCGAGCCCAGATTCTTATGATGCCTTACCCTCATATTCTCCATTTGATTAAAGAGCTTGTTAAGGAAGGAGAGGTTCCCTACACCATCCTACACCCTGACATGCCAACATCATGGGAGGAGATGCAGAAGAGTTGGATCCAACTCAAGGAGGAGCGGAATACTTTTGAAGCCAGCTTCTACGCCAGTGAGAAGAAGGTTTTAGAGCTTACCCGCCGACTTCACAAGGAGGAGACCCTCAACACTTACATCGCGCCAAAGAGGATGCGCAACGTCTTTTTACCTTAAGAAGTTTTTGTAATATTTGGCCCATGGGGCATTTATGTACTGACAAATTTCTTCTTATTAATATGACGTATGTTCTTTTTGTTTGCAACAACTTTGAATTTCTAAATCCTTGAATGCATTGCATGAATAAACATATCATTCATCATATGCATAAACAGGTCTCCACACCAGATTTCCTTATCTTTCTGCTGTTTATTTCAGTAAGATGGATCTCGAACAGACGGTCAAAGATCTGCAGGCACAAAACTCGCAGTTTCAACAACTCCTTATGACCTTGGCAAAGGGTCAGGAGGATCTTAAAGCACTACTGGGGAATAAAGAGCAAGAAAAAGGGAAAAAGAAGAAGAAAAGAGTTGGGGTAGCTACACTGGAAAGAAGATTTGAGAATGAAGCTAGGAGAGTTCTTGAATTCCCCTCCGTATCTGATGAGGGGACCGATAAAGGAAAAGGGGTTGCATTACCTTCCGAGTCTGAGGCTGAAGAGGAAGAGGTTGGGGAAGATGAAGACTACTCAGAGCAGCAATACCCGCCAGTGGACGACAAATACAAAAACCTGGAGGATAGACTGGCAGCTATAGAGCTGCAAAGGGTTCCCGGGTTAGATTTTGAAGAATTGGGATTGATTGCTGGAATTGTGATCCCTCCAAAGTTTAAGGTGCCAATCTTTGCAAAATATGATGGACTGTCTTGCCCGAAGATGCACCTGAGGTCGTATGTCAGAAGAATTCAACCTCATACATCCGGTAGAAATCTTTGGGTACACTTCTTCCAGGATAGCCTGTCTGGTACACAGCTAGACTGGTTTTACCAGCTTGAGAGGTCAGAAGTGCATAACTGGGAAGACTTGGCAGCTGCCTTTTATCGCCAGTATCAATATAACACTGACTTGGCGCCAACCCGTACTCAGTTACAAAGTATGGGGATGGCCTCAAATGAGGGATTCAAAGAATACGCCCAGAAATGGCGCGACTTGGCCGGAAGAGTGCAGCCACATCTTTCAGATAGGGAACTAGGTGATATGTTCTTGGGGACCCTATCTGGCCCGTTCTTCAACCATTTGATAGGGAGCTCTTCCGTAGGGTTTACTGAATTGATTCTGACTGGCGAACGAGTGGAAGCTGGTATTAAGAATGGGAAGATTCAAAGGGATGCCTCTGCATCTACAACTGTTAAAAAGCCATTTCCAGCCAAGAAGGAAGCAGCTGTTGTGTATTCTCAAAAAGGATTGGGGAGAACTGAGCGTCGGCCGACTGTAGGGGCCGTGATGATTCAAAATTTGTCAAATGACCAGCCTCGTACCAATCAGTCTAGACCTAACCAGCAACGGGTAGAACGGCCACAACGGCAGTTCACCCGCATTAATATGATGATTGCACAAGTCCTTCCCCATTTGTTGAAGTTGAATCTAACTGGTTTAAAGGAGGCACCGAAAAACCCTAACACCACATCTCCATACTATCATGCCAATGCTAAATGTGCCTACCATTCTGATAGCACCGGACATGACACCAACAATTGTTGGGCGCTAAAGAATAAAATTCAAGACTTGATAGACGCAAAAGAGGTTGAGTTCGACGCCCCTGAGAAACCGAACGTAATATCCGCTCTGATGCCAAAGCATGGTCACAACGTCCATGCTGTTGAAGAAGATATGTATGTCTCTGCTATTGATGATCTGGTAACTCCACTACTAACAATCAAGTTGAATCTGTTGAAAGCTGGGATTTTCCCAGGCTGTAAAGAAGACTACTACTGTTGTTCCTCCCTACCAATTGACTGTCCATTACTGAAGATAGGCATTCAAGGCCTAATGGACAACCAACAAATTCTTTTCGAAAAGATTCCTGCTACTCCAACCCCTATCGAAGATGTTTCAATAATCACCATTTCCACCAATCTTTCCAAGGTCCCTAAAAAGCCTGTTAAGATTACATCCGCAACGAAGTTTGTTCCTCTGAAAATAACCATGCCTGGGCCTGTCCCCTACAAATCTGACAAATCAATACCATGGAATTATGGTGGAGAAATCTACTACCATGGTGTTAAACAAATTGAGATAACTGAAGAGACCTCTGACGAAGAAGATGACGACATTGGAAACATTGCCGGTACGAGCAAGATTACCCGAAGTGAGAGAATTTTCTCTCCAGAGATTGCCCCTCCAAAGGAAATCTTTGGACCCTCAGCTACTGCCAAAGTTTCTCCTGCACCGATAAAACTTTCTGCAAGAACTCCGTTGATCGAAGAAGCCGTCACCCTTGTGGTTGTCCCTCCTACTTCTGCTGATAAAGGGAAAGGGATCCAAGATGATCCCGTCAGGATGAGGGCTCAACCATTGGTCATCCCCGAAACCTCTAAGAAAGAAATGGAGGAGATTCTGAAAATAATAAAGAAAAGTGATTATGACGTTGTAGAGCAACTAGGGCAAACTCCCTCTAAGATCTCCATGTTAGCTTTGCTGCTTTGTTCGGAGGCTCATGCCAAGGCCTTAATAAGGTTTTTGAAGACAGCCCATGTTCCCCAGGAAACCTCAGCCGATCAATTCCAGGATTGTGTAGCCAGCCTTACCGCCGAAAACGGTCTGGGTTTCTCTGATGCTGACCTGACTCCGAAGGGAAGAAAGCACAATGACGCATTACATGTGTCAGTCGAATGCCAAGGAACCACTCTCGCCCATGTCTTGGTCGACACTGGTTCTTCTCTAAACGTGTTGCCTAAGAAGGCTCTCGATCGATTGGATTGTGAAGGCTTGGAACTGAAACCAAGTAATATCATTGTAAGGGCCTTCGACGGGTCTAAAATAATGGTGCATGGGGAGGTCGACATTCCCATCAAGGTGGTCACTGAAGTTTTCCACTCAAATTTCTATGTGATGGACATCCGCCCATCATACTCTTGCTTGCTAGGAAGACCGTGGATACATAATGCTGGCGCAGTCACTTCCTCCCTACATCAGATGCTGAAATACCCTGTCAAAGGGAAGATCATAACTGTACACGGTGAGGAGGAATATATGATCAGTCACCTGAACTCCTTTCGGTATGTAGAGGTGGAGGGCGAATTCATCGAAACACCGTTCCAACACTTCGAGGAAATTGCTCCCGAAGTTGCAGTAGCAAAGGCAGTAGCTGAAGTGCCCAAGCAGGTGGCCAGGATGGCATCTCTGAAAGAGGCAAACGCTGCAATGAAGGAGGGTAAGAGCTCAACATGGGGTCAGTTGCCTGACTTTCCTCACAAAACAGACAAGTTTGGGTTGGGATTTACCTCTGCGGGGCAAAAAGCTATGTGTCGCTCAAAAATTGAAAAGACACCCATCAAGATTTCTCCTCATGGAATCAATGCCTTGGAAGACGAAGACGAAGAGGCCAACATTGAAGATTGGATCTTCCCAACCATCAAAGGGGGACTGCACAACTGGGAGGCGAAAGACTTCGTCCCCATTACTTTCATTAATCAGTAACTTATCTTTCGAACATTTCCTGTTGGTCTGTAATAATTACTTTTAAACAATCTGCACACTACTTTTTCACCTCGTGCCTTGCCCGGGGCATGTAGGTCCATTTGTAAGGGTTTTGATTCTCTTCATAATCATATGCCATGTTTAATGAATCATTGGACGTTTTTTCATTTATAAACTGCGGTGCTCATTTTCTTTTCTTTTTCATTTTTGTTTGTTGAAGGATGGATATCCCTTACACACACCCACGCTCACAAATGCAGGTACCCATCCACTCCGGATTCCATGGGTGACTATTCTGTTGTATCCTTCAATAACTCTGAAGATTTTATCAATCAGGCTCAGTACGAAGATGACGAGGATTGTGAAGTACCGGGAGAGCTAGCCAGACTTCTACAACAAGAAGAGAGGGCCATCTTGCCTCATGAAGAGTTGTTGGAAACTGTCAACTTAGGAACAGAGGAAGACCGGAAGGAAGTACAAGTGGGTGCCAATCTGGAACCAAGTGTCAAGGAACGCTTGATACAGCTGTTGAATGAGTATGTTGAAATCTTCGCCTGGTCTTATGAAGACATGTCGGGTTTAGACACAGATATAGTGGTTCACCGTCTCCCTACAAGAGAGGATTGTCCACCGATCAAGCAAAAAGTCCGCCGAATGAGGTCCGACATGTCTGAGAAGATTAAAGCTGAAGTAATGAAGCAATTCAACGCTGGCTTTCTGGTTGTTACATCCTATCCATAATGGGTTGCTAACATTGTGCCAGTACCTAAAAAAGACGGCAAGGTCAGAATGTGTGTGGACTACCGGGATTTGAACATGGCTAGCCCTAAAGATGATTTTCCTCTACCGCATATCGACATTTTGATTGACAACACAACTCAGCACAAGGTGTTTTCCTTCATGGATGGATTCTCGGGCTACAACCAGATCAAAATGGCCCCCGAAGACATGGAGAAAACAACCTTTGTTACCCAATGGGGTACCTTCTGCTACAAGGTGATGTCGTTCGGACTGAAGAACGCAGGGGCAACTTATCAACGCGCCATGGTAGCTTTGTTTCATGATATGATACATCACGAGATCGAAGTTTATGTAGACGATATGATAGCTCGGTCACAAACAGAGGAGGAACACCTTGAACATTTGCAGAAGCTGTTTTCCAGGTTGAAGGAGTACAAACTCAGACTGAATCCAAGTAAGTGCACTTTTGGAGTTAGGTCTGGTAAACTTCTAGGATTTATTGTCAGCAACAAAGGCATTGAGGTTGATCCAGCAAAAGTGAAAGCTATACAAGAAATGCCTGCTCCTCGTATTGAAAAGGAGGTTAGAGGATTCTTGGGACGCTTGAACTATATCGCCAGGTTCATCTCTCACCTGACGTCTACCTGTGAGCCAATTTTCAAACTATTGAAGAAAGATCAGGTAGTCGAATGGAACGACGATTGCCAAGCTGCTTTTGATAAGATCAAGGAGTATTTTCTAGAACCTCCTATTCTGATGCCACCCGTCGAAGGAAGTCCGTTGATCATGTATCTGACTATTTTGGACAACTCAATGGGATGTGTACTGGGCCAGCATGACGAGTCTGGTCGAAAAGAGCATGCCATTTATTACCTTAGCAAAAAGTTTACCGACTGTGAGACTCGCTACTCACTGCTTGAGAAAACTTGTTGCGCTTTGGTATGGGCTGCTCGCCGACTAAGACAGTATATGTTGACTCATACCACTCTGTTGATTTCCAAAATGGATCCTATCAAGTATATCTTCGAGAAGCCTGCTTTATCTGGAAGAATCGCTAGATGGCAAATGATCTTGACTGAGTATGACATCCAGTATACTACCCAAAAAGCTATAAAGGGGAGTGTATTAGCTGATCATCTAGCTCATCAAGCTATCGAAGATTATCAATCCATGAGATTCGACTTCCCGGACGAGGACATCATGACTTTGGACAACATTGAAAGTAACGGACCGTATGACAGACCTGAAAATGGATCCCGATGGACCCTGTACTTTGATGGTGCTTCAAATGCACTTGGAAACGGTTTCGGTGCGGTACTTATCTCCCCGGAAGGTTGTCATACACCTTTCACGGCCCGACTTTGCTTCAGCTGTACCAACAACATGGCTGAATATGAAGCTGGCATCTTTGGTCTCAAGGCTGCTATAGACTTGGGGATCAAATCTTTGATCGTATTTGGGGACTCGGCTTTGGTTATCAGTCAAATCAAAGGAGAGTGGGACACCAAACATCCTAATCTTATCCCATACAAAGAACATGTCTTGACATTGTTGCCTCATTTCGAGCAAATCACCTTCGAGCATTTCCCGCGAGAAGAGAATCAGCTAGCAGATGCTCTGGCTACAATGTCTTCCATGTTTAAACTCAACTGGGATAATGAGGCTCCCCAAATCACCATCGAGCGAATGGATGAACCCGCGCATTGTCACGAGATTAATACCGAAGAAGTAGTGGAACAACCCTGGTTTCACGAAATCAAAAGGTATCTCCAGACTAGAGAATATCCCGAAGGAGCTTCCGTAAATGACAAGAAGTTCCTAAGGAAATTTGCTGCCAAGTTCTTCCTGAGCAACGACATCCTCTATAAACGCAGCCATGATTGTGTTTTACTCCGATGTGTGGATAAAGATGAGGTAGAGTTGATCATGACTGAGATACACAGCGGTACATTTAGCACCCACTTGAGCGGACATACGATGGCTAAGAAGATTCTAAGGGCAGGGCAGGCTATTACTGGTCTACCATGGAAGATGATTGCTATCAACACTCCCGTACCTGCCATAAATGCCAAATCTACGTTGATAAGGTGCACATTCCTCCTGTTCCTCTCAACGTTCTGACAGCTCCTTGGCCATTCGCAATGTGGGGCATTGACATGATTGGAGAGATCAAGCCCACGGCATCCAATGGACATCGCTTCATCTTGGTCGCCATTGACTATTTCACCAAGTGGGTCGAAGCAGCTTCCTTCGCCTCTGTTACAAAAAATGTGGTTGCCCGCTTCATCAAGCAGAACCTCATATGCCGATATGGTCTCCCCGACAGGATCATCATAGACAACGGTACAAATCTGAACAATACTATGATCACCGCTCTATGCGAACAGTTCAAGATTTATCATCACAATTCATCTCCCTATCGGCCGAAGATGAACGGTGCTGTTGAAGCTGCGAACAAAAACATCAAGAAGATCATTTAGAAAATGACAGTCACCTACAAGGACTGGCATGAGATGTTACCGTTTTCTCTGCATGGATACCGTACCACGGCACGTACCTCAACAGGGGCAACCCCATTTTCTTTGGTATATGGCATGGAAGTTGTCCTACCCATGGAAGTTCAAATTCCTTCTTTAAGGATTATGAAGGACGCCAGTTTGAGTGAAGACGATTGGATTCAGACCCGACTGGATCAGCTCAATTTGATCAACGAGAAGCGACTCACTACTGTCTGCCATGGTCAGACGTACCAAAAACGGATGATCAAGGCTTTCAACAAGAAAGTCAGACATCAAGTATACCAAGTCGGAGATCTCGTAATCAAGAGGATTATCTTGCCGCAAAGTGATCCCAGGGGCAAATGGACCCCTACCTACGAAGGACTATTTGTGATCAAGAGCATATTTTCTGGTGGTGCAATGATTCTGACCACCATGGACGGTGACGAATTGCCACACCCTGCAAACGCATACATAGTCAAAAGATACTACGCATAAAATAACCCGACAAGTAGAAAACCCGAAAGGGCGACTTGGGCAAAAATGGGCATCCTGGTGAACCGAAAACCCGAAAGGGCGGTTCAGGAAAAAATTAGGGATAAAATAAATAAAAAAAGTTGTACACCCGGCAAGTCGAAAACCCGAAAGGGCGGCTTGGGAAAAAAGGGGTTTCCCGGTGGATTGAAAACCCGAAAGGGCGATCCAGGAAAAAGTTAGGGAATTAAAGCGTATGACTATGTCTCGTCGGATCACTTTAAAGAACAATCTCTTCATCAACAAGCTCCGAGCTTCTGATCAATCCAGTTATCGGCGGATGAAGCAGCGAATGGACAGACATTTAGAGTTGTGAAGGCTATAACAGAATGGGAATCCCATAGAATTGTTACACATAGCCATCTTTCTTTTGTATAAAAATTTTACGACAACACCCTCTTACTAGGATGTATGTCTCCTTTGTACAAAGATACTCATGAAAAGTTAATACAAACGCTTTTACAAATATAGAAATTTGCTTTGTCTTCATCTTGCTTCTTACACTTATGTTTAAGAAACGTCCAATGTTTTGTTAAAAAGGCATATGCATTTGAACATAATCATTTTCTTACAAATCAAGAAAGATGGTTGCTGATAGGTTAAAGGTACAGATAGATATCTTGATGCCCTTTCCGAAAGAATCCCCAGCGGAGTTAAACTCCAAATGCCTCAACAAGGTTAAAATCCAGAACTTAATCCCCAAACAGAGTTAAACCTCAGGATCCTCAGCAGAACAAAAGCTTCCTCAAAGCTGATTCCCCCAGCCAAAGAGCCTTCCAGAACTTAATTCCCCTCAAGTTTAAGTTTCAGTTCCCCAGTGGAGCCCTAAAAATCTGAAAATCCTATCCCCGATGAAGTCAAAGCTGTTAATCCCCAGCAGAGCTAAAACTTCCAACTATCAATCCCCAGCGAAACCAGACTAGTGAACACTCTCCCCACAGAGATATTTCCCACCAGATTGAAGATTCTCAGTCTCACTCCTCCAGCATGAGTCTCCCAGGTTCTGAACTCCCCATTAGAGATCATCAGAATTCTCATTCCCCAAATCACCAAGGATTTTCAATCCCCAGCAGTGGCCCTTGAAATCCCTCAACCATTGAAGATCTTGCTCCCTAAGCAATCAGCAGTCAACAAGGATGCCCAAAGGCTCCCAATCCCCAACCTTTGTCAAGGATTTATTCTCCAAAACAAATTACATTTCAAGTTTTCAAATTCCTTCATCACCTGCTGGAAGTTACAACCACCAACAGAATAACGGACAATTGAAGCTCCTAAAAATTTGTTCTTCTTAACAGAATGAAGATTCTCATCCTTAAAACCTCAGAAGATTGGTATACTCCCAGTTTCTGACTTTTAACAGAATGAATATTCTCATCCTTAAAACCTCAGAAGATTGGTATACTCCCAGTTTCTGACTCTTAACAGAATGAAGATTCTCATCCTTAAAACCTCAGAAGATTGGTATACTCCCAGTTTCTGACTCTTAACAGAATGAAGATTCTCATCCTTAAAACCTCAGAAGATTGGTATACTCCCAGTTTCTGACCCTTAACAGAATGAAGATTCTCATCCTTAAAACCTCAGAAGATTGGTATACTCCTAGTTTCTGACTCTTAACAGAATGAAGATTCTCATCCTTAAAACCTCAGAAGATTGGTATACTCCCAATTTCTGACCCTTAACAGAATGAAGACTCACATCCTTGAAACCCCAGTAGATTGGAATACAACCCAAGCTCCTGATTCCCCCAACAGCGGTCCCAGGACTCCCCATGTTCAACGATCACATGATTCTTGCAACCCCCTGCAGCAGTCAAGGATTCACTTTCCCCGACAGCAGTCAAGATTCTTTTATCTCCAGCCATCCAGGATCCATCTATCCTCAGCAAGACATCTCATCAGCTTACATGCGTAATCATTACATTCATGTCATAAACATTGATATAACATGTATTGCGTCATACATTTCATGCAACATAACGTTGTGTTCTAGCTAACATTTTACCCTTTTCAGGATAAGATTATTAAGCTTCAATTTCAATGACATACAGGTCAACAAACATTCCAGGTGGCATCGTTAAGCCCATCCCCGACAAGATTTTGTCTCCCCCTCCAGATGGAATCTTTAAGCCCATCTCCAAATGGCATCTATAAGCCCATTCCCGCATCCATGTTCTGACGAGTGCAAATTTACGGGCACTCTAGTGTCGAGTCTCCTTTTACCTTCGAGACGCAAATGGCAAACTTGCCAATCTAACTCTTCAGGTTCAAGAAGATTGAACAGGGGCAACTGTTGTACCCCAAAATTTGCCCTCCTCTTTTTCACAAGAAATCACAGCTTCAAGCTTTTCCTGATTTTTCAGATTGGCTCAAGAACCGGTCAAACAGACTTTTCTTATCAGTCAAACAAAATTAGGGTTTTTATTGATTTTGAATCAGTTCAAGCAGATTGTTAGGGTTTGGTTGAGTTTGGCTCAGGGCTTGATCAGGCGGACGCTTCTTTGACAATAAATCAAGAACTATGGTTTGTGCGCGCATTCTCAGAAAGAATTAATTCTACAGTTCTTTTCAATTTACTCTGGGATATGGGTTGAGGCATTTGAATTGAGAATTTACAGTGTTTGGTTTAATCAGTAAAAGGAAAGACATGTGGATGTTTGTTTGATTGACTGTGCAATACTTTTGATTATTCGGAATGCCGGATGTTTATTGATTATTTATCATTTCTAAGTTAAAATTATTGGATATTTTCCAGTTATTATAATTTAAGAAATATAAATAATTAAATAAACAATTGAAGAAGAATTAAAAGAGATTAATTGACAAAAGAGCTTTTATTTATTTTTAATTATTAGTACAAATGTTATTTGAATACATTTACAGTATTTACAAATAATGTTATTACAAATAATTGGAAATAAAATAAAGCTATCCTAAAGTTTCCTAAGTCTTCATCTTCCACTGCTGCTCCCCTTTGCTCAATTAATTTTTATCTGCAAAAACAAAGAAAAGGAAGAAGTCAAATGCAGATGAATTAAAAAAAAGCAGACAATTAATTTAAGACTCATCATTAAAAGTGATTGGCCGGAATCAGTTGTTCGCCCTCCCTGCAAATCACAAGAAAACTCTTGGTTCACGAAGAGGGATAGAAAATGTTTGCAAGCATGAATTAATACAAGGCTGCATAATTTCAAATTGTCAACCAAAGAGGCAAACCAAATGAAAATGGGCAAACAAGCTGCATAAAATGCATTGTCAACATGGGCAAACAAACTGTCAAAGGAACTAAACTGAATTGCACTATCAAACAAGGCAAACCAAACTAAGTCAAAATGGCCAACCAAGTGCAGAACTGTCAAAGCTGCCTACAAGCTAGCAAAAGCAAGACAGAAAAAACAGGAAGTATGCAGAGGAAAGATACAATGCAAACAAACTTATTTCACTTCATCACTTTCCAGCCAACCCTTTTTCAGAGTAGATAGTACAGTCTAAGCAATATCTGCTTTCTGTGGAGAGAGAAAAAGAGAGAAAAGTAGCAGGCTTACAGTTTTCCAGGAAGGCCTAAGGATAAATATAGAAAAATCAGAATACTGTCAGAGGTGGGCAGAACACATACAGGAAAAGATATCACAAAAAATTGTAAACCTCAAGCCTTGCAACCTGCTCAAGCATTGGCATTCAAACCAAGGCTTACTTCAAAAAACAAGCCTGAAGCCTGTATCAAGGGGACCTGCCTGCATAATACCAGAAGGAGAATCCAAAAGCAAAAGGAACAAATTCAAAAAACTAGTTAAAAACAAACAGCCTGCCTACAAACAGAGGAGACGAGTTCACACAAAATATAAACCTCCTGCCTTTTAACTTACAAACAATAAGCCTGTAAGTTACAAAACTCAGCATTCAAAAACCAGAAAGTCAAGACAAGCCTCAAAAACTATCTCCAACCTGTTTCTAACACAGAACCATAAGCCTCAAAAACACAAACTTGTAAACAAACTGAAGCAAACCTCTAAACAGAAGCCAACAACAATGAGCCTGTAAATTCCCAACAGTTTTCAAACCAGAAACCCCAACAAACTTTCATCAAAAAGCCCAACCAGAACAAAAAGCCAAGCATCAAAAGCCTTAGTCAAACAAAACTAAAACAAGCAGACAATAAACCTATACCAAATATCCAAATCAAAGCATTCAAGCCAACAAAACCCTCAGAATGACTTCATCATAGGGTAGCAAAGCAAGCATCTCAGAAACTCAGATATCATAATCAAAGGCAACTGAAGCAAGCAATTCAGAGGTTCGAAATACAACAACAAGCATCACAGAGGTAAGCGACCAGAAGAGGAAAAGAAGCAAATAGGCAAGCGTTTTCAGATTTTACAGCATCATCACTAAACAAAAGCTAAAAGATACTGAATACCAGATTTCCAGCAAGCATAACATCACGCATTCCCTGCCTTGGCCGCCTGAGACACGCCTCCAGTCCACCTCTCATCGTCTCCAAAGGTTAATTTCTTCTTCCCTTTTTTCCTTTTTAAAACACCTCACAAGAAACAAATAATCACACAAAGAATCAATACATGAAAAACTAATAACATATAAAACTTGAAACCCTAAAAAATTGAAAGAGCAGAAATCATACATTTGTGTCATCACTGCCTGAGTAACCCATGGAGGGAGGAAGAGATGGACGGTGGAGCCTAGTGGCCATGAGCGGAGGTATTCAGAAAACTTGCTTAAGAAAGACGAAGAAGACGATGAAGGGAACGGTGCCGCTCTAGCCTCTGTAACCCTAATCTGAGACAAAATGAAACAAACCCTTACAAATGTTGTGAAACGCGTTCTGGGCCTTGCCCCATCCAAAAAACCCTCAAGCCCAATGATTTTAGCACCTGACCCCTCCTGGCGCGTTACACCCCCCTTTTTTTTGTCTCAATCAGCATTGGACTTGCCATGTACATGATGCCTAGGCCCATTTAACTCTTTCTTATTTTTCTTTTCTTATGATTACAAATCATTTTTTTAAAATCAACACCTTTCTTTTTAATTTCATAACCTAATTCTCTTTTGATTAAATAATACATTAATTTCTTTTATAAAAATCTTACTAATATTGTTTATCACACTTGAAATATAAATATTAGATTTTTTTTACTAGGTTTAAACGATTTTCTCTTTAGAACTTTTTTTAATTAAAAACTTTTGTATATAAACTAAAATACATAAGCATTAATTTTTCTTAAACTTAAAACATTTTTCTTTTCTTTTAATTAAAACTTTTGTTCATATATAACATTAAAAAAAAATACAAAAAAAAAGAATAAAGTACTTAATAAATATATTAGGTTAATATTTGCATCATTTGTAAATAATCATGTGGATCTTACATACTTTAATTTCTCGTTGATTCTCATACATTGCTATACTTTACATTAAGAATGAGATTCAATTTGGTTGTAAATATTATTTGGACACTACCATTCCGACAAGTCTCATCCCCCATTTGTAAATATTTGTACCCCCGTCCCCGGATACTTATTTGTAATAGTTTAGGACTTTAAATTCCCGCAATTTATCGCTTTCAATTATACCATGCTTAGACTTAGGGTTTGCATGCCAATAAAATCAACCGCTAGATAACCTAACACAAGATAAATGCATGAAAATCAATACACCAATCACACTTGCACCCCTAGGGTAATCCCGCTTGTTGCCTTCAAAAATGGGCCATGTTGCATGTTGAGTTTCTTTGGCAAAACAAAAACAAATCAAATGATCATAGTCCCTCGATGACGCTTTCGAAGTTGCCTAAACCAAATGATCATAGTCCCTTCAAGCAAAATTGCCAAAGGCACTTGGAACTATTGCATTCATGGTCTAAACGATGACCCGCGCCCATCCCGTTAACATCCTAACACAAGATTGTCCACCAAATGCAATGGTGGAACAATACTGTTAAAAGGGTTAAAACATAGGAAAAATCTTTGAGTAAATTTAGGGGTAGACAACTCTTAGTTACTTGATCAAACTTGCAAAACACACTTGCCATTTTTCAAAACACACATCACAACACAATTTCAAAACAAACTTTCAAAACATTGAAAACTTTTCAAAAAGACAAACACCTTTGCATATACTCAAACAAGAGTCATTTCAATGGTTGCCTAGACAAGGCATCTTTTTCAAAACATTTTCAAAACCACACACACAAAGCACCATTTCAAACAATTGAAAATCAAGGCAAGTGATCTAAAACAAGTAACTAAGAGCCCATGGATAACCATGGATAGAAAGGGTGTTAATACCTTCCCTTTCTATAATCTACCCCCCGAACCCACAAAAAAATCTCAAAGGTTTTTCCTGTGCTTTTTAACCTTTCCTTTAGGATAAAATAAAAAGTCGGTGGCGACTCTTGCTAAACCGAACAAGTGCGAAAACAAACGCAAAACCTCAAGTCAGTTCTCCCACCGTATCACAGGTAAGCTCTTAGGTTTCATTGTAAGTGGCAAAGGTATTTAAGTAGACCCTGTAAAGGTTAAAGCTATACAAGAAATGACAACTCCTCGCATTGAGAAGGAAGTTAAGAGATTCTTGGGACGTCTAAACTACATTTTCAGATTTATTTCCTATCTAACTGCTACTTGTGAGCCAATCTTCAAATTACCGAAGAAATATCACGCAGTGAAGTGGAATGATGATTGCCATACCGCCTTTAACAAAATCAAGGAATATCTTCAAGAGCCTCCAATTTTGATACTACCGGTTAAAGGAAGACCTTTGATCATGTACTTAACGGTATTAGAGAATTCAATGGGGTGTGTGTTGGGGCAGCATGACGAGTCTAGTTAAAAAGAGCATGCAATATACTACCTTAGAAAAAAGTTTACCGATTGTGAAACAAGATACTCGCTGCTCAAGAAAACTTGTTGCGCTTTGGAATAGGCTGCTCGCCGACTAAGACAATATATGTTGAATCACACTACCTTATTGATATCTAAAATGGATCCTATCAAATACATCTTTGAGAAGTCCGCTCTCTCCGGAAGAATAGCAAGATGGAAAATGATCCTAACCGAATATGACATTCAGTATACAACCCAGAAAGCAATTAAGGGAAGTGTATTAACTGATCATTTGGCTCAACATGTTGTGGATGATTACCAATCCATGAATTTCGAGCTCCTGGATGAGAACACCATGTTATTAAATGATTGTGAAGAACCTATACCAGATGAAGGACCTGAAAAAGGATCCCGATGGACTATTGTTTTTGATAGAGCTTCCAACACACTTGGCAATGGCATCAGTGTCGTGATCATATCTCCTGAGGACTGTCATACTCCTTTCACTTCCAGGCTATGTTTCAATTGTACCAACAATATGGATGAATATGAAACATGCATTATGGGTCTCAAAGCTGCTATCAACTTGAG
The DNA here is from genome assembly GCA_948472305.1 of Vicia faba. Classification (NCBI taxonomy): domain Eukaryota; kingdom Viridiplantae; phylum Streptophyta; class Magnoliopsida; order Fabales; family Fabaceae; genus Vicia; species Vicia faba. The sequence goes on along the minus strand of OX451736.1, from coordinate 913,759,115 downwards.
AATCAAATTCTTAAGTGTATTTGGAGACTCAGCCCTAGTAATCAGTCAAATCAAGGGAGAATGGTACACGAAGCATCCTAACCTCATCCCTTACAGAGAGCATGTGTTGAAACTGATTCCACATTTTGAAGAAGTTACCTTTGAGCATTTCCACGAGAGGAAAATCATCTAGCGGACGCGCTAGCTACTATGTCATACATGTTCAGAGTCAAGTGGGATAATGAAGCTCCTCATATCACTATTGAGAGGAAGGACGAACCAGCATACTATCATGAGATTAATACTGAAGAGGTAGCGGACAAACCTTGGTTCCATGAAGTCAGAAGATATCTCGAAGCCAAAGAGTATCCTAAGGGAGCTTCGGTCAATGATAAGAAGTTCCTAAGAAGGTTCTCTGCCAAGTTCTTCCTCAGTAAAGGAATCCTCTATAAGCGCAATCATGATTCTACTTTGCTCCGGTGTGTGGACAATAGTGAAGCAGAGAAGATTATGGTAGATTTTCACGAAGGTACCTTTGGCACCCATTCTAGTGGGAATATAATGGCTAAAAAGATCCTACGAGCAAGATACTACTGGTCCACTATATGAGAAGACTGTTATCAGCATTCACAAACTTGTCACAAATGCCAGATCTATGCTGATAAAGTACATGTTCCTCCAGTTCCTCTAAACGTCTTGACTGATCCCTGGCCATTCGCAATATGGGGAATTGATATGATTTGGGAGATTAGACCTACAACTTCTAATGGGCACCGCTTCATCCTGGTTGCGATTGATTACTTCACGAAATGGGTCGAGGCAGCTTCATTTACTTCTGTTACCAAGAACATTGTGGCCCGGTTCATCAGACATAACCTTATTCGTCGGTATGGTATTCTAGAAAGAATCATCACGGATAATGGCACCAATAATACTATGATCACCAAGCTCTGCATGCAATTCAAAATCTAGCATCATAACTCTTCTCCTTACTGGATGAAGATGAATGGCACTGTAGAAGTTGCTAATAAAAATATCAAAAAGATCATACAAAATATGACAGTGACATACAAAGACTGGCACGAGATGTTACCATTTGCTCTTCATGGTTACCGCACCACAATGCGCACATCAACAGGGGCAACTCCTTTCTCTTTCGTATACAATATGGAAGTTGTCCTACCCATTGAATTTCAGATTCCTTCCTTGAGAATCATGAAGGATGCATGTTGGAATGAAGACGATTGGGTTCAGACTCGACTTACCCATTGAACCTAATTGACAAGAAGAGGCTCGCGGTTGTCTACCATGGTCAGATGTACCAAAAATGATTGATTAAAGCTTTTAACAAGAAGGTCCGACATCAGGTATATCAGGCTGGTGACCTAGTAATCAAGCCCATCATACTGCTACGAGGTGATCCCATGGGAAAATGGACTCCTACATATGAAGGACCATTTATGATCAAGAACATATTTTCTGGTAGAGCCATGATCTTAACCACTATGGACGGTGACGACCTTCTTCACCCTGTAAACGCAAACATAGTTAAAAGATACTACGCATGAACAAAGACCCACTAGGTTGATTGGCCTAGGCAAAAATAAGGGCATCTCGGTGAACCAAAAGGGTTCGGGCAAAAATTAAGGATATACACATGGAAAAATTTGTACACCCAGCAAGTCAAAAACCGTAAAAGGCGGCTTGGCCAAAAAAGGGTATCCGGGTGGACTGAAAACCTGAAAGGGCGGTCCAGGAAAAAGTTAGGGATTTAAAGTGTATAACTATGTCTCGTTGGATCACCTTACAGCCAATCTTCGATAACAACTATCAAGCTCAAGTGGTACTAATCAATCCAATCAGTTTCAGGCGAGCAGCGAAAGAGAGGAGACGCTCAAAGACATAAAGGAAATAGCATAATGGAACCCATTGGGATCATTTCACATAGATGTTTTTCTTTGTATACTATTTTTGTATAGTTTTCATTCTTACAACGACATTCTCTTACTAGGATGTTCATCTCCTTGTACAAAAAACATTTATTCAAATTAATACAAAAACTATCTCTTTGAAAGTGAAAAACTATTTGTCTTTTATTTTTCTGTTTTGTTTGCGAAAACGTCCAGTGATTATTTTTGAACATATACATTTGAATGTGATTACCTTTTACAAATACAGACATAAAAATCAGAAAGACAACTACTAACGACTTTAGGAAATGGGACAATGTCTAAAGGCCATCCAAAAAATCCAGCAGGTACTTTCTCCAGCAGGTACATAGGCTGGGGCATCCTACTATAAAGTCACTGCCATATCCTCAGCATACAGCCTAATGATGTCAGGTGTTCTTATATCCCCAGTGGAGCAAGAATCTCTAATTACTTCCCCGTCATCTTAAAGAATTCCCTAACCTAATTCAAAAGCTTTTTAGGATTCCCCAGCAGGATTTCATAAAAATCCCCAAGAAGTTCATGGAGTTTCCCTTCCTCAACAGAGTTTATGTCTCTAACAATGGAAATCCATCTCCCAGCATCTCAACTTTAATTTAAAGGCTTACACTCTTCATCCCCAGCAACAATCAGAGATTTATTTCCCCCAGTTCAACAACACTACAATAGAACAGCTAATACATTCATACATTACATTCATACATCATTTTACAAGCATCATAGAATATGTAACACAAATGCATATATCACAATCTCATTTATTTTGAGAACATCATTACCTAATGCACTTCATGCATCATGATATTGTATACAACTAATTCTTTACCTTTTCAGGAAAGGTCAACAGACAAATATCATCAACAATTTTCAAAAGTTCCAGAATAAATTCCTAAAACCAGAGAGGGAAACTATCTGTGAACAACTGATTGTAGATAAATTCCTGAAACAAGAAGGGGCAACTATCTATAAGACCAAGTTAGAGATTAATTCCTGAAACCAGACAGGGTAACCATCTCAACGACCAATAAAAGCAAGTTCCAGATTAATTCCTGAAATAAGACAGGGCAACTGTCTGTGAACAACTGATTGTAGATCAATTCTCAAAACAAGACGGGGCGACTATCTACAAGACCGGGTTAGAGAGTAATTCCTGAAACCAGATAGGGCAACTATCTCAACGACCAAAAAAAAAACAAGTTCCAAATTAATTCCTAAAATAAGAAAGGTCAAATATCTGTGAACGACTGATTGTAGATCAATTCCCAAAACAAGACGGGGCGGCTATCTACAATACCAGGTTAGAGAGTAATTCCTAAAACCAGATAGGGCAACTATCTCAACGACCAACAAAAGTAAGTTCTAGATTAATTCCTGAAATAAGACGGGGAACTATCTATGAACGAATGATTGTAGATTAATTCCCAAAACAAGATGGGGCGACTATCTACAAGACCAGGTTAGAGAGTTAACTCCTGAAACCAGACAGGACAACTATCTCAACAACCGAAAAAAGCAAATTACAGATTAATACCTAAAACAAGACAGGACAACTATTTGTGAACGGTTGATTATAGATTAATACCTGAAACTAGACAGGAAAACTATCTACTCGAACAGATTGAAGATTAATACCCGTAACAAGACAGGAAAACTGTCTTTCTTTCTCTTAGGTCAGAGATTAATACCTGAAACCAGACAGTACGACTATCTTAATGACCAACAAAAGCAAGTTCTGAATTAATACCTGAAACAAGATAGGAAAACTATCTGTGAATGACTGATTGTAGATTAATACCTAAAACCAGACAGGAAAACTATCTATACGACCAGATGACACAATCTTACATAGATTCTTTCTCAATTTTTAAATACATCTTCACACAGGCTCATCCTGAGGCAATCTTACATGGATTCCTTCTCAATTTCCAAATGCAGTCTAACACTGACTCATCCTGAAGCGGCCCTACACAGGCTCTTTCTCATACATTTCCAAATGCATTCTAATACGGCCTCATCCTGAAGCAGCCTTACACAAGATCCTTTTCATACATTTCCAAATGCAGTCTAACATGGCCTCATCTTGAAGCGGCCCTACACAGGCTCCTTCTCATACATTTCCAAATGCAGTCTAACACTGACTCATCCTGAAACAACCCTACAGAGGTTTCTTCTAATACCTTTCCAGATAGTGGTTAATTTCATTCTCCCGAACAAGTTACTCTGAAGCCCGAATTTCAACCAGAAAACAACAAACTTTCATCTCTCCAGTCCAGAGATAACTCCTCAGTAGAGCCTTGGACAACTGAAGTTCCTAGACTCTATTCCCCACAGAGTTTTCCTCAAGTAGGAGAACAACATAAATCAACCTTCCCCAGCAGAGTCCTCCTCAGACAACAGGAACATGAATCCCCATAAAGAGACCTCTTATGAAGTCAACATCTACTTTGGATGGAATCTTTAAGCCCATCTCTGACAACTCTCAGTCATCCTCTCCAAATGGCATCTTTAAGCTCATTCCCTACACAATCAACCATCACATCATGTGAGTGCACATTTCTGAGCACTCTAGTGTTTAATCAGCTTCCACCTTCAAATCAAGAAAGGTAGACAAGCTAATCTAAATCTTCAGGTTCAAGAAGATTGAACAGGGGAAGTTGTTGTACCCCAAAATTTTCCCTCCCTTTCTCAAGACATTTTCTTACAAGGATTTACAAAAGGGAAAGTTTACACAAGTACAATTGGATTTTTGGCTTTCAGGCATCAAATCAAAAGAGAGCAAGTTTTCCTTGATTCATAAGCTTCGATTGGGCATCTAAAATCCTTAGAGCAAGCTTTGTTTCACAACCTTCGATTGGGAACTTGGCCTCTTTCAATGCAAACTTGGTTCACAAGCTTTGATTGAGCATTTGGCCTCCATCTGTGCAAGCTTAGTTCGCAAGCTTCGATTGATCACCCGGCCTCCTTCAATCAAGTTTAATTCAAAAAGATTTGACTGAGCATTGGCTGCTTCAGGCTTACTTTCAATTCACCAGGCAAATACTTCATTCGTTCCTGGTTCGATTCATTGGGCAATGGCCTCCTTTGTGCCTAGTTTGATCCACAAAGTTGTGGCCTCCTGCATGCAAGCTTCGATTGAGCATTGGCTTCTTACGTGTCTGCTTTGATCTATAAGACAAATTCCTCCTTTGTGTTTGCTTTTGACGCACAAGGAAAAAGCTTCCTCTTCATGCCTGCCTTCAATTCACAAGGCAAGAACTTCCTACATGCCTGCTTTGATTCACAAAGAATTGTCCTCCTACATGCTAAGCTTCAATTGGATAATGGCTATCTCATGCAGGCTTCGACTGGGAAATGTCTATCTTCAGGCCTGCTCTGACTCCATCTCTAAAACCCTTCAACATACATAGTTTTTGCACTATGATACACAATATGGTTCCTTCGAAGAATCATTCAAAAGGTCCATTTGAAGAACATGCATGTGGTCCATTCGAAGAACACACATGTGGTCATTCGAAGAACACACATGTGGTCCATTCGAAGGATACACAATTGTTGGAAACAAGTTTGTTTCGCCTTTTGATGAGTCTGGTTCAAGATACTTGCTGGACAAAGTCCTACATGCTGCCAAGCCCAAGCCTCCTGCACAATTACGTTCATGACAAAAGAAGCTTCGACTGGCCAGAATGAAGTTTTTGATTGGGCTAGGTGGGTATTTTCAGTGCCAATCAAAGAACAAGGCAAATAAGGACTCAATCGAAGAAGCCACAATAATGAAGCCCAGAGCCATCGAAAGGAGTAATTCAGATCCAATTGAAGAACAAGGCATGGAGGGATTCGAAGGAGTCATGGAGTGAAACATGTCCAGGTTCATTCCAAAACCCAAAAGGGTAGGAAATCATCAAAGATGGCAATCCTTTAATTTGTCTAATTTTGTTTTCAAAGCCATGTTTAATGGCTGGTCCTTAATGTCATACTTCTTTCCCCATTTCATTGTCCCCTTACACCCCTATAAGTATATAACTAGAGTGCAAACATGGATGAATTACCCAGAGACATTTCTCCCACACACGCATGTTACCTATACAAGAATCACACCAAATTCTCCAAACCTTCACAAAGTGGCCAAATTCGAAAAGTTCTTACAAACTCCTATCCCTCTCATGAGATTCCCTGGAAGGCTTTCAGGCTCCTGAGAAAACAATTCCACGCCTAAAGCCATATATCCAAGCATCTTCGATTGGTAAAGGTTTGCAAATCCAAAAAACTGCATTTTATGGCATATTAGTACTTTTAACTTGTTTGATTCATGATCAGGGCTATTTGATAGTACAAGTTTAATATGAATGAGATTGTGCCTTTGCTAGGGAAAGATCTGAGATTTCCTTTGAATCCCTGGGTTTAGGTTGTTTCAAGCCAAAGTAAGCTTAGACTTGAGGTCAGAAGCTTTGAATTAGGGGCAAGGAGGATAAGGTGTTGCGTGTGTGCAGAGGCAGGGGTTTTCGATCCCAGCCTCTTGCAATGATTTCTTCTGTTTGTTTTCTTGCAGGTTCAGTACCCTCCACAAGCAATCCATCAAACACTTTCAACAAAATCCCTCCCTGGATCGAAGGATAACATCCTTCCTTGGATCGAAGGATAACATCCTTCCCTAGATCGAACGATAACATCCTTCACTAGATCGAAAGCCACATCCTTCCCTGGATCGAAGGATAATCTCTTTCCTTGGATAGAAGGAACTTTTTTGTATTATCATTTTTTGTTGTTTTGTTCATTTCTTTTTACTTAACTCTTTGAATCAATATTAAATTAAAAAATCACAAAAAATTAGGTTCTAGTCTTTTTTTTATTAAAATTAATTTCGTTAATTAATTGTTAATTACTTAAAAAAATTTATAAATTAAAATTAAGTAGATTTAGATTTTATTTTTCTTTTATTAAATAAAAAAACAAACAAGAGACTTTTTCTTTCTTTCTAGGATTTGGACATATTCCCAATTCGCGTGCGATTTTATTTTAGTATTATTATTTTTTCCATATTATTGTATCTGGTTATTGGGATGTAATAGTTTAAATTAGGACATTTACTATTTTTATCCCCGAGTTTGGACATGTAATAATCCCCCTCCCCGAAGCCATGTAATAGTTAGATTTAATTTCCGCATTTTAAATTCATGCACATATCTTAACTGTTAGATGTATGTTAATAGGATTTCATGACAAGACTAAAAGTGAACATTAGCAAACCTAATGCAAAAGACAAAAGTAACTGAAAACAAACACACTTGCACATGCGCACCTCTAGGGCAATCCTACTTTGGTTTCCTTCGTAAAAACAGTCACAACTCTCTAAACGTGGGAGATTTTAGTGGCTACCCTCTAGTTTAAAAATATCATAAGTTCGTCGATAACCCTCTCGATGTTTCCTTAATAAGCAATGATCTTAAAACCATAGGGTAGTTATTAAGGTTTCTTGCCCAATTGCCTTTGTGACTATAAAACTGCCCTTCGAATGTCCCTTAAACATCCAAACGAATAAGGCTACCTACTCACTAATAGTAGGATAGAGCTGTCTAAAGGAAAGGAGGAAAAGAACGAACCTTTCGAGTAAAGTAGATAGTTCCTAGATGATATGCTCAAAAAATCAAACTTTTTACACCTACACAAAACAATTTTCAAAAACCTTTTCAAAAACGCTTTATCAACACTCTTGAGGACTGATACAAGAGTTATCATAAATCAAATCGTCGCACTAAGGCATTTCAAAATAATTTTCAAAAACACACAATAACACAAGGTATTTCAAAAATGAGCTAAGCATCTAATAGCCCGTAGATAAACTACGGATGGAAAGGGTGCTAACACCTTCCCTTTCCATAATTTACCCCTCTTACTCAAATAATCTCGAAAGGTCTTTTTTTTTTCACCCTTTCCTTAGTTGGATAAAAGAAAAGTTGGTGGTGACTCTTGCTTACCGCAACATTTGCAAATACAAACGCAAAAACCAGTATAACAGTCGGTTCTGCCACCGTATCATAAAATGAAAAGCTCAAGTGAGCAAAATAAAAAATGACATAAAGATAAATGCTCAAGTGAGAAAAGATGAAAATAGCATGAAATAAAAATGCTAAAATAAATGTGCTTAAAGTGAAAAGCATAAAGTAAAAGTATAAAATAATTGTTAGAAATTAGAGGTCAGTTGAATGACCATCTTGAAACTTGCATTTGAAAACTCATTAGAAGATTGATAAAGTCAAAGCCTCTTAACAACAAGTTTCATTTGCATTTTGTCAAGTATATCATTCATTTCAAAATCTCAAGGCAACAATAAACAATCAACGATGTTTAAATTATTCACTTAGTTCCAAAATTTATGAAGATTCATTAGAGGGTTGATAATACCAAAGCCTCCTAACAATGGACCTCAAGGTTGTTAGATCAAAGGTTTCAAATTAAACTTTCTTCGGCATGCAAACATTGGTTTGGGCCACGAATGATCATTTCTAAAAACGGGACAAAATTTAGCGCTATGCTAAGCAATTGTAAGTGGACTTATATAGAAGTCACACCTATTTTGAGACCGGTCAATAACAATCTATGTGCCATATGTTTGGAGTGATGATAGGTAGATCATCCTCTAACAACATGTAGCACAAAGGAGAAGAGGATGAGATGAAGAGGGAGGGGATACATTTGAATCAAAAATTTAATCAAACTATCATTAAAATCATTCATCCATTTTACTGGAGTTAAGCTCAACACTTAAGATCAAATGATGTTAATAAAGTTTATGATCAACAATCACATTGCCAAAATATATTAAAAAAATAAATTGCATTTAATGAATAAAGTAAAAAGGAAAATTGATTTTTAAATTGTTTTTAAAATGAAAATAAAAGGTAAAATAGTAAACTATATTCAAAGTATCAAAGAAAAATTTAAAAAGACCATGGAAAAATCAGAGCTGGCCTCAAATACTTTTATATTTTTTTGGTAATTTTTTTAAAACAAGAAAGTATTTTTAAACTAATTAAAATCACTCAAATAAGTAAAAAAAAGATCAAAAATAGTATAAATCAAGATGAAATTCTAGAAAAATTTCAAAAAAAATCAGAAATGAGTAAAATGATTTTTATAAAATTTTTCAGAATTTGAAAACATCAAAAAGTACTTTTAAATGATTAAAAACAAGTTAAAATAAAGGAGAAATTATAAAAAATATTAAATCTGAAAATAAAATTATGAAAAAATAAAAATCAGGAAGAAAATATTTGAAAATATTATTGTGAATTTTTTTCATAATTTTTTAGTAAAAAATAAATTTTCTATTATTTTTTGAAGTTTAAATCAATTAAAATAAAAAAATCAGAAAATAAAATACAAACCAACAAATGTGGACCATTTGATCATTGTCAAAACACGTTAGTAAACAGATCTAGTGGATCTGGCACGTTGTGCATGTTATGCACTTTATTGAATATCATACCTAATCATTTTTTATAAAATAAAAATTACTTAAAATGTGGCACAATGGATGGAGTCTGACTCACTAAAGTAATCAGATCCTAGGGTTCATAACACGCGTGCATGGTAAAGTGAAACACCAAATTTGTTTAAAAAAAATAATGTGGCTAAATGTCATTGGTTGAAGACGGACATGTCATCGTCTTCAACCTCAAATTGAATTCCACAAACTGTAAAATTAGTCATCCATACCGGTACTGTTGTACCCCCAAAATTTTCCCTCCTTTTTCTCAAGATATTTCCCACAAAGGTCTTCAATGATTCAAGCTTGCACGAGTATTGAATAGGTCAAGCCATCTCCTTAACACTGATGCCTCAAGTTAAGGTTTGAGTTTGCACAAGGACAATTGAACTTCTAATATTTAAAATGAATTTCATGGATCATTATGGATTCTCAAGATTTCTCCTATCACGTTTCCAATTTTGGATCACAAAATTGCTTAGTCAATTGATCAGATGGCCTAAAATCAGTTATATTGAAAAATGCCGGTTGTGGTCAACCTACGGTCAAACTTTATTATTTTGGACCAATATCAACACTTTGAAGTCATATGTATCATTTAATCAATATTGGATAGCAATTCTCCAAGAAAATTATTCAAATCATCAAAATGGCAAAATGATCAAAATTAGGGTTTTTGACTAAGAATGACCAATCTTTGACTTTTGACCTAGTACATGACTTATTTGTTTGAAACATAATATCAAGGATTCAAGCACATAATTTTGACCTAATCACGTATGTTGTACCCCAAAATTTGCCCTCTCATTTTATCAAGATTCTCCTCACAAGACTCTTTGGACTCAAGACTAGATTAGGGTTTACTCAACTCAAGACATCTCCTTGCACTGTTGACCTGAAATTAGGGTTTGAGTTTGCACAGGTATTTTTGGACTTCCAATGCCTCATGTGACTTTCATACTTCATGTTGTACTTATAAGATTGCTCATACCAAGTTTCAAGCCTTGAATCAAATTTTTGCCCAATCAATTGGACAGTAGACCTAAAAATCAACTGTATTGGGGAAAAAGTCAATTGTGGCCAATTTACAGTCAAACCTCATAATTTTTTATCCACATAAACATTATAGACTCATATGAACCATTTGATCAAGTTTATACCACAACTCCTCAATAAATTTGATCAGATCTTCAAAAGGGCAAAATGGTCATTTTTAGGGTTTTGACTGCAGAAGGGCAATTTCTGATTTTTAACCTAGCCAATGGCAAATTGGGTTTAAGCATGGTTTCAAGGACTCAATGGCATCATCTTGACCTAACCACAAGGTTCAGAAGATCTCAATTGCATTGGATTGACAGATGAATTTTCCAGTCAATTTATCAAAAATCAACTGTACACTGAAAAGTCAAACTTTGACTTTTTGATCAAAATCAAGTGCCAAGGGTCATTTTTTCATCAAGATGTGTCAAAACATGAAACTTGTTCACCAAGAAACCTAATTTTGAAAATTAGGGTTTAAGTTTGAAAATTTTCATAACTTAGAAATTTTCTAAGTTATGAAAATTTCTTTTTTTTTCCCAACTTTTTCACCATGATTCAATTGGATTCAAAGGAAACTTCCAACATGAAAGTTGTAGTCCTCCAAAAAATCTAAAACTTTGATTCAAAAAGTTTTCCCAAAAGATGCTTGTATCTCAAGTTATGATTTTGTGAATAAGGGTCCATGAAACTTTTAACTTAGTGAAATTTTGCCCTAGTTTAGGCAGGATTTTGACCTATTTTCATGGCAACTTTTCACATAGTTCCAAGTGGAATCTCAAAATGCATTTCAAAGATGGATTGTAGAGCATCTTACAATCTTTCCAAAATGTCATGGAACTCTCCAAGATCATTTATGGTTAGGGAGAATTGAAAGTTTGAAAATGGAAAATTATCACTTTTGTCCAAGGCATTTTGCACCATGTTACAACTTGCAAATCAGTTTGGATCATGCTTGTACTTGTTTTACAGGTCTTAATCCTTTCCAAACTCCTTAATTAAATGAAAATACATTGGACAAAGGCATTGTTCTGAGTTATGGAGCATTGTACAAAGAATTATTCCAAAAATGGCATAAAGGTTGCAATACCATTTCCATAAAGCATACTTTTTGTAATTTAGTATTTCTTGAGCCATGGACCTGACCTCTTGATACAAACAACATCCACAAACATTAGGAAAAGCTCACCAACTCTCAGCAGGCCTCAAGATAGCTTGTACAACGTTGGCCTTTGTCATTTCAACTTTTGCTTCAAAAGCAAGTAACTTGCAAAAGTCGACATAACTTGAAAATCTGATAAGAGCAAGTCTAAGTCTCATTTCAAACAACCTCAGCATATTGTAACAAAGCTAAAACCCAATTTGCCAAGTTCCTAAACACCCTCTAACACAGAAAACCCCATTTCTGCCCAAAATAGGGCAACTTCTGCAAACACCAAGCCCAAACCAAATTGCCTCGTGCATTTTATCTTGAATCATTTCAGACACATTCCCTACAACACACTTGAGCTATCCAGGCCATTGTTCAGCAACTGTAACTTCATTTTCATACTTCACCATTTTCATTTTGAAGCTTTGTAGGTTGAGTTATACAAGGAGTTTCAGACCATTTCAAAGTAAGCTGAGCGTTGGGAAAGGTTGAGGGAACATCAAGCAATCTCAAAAGTACCTAAGGCCTCATTCAAAGTTGCTACATTTCCATATTCGAACTTGACTGGACAAGGTAATTTCCAACTTTCTATCTCCTTATTTAGACATCCTTAGGCTTAGGTTTGTGAAGAAAAAATGTAGTCTTTAATGTGCTTGAGCTTTACATATGCGTAGATTTCATTTATATAAACTAAGCTAGGAGAATTTGGATGATGAACATGCTGAAATTTTTAGGTCAGAAATTAGGGGTGACAAAATTCTCTCTGATCTTTGAGAGTTAGGTCAAGTTTTTTATATGGTTGGAATCGTGATTGAAAATGCTATAACTTTCATGTTGTAAATTTTTGATTTCATGCAAGTATACAAGAGAACAGGATTTGCACATGGCGCGCGCGTTTTTCTGGTTTGAAGGACAAGGATGAAGTGGGAGTGGGCTTGGGCCTGTTTTGTCCTACTTTTGACACCCCACATTCTGTTATTTGCACCCTCTTGGCCCATTTCTTTTATTTTTCATATTTTCTTGCATATTTCACATTTCTGACTTTTATTTATTTTTTCCTAAACATTAAAAATCATAAAAATATTTTCTCTATTTTTTTGCATTTTTTCATATTTTTTATTTATTTTATTTTTTGTATAAAAAATAATCATTAGGTTAATATACTTATATTTTCTTAAATAAAACTTGTAAATATTATAAAAATATCCTATATTTTTATTTTTATTATTTATACACTTAAATTAATATTTTCATATAATATTTAATTTTTTAACATTTTTTGTACATATTATTATTATTTTTCTTGAATAAAAAATAAACAATATAAACAATATTTCTTTTAAAAAAAATTAGGGTTTCTTCACCCTTTCAAAAATAATTAATATTTTTCTTATTTTTAGGACATAAATAAATTCATTTTTTACATACATAAAAATAAATACAAAAACATTTTTTGCATATTTACATTTATTTGCATATTTAAATATTTGCTTATTTTATTTATTTGTACAAATAAATTCAATATGGTTGTAATAGTTTTAGGGTTTTATTTTGAGCACTATCCCCTATTCAAACTTGTACCCCCCTTCCCATGATATTGTTGTAATAGTCCTAGATTTACTTTACGCATTTTATCACTTTAATATGCCATGATAGTAAATTAGGGTTTGTATGCAAAGACCAAAAACAAAACAAATAGCGTGACCTAACACAAGATAAAAATGCATGAAAAATGACAACACAATACACACAAGCACCTCTAGGGTTTCACCAACTTGTTGCCTTAAAAAACATGGCCATGGTATGCATGCTAGGTATCTTGGCAAAACAAAATCAAAACAAAAAGATCATAGTCCCTCGATGACGCTATCTTGGTTGCCTAAACAAAATGATCTAGTCCCTCAAAAACTTGCTAAGATACTTGGTGTAGTTGTTTAGTTATTGGTATGCATTTTTGGTAAAACCAGGTGTATGAATGTCATGACTGATGTCATAACATTCTAGTTTATTAGGTATTGATTTATTAGGTACCTTTGCAGAAAAATAATGTCATACAGGTGCTGCTGTTTATGAGTGTGTATCTGAGCATTTTGCAAAATGATCACATTTACCAAAATCAGTAAACAGGAATTCAGATGTCATAACAAATGTTAAGACATCCTGTTCTGAACTAACAGTTATGCAGTTTGGTTAATTCTGAGTTTTTTCAGGAAAATGACTCAGTCTTTCCAGAACAGAATCTCTCGTGGTCTTGGGGTTAACCTAGCTCAACCCTAACCTGGTTGATAAAGTCCTGTGACCAAGTCTTAAGGTCAAACGGAATTAACCCTAGCTTTTTGTGCAAACCCTAACTGAAGAAGCAGCTGCTATATATTCAACAGGGCTGCTGTTTGGAATTTATCCCTTTTGACAGAAGATCATTTAGAAGCTGTATAGTTTTAACTATTGTAATCCAAGCAAGTATCATTGTGATAAGTGACTTGGAACGGGTTTTAATTGTAAGGGTTTTGTATCACTCAAAGCTTTGAAGCAAGAGTGTTTTGTGTCTCTTGACTAAAGCTTTGAAGCAAAGTCAAGTTAGGTTTATGTATCACTCAAAGCTGTGAAGCAAGAGTGTTTGTGTTGCTTGATTAAAAAGCTGTGAAGCATAATCAAGTGTATGTTTTGAAGAGTGTCTTCATCAATTCATTAGTCAATTGTTTTAAGTATCACTGTTGTTATTGAGGGGGAGTGAGTAGGAACTCAGGTTTAAGTTGTTCTTAGATTGAAGTTGCATTGGGTAGGTCTTAAGTGAAGGAGATAAACTGGTTGGTTTATTCCTGAATTAATATCTCTTATAGTGGATTTCCTCCCTGGCTTGGTAGCCCCCAGAGTAGGTGTTGTTGCACACTGAACTGGGTAAACAATTGACTTTGTTCTTTACTGTTTTTGTATTTACTGTCTTATAGAAAGTCAGATACGGTGTCATAACATTGAACGTGACATTGAGTATCTGCTGCCAGAATTACAATTGGCATCAGAGCAGGCACCCTGCCTGTATTACTGGGTGAGATCTAGGGATATCACTTTCTGGCACTATGGACAAAGAAGGAGATTTTGGAAATAGACCACCCATTCTGGATGGAACAAATTATGACTACTGGAAACCTCGTATGATTGCCTTCTTAAAATCTCTGGACAAAAAGGCTTGGAGAGCTGCTGACAAAGGATGGAACCATCCCACCATAACTGAGAAAGATGGGACAATCAGTCTGAAGCCTGAGGAAGATTGGAGTAAAGAAGAAGATGATTTAGCCCTGGGTAATTCCATAGCTTTAAATGCCTTATTCAATGGAATTGATAGAAACATATTCAGACTAGTACATCAATATGAACTGGCCAAGGAAGTTTGGGACACTCTCAAAACTACCCATGAGGGCACTTCCAAAGTAAAAATGTCAAGGCTTCAGATGTTGACTACCAAGTTTGAGAATCTAAAAATGATGGAAGATGAAACCATTCATGAGTTTCACATGAACATCTTGGAGATTGCCAACACCTCAGGAGCATTGGGAGAAAAGATGTCAGAAGAAAAATTGGTGAGAAAGATTCTCAGATCCTTGCCTAAAAGATTTGCAATGAAGGTAACTGCCATAGAGGAAGCCCAGGACATCAGCAAGTTGAAAGTGGATGAACTTATTGGGTCTCTTCAGACTTTTGAGATGGGGATCACTGAAAATGGTGACAAGAAGAACAAGAGCATAGCACTTGTATCCAACACTGATGTTGAAAACAAGGAGGATGAAGAAGAAAATATTTCAGAAGCTATAGCCATGCTTGGAAGACAATTCAACAAACTTATCAAAAGAATAGATCCAAAGTCAAGGTCGAATGTTCATAACATCCCCTCTGACATTGACAGTTCCAGCAGAAGACCAAGGTTAGAAGAGAAGGGAAATCAAGGGAGAGGAATTCAATGCCATGGTTGTGAAGGATATGGGCATATTCGAGCTGAATGTCCTACCTTTCTTAAGAAATAAAAGAAAGGAATGACTGTTACCTGGTCTGACTATGATTCATAAAGTAATTCTGAAGAAGAATCTGCCAAACTAGTTACTGCACTAACTGGTGTTTGTACCTTTGAAAGTGACACTAGTGATGAGGAAGTAACATTTGAAGAACTGGCTGATACTTACAAGAAATTGTGTATCAGAAGTACTGAAGTCTGTGTGCAAAATGAGAAACAATCAAAACTCATCATAAAGCTGGAGGCTGAAAAAGGGGCAGACCTTGAAACTATAAGTCATCTAGAAAGGGAAGTTCAAATGCTGAACTCAAAACTAAACCAGATGACCAAATCTGTCAAGATGCTGACAAATGGAACAGACAAATTGGAAGAAATCCTTCAGGTTGGACAAACTGTGGGAAACAAGTCTGGTCTAGGATTTGTGGCAGCAAAGAAATCAGGTGCAGACAAGAAGATCACGTCTAATAAACAAATGTCAAACCAGATGTCTCAACACAACTCTCAACATCAGGAACAGAGACATATGAAGAAAAGGTACCAAAGATGGAGATGTCATCATTGTGGGAGGTATGGCCACATAAAGCCTTTCTGCTTCAAATTGCATGGATACCCTAATCAAAACTCAGGTGTTAAACCTAAGTCAAAAAGGGTACCACATACTCCTCAATGGAAGAAAAAGGCTACTGCCCTGATAGCCCACACTTCCCTGAGAGTCTCTGCAAAGGAAGGCTGGTACTTTGACAGTGGGTGCTCTAAGCACATGACTGGAATAAAGAACATTCTCAATCATGTTAAACCTCACACCACTAGTTATGTGACCTTTGGAGATGGTGCTAAAGGTGAAATCAAAGGAGTTGGTAATTTGGACTGCCCTGAAGTTCCAAATCTGAATGAAGTACTATTGGTAAAAGGCCTGACTGCTAATCTCATTAGTATCAGTCAATTGTGTGATCTAGGATTCAAGGTCAACCTCTCAAAATCTGAATGTCTAGTAATTAATGAAAAAATAGAAGTTGTAATGAAAGGAATCAGATCTAAAGATAACTGTTACTTGTGGCAGCCTGAGAACACTAATAACTCCACTATGTGTTCTATTACCAAAGAAGAAAAAGATATGAAACTGTGGCACCATAAACTTGGCCATCTTCATCTAAGAAGAATGAAAAGAACTATCACTATGGAAGCAGTCAGAAGGATTCCAAGACTGCAAATTGATAAAAGGAGGGTTTGTGGTGAACATCAAATTGAAAGGCTTGGTAAAAAGAGATATGTCTATGATGTGGTGAATAACCTTGAAGGTTTTAGAGAACAGTGCAAGAAAACTCAAAAAGAAGGATGTATTGTCAGAATCAGAAGTGATCATGACAAGGAATTTGGAAACAACAAGTTTAATAAATTCTGTTTCTCAGAAGGAATGAGTCATGAAGTCTCTTCTCCTATAACTCCTCATCAAAATGGAGTTGACAGAAGGAAAAATAGGATCATACAGGAATCTGCCAGAGCTATGGTTCATGTCAAAAGATTGCCTTTTCAACTCTGTGCTAAAATAGTTGCAGCTGGTAGTAGCTGTTCTCAAATTATCTGGACAAAACAGATGCTCACTGAGTATAATGTCTCACAAGATGTTGTGACATTGTATTGTGACAATCTGAATATAATCAATATTTCTAAGAACCCTATTCAGCATAGCAGGACCAAGCACATTGACCTTGTAGAGAAGAAGACAATTAAACTGGAACATGGTGTCATTAAGCTACGGGTGGCTGATTTGTTTACCAAGGCTCTTGATGGAAATCAACTTGAAAACTTGAGGGGCAAGATGGGTATTTGCCAACATGAGAAATTATAGCAATTAATTTTGCTTAAAGCAAGGGTTGAAGGAGTTATTTTTGTTAAGACTATTTTTAGTGGGTTAATCATATGTTTTTCCAGTTCTTTCAAAATTATTAAGAAGTTGAATAGACTCTCATTTGCCTCCTACCTCTCTCGACTTTGCAACCTATTCCTTTATCTCAATCAAAGTTTTCTCTCAAATTGCTACTGGTGCTCTAAGTCAATCAAAATGTCTCAAACATCATCTTCAACCAAGGCGACCACTTCATCTTCATCATCTGACCAAGATTCTCGAGCAATCACCACAAGCACAGATTCTGAAGTCCTGGAGATCACTCCTCTCAGAGAAATGGCAACTGACCCCTCCAAAGTCAAAAAGCTGAGAACTAGGCATGCAGGAAGAGCTCAAGCTACTGCTTCTGGTAATCCTTCTCATCCTTCTTCCTCTGTACCAAATAGGGAAGGATCAGCTCAAGTACATCAAGCAATTTCTAGGCTTGTTACAAGAATACTAAGCGAAAACCACTCTGTACCGGGGATTTCTGTCCCATTAAATCAAGAATCAGCAAGCCCAAATGTTGAAGCAAATGTCTTTGAGAATGTTGTGACACCAAATGACAACATTCAGAACCCTTCAGAGAAGACTGTTGATCCACCTGTCATTGATGTGGATGAGGAATACTCAGACAATGATCTAATTGCCAATGTAAACCCTAGCATAGATAGGAGAATGATGAAAAGAAAGGGTAATCAGAATGCTGCACAATGTATGACCAAAGAGAAACTTGCTAATAAGAAATCCAAGGCTGAAGGCAAAACTGGGGTAGAATCTGTGAAAACTGGTCAGTCCAAAGGGAAGGTGAAAGCCCAAGTGCATACTGGTAGACAACCAATTACAAAGAAGAGAAAAGAACCTGAGTCTTCTGATTCTGATGAGGAATCAGAATTTGAAATTGAGGCTGAAGAAATTTCTATCAGAAGGAAACTCCCTTCCAGCAAAATTGCTAGAGTTCCTGAAGTCCCAACAGACAACATCTCTTTTCACCATCCTGACAATGCCAACAGATGGAAGTATGTTTGTTTGAAGAGAATATCTTTAGAAAGAGAACTAAACAATGATGCCATGGATTGCAAGGAAATCATGGACCTGATCAAAGCTGCTGGACTGATGAAGACTGTGGTAAAATTTACCAAGTGCTATGAAAATCTGGTCAAGGAATTTATAGTGAACTTGTCTGATGAATGTGTTGATGGAAGGTCAGCTGACTTTGAATGTGTTTATGTTAGAGGAAGAAGGGTTAATTTCTCTCCATCAGAAATTAACAAATTTCTTGGAAGATCAAATGAGGATTGCCCTGAACTGGAAGTCACTGACAATGAAGTTTGTCAAACCATCACAGCAAGACAAGTCAAGTGCTGGCCCTTGAAAGGCAAGTTGAATGCCAGCAAACTAAGCATGAAATTTGCCATCCTGCACAAGATTGGTGCAGCCAACTGGGTCCCTACAAACCATAAATCTACTATCTCCACAGGATTGGGGAGATTTATTTATGCTGTGGGAACCAAGACTGAATTGGACTATGGCAGGTATATTTTTGAACAAACTCTAAAACATGCTGGTAGCTTTGCTGTCAAAGGCCCTATTGCCTTTCCCTCCCTCCTGTGTGGAATTATCCTTGCACAATACCCTAATATCCTGGTGGCAAGAGATACTGCTTGCAAAAGAGCTCTTGCTCTTGGGTTACACTACAAGCTGTTTCAGGGATCTCATGCTCCTGATATTGTCATAACATCAGCTGAGACATCATCTGTAAAGACTCAGTCCAAAACATCTGATGTTATAGCTGTATTGAAAGAGACCTGCAAAGAGCTGGAGACTAGGAAAAAGACCCTAGAAAACCTAATTGCCAGGTTAGAAAAGGAGGAAGCTGAAGGAAACAGAAGGGAAGAGGGTGTTGCTGAAGATCAACTCAATACTGAAGAAACTAGCTCCTCTGAAGGGGACAGTGCTTAAAGGTTGGTGGAGTTGATGCTGGTTCCTGGTGGAGTTTGCAAGTGTGTTTAGTTTTTAGTTGTTGTTTTTATTACTTTGTCTGGATGACTGTATAAACATTTAAGAACATGTATCTTTGGCCCATTTGTGGCTAAAGAGGGGGAGATATTATTCTGTGGTCAATTCTTCATAGACATTCTATTTTTCTGCAGTCATATTTATTCTGCTGCTATCTATCTCTGATTGCTTAGGGGCTTTAGCCAAAAATCTGCCAAAGGGGGAGTTTGTAGTTGTTTAGTTATTGGCATGCATTTTTGGTAAAACCAGGTGTACTGATTTATTAGGTACCTTTGCAGAAAAATAATGTCATACAGGTGCTGCTGTTTATGAGTGTGTATCTGAGCATTTTGCAAAATGATCACATTTACCAAAATCAGTAAACAGGAATTCAGATGTCATAACAAATGTTAAGACATCCTGTTCTGAACTAACAGTTATGCAGTTTGGTTAATTCTGAGTTTTTTCAGGAAAATGACTCAGTCTTTCCAGAACAGAATCTCTCGTGGTCTTGGGGTTAACCTAGCTCAATCCTAACCTGGTTGATAAAGTCCTGTGACCAAGTCTTAAGGTCAAACGGAATTAACCCTAGCTTTTTATGGAAACCCTAACTGAAGAAGCAGCTGCTATATATTCAACAGGGCTGCTGTTTGGAATTTATCCCTTTTGACAGAAGATCATTTAGAAGTTGTATAGTTTTAACTATTGTAATCCAAGCAAGTATCATTGTGATAAGTGACTTGGAATAGGTTTTAATTGTAAGGGTTTTGTATCACTCAAAGCTTTGAAGCAAGAGTGTTTTGTGTCTCTTGACTAAAGCTTTGAAGCAAAGTCAAGTTAGGTTTATGTATCACTCAAAGCTGTGAAGAAAGAGTGTTTGTGTTGCTTGATTAAAAAGCTGTGAAGCATAATCATGTGTATGTTTTGAAGAGTGTCTTCATCAATTCATTACTCAATTGTTTTAAGTATCACTGCTGTGATTGAGGGGGAGTGAGTAGGAACTCAGGTTTAAGTTGTTCTTAGATTGAAGTTACATTGGGTAGGTCTTAAGTGAAGGAGATAAACTGGTTGGTTTATTCCTGAATTAATATCTCTTATAGTGGATTTCCTCCCTGGCTTGGTAGCCCCCAGAGTAGGTGTTGTTGCACACTGAACTGGGTAAACAATTGACTGTGTTCTTTACTGATTTTGTATTTACTGTCTTATAGAAAGTCAGATACGGTGTCATAACATTGAACGTGACATTGAGTATCTGCTGCCAGAATTACACTTGGCAATATTGTTATCATGGTCATACGATGACCCACGCCCGTCCAGTTTAACATCCAAAGATAGGGTTCTTTACCAAATGCAATGGTAAAACAATAATGTCAAAGGAATAAAAATGTGTAGGAAAGATCTTGGAGTAGGGTATACAAATCCTAGTTACTTGATCAATTTGCAAACCATCCTTGCTATTTTCAAACTATCACACACATTTCAAAACAATTTCAAAACAATTTCCCAACAAAATTTCAAACATTGAAACATTTTTTCAAAAGACAAACACCTTTGTATATATTCAAACAAGAATCATTACAAAGGTTGCCTAAACAAAGGCCTCTTTTCAAAATACTTTCAAAACCACACACAAAAGCACCATTTCAAACAATTGAAAAGAAAAAGCAAGTGATCTAAAACAAGTAACTAAGAGCCCATGGAAAACTATGGATGAAAAGGGTGCTAGCACCTTCCCTTTTCATAATCTACCCCCTGAACCCAAAAACAATCTCAAAGGTCTTTCCTGTGCTTTTTTACCTTTCCTTTTGGATAAAATAAAAGTCGGTGGCGACTCTTGCTAAACCGAAACATTTGCAAACACAAACGCAAAACCTCAAGTCAGTTCTCCCACCGCATCACAGAACTAGCGACTCTGTTGGGGATATATAAAAAGTGGGGTTACCTTAGGGTTTTAGATCACCTTTACATGCTTATCTTGTTTGACTTGTATGCTTTACACTTTGGTTCTATTGTTTGGGTTTGAATCCTCTACCCGGATTTCGAAAACATTCATAGGTAAATAGCAATACGTTGTGGAAACTGTGCGGGGTATACCGACATGTTTGAAGCAATAGCTATGTTAGTGCGACATATTTGTGGGTACCGGTAGCCTTTGAGTCAATCAAAGAGAATACGGGGCCGCTGAGTGATGTCATGGAGCACTAATGGACTTTTAGAACCTTTACTTGACTAACTTGGCCTTTTTAGGGGTAGTGAGATGACCGGCTTTGGTGCAGTCTGAAGTTGGTAGATACTCGATACTACACTCATTGAGGGTTGTTTTCTTAGAATATTTCGGTCGCCAGTAAAGTGGCTAAACTGAAACAATGAAAACAAAAAATAATCCAGTGATATTGAGCTCCTTAGAACCCGGTTACTATTTCTATGATAGGTTGAGCCAACTAACTTCAAGAGGGTACTTACCTATGAAACCCCATGCAAGCCTGAAACTAGGAACTTGTGTGGCTTATTTGTACATATATACTTGTGCATAACATCATGGACATCATGAAGCATCATATGCATCCACTAACCATTTCAAGGATTTTGGATCTTCATCTTTGTTCCTGTTTTGTAGGTAATGGATTCACTTCGCAGGAAAACAATCCAAGTCAACCTTGTGAGAATTCCTCCTCAACTCAAGGAGCTAGCTTCAAGGATTCCTGAGAATTCTCCATTCACCGAGAGGCATGGTCGTCTTCTCAACTTAGTCAACACCAACACTGAGGAAGATATGGTGAAAGTTCTCTTCCAGTTCTTTGACCCCCTACACCACTGTTTCACATTTCCTGATTACCAGCTTGTGCCTACTTTGGAGGAATTTTCTCAACTCCTGAGGATTCCTATTCTCCATCAACTACCCTTCAACGGTACGGAAAGAGATCCAAAGCATGAAGATATTTATCAATCCCTACACTTGCAAGATGGTTTATTTCTCATCTTCCCCAATCAGTCTTGAAGAATGAGCAAGGTCTGATGTGGTCACAATGGTTGATGACCCTTACACATTCAGATATCCATTAGTGTTCTCGATCAAAAGAGAATATCATCATCATTGACCGTTGTGGGGAATTCCCTAATGTCCCACTACTTGGGATTATGGGAGGCATTACCTACAACCCCTGCTTGGCTCTGAGATAGTTCGGGTATGCCCGAAGGGATGGCCCACATGACATGATGATTCTAGACTTGGTTTTTGACTTCGACAACGACGATCAAGAACTTCAACAAAGGTTTATCTGAGCTTGGAGGATGCCCAACAAGGTGGATAGTAAGACCTTGGGACATAAGAATTCCATCCCCCTTGAGGCTTACCTCAAGTGGGTACGAACCCGCTCCCAAAGTCTTATGATGCCTTACCCCTACATGCTTCCTGTGATTATAGAGCCTGTTATGGAAGGAGAGGTTCCATACACCCTCCTACATCCTGACATGCCAACATCACTCGAAGATTTACAAAGGAGTTGGATACAGCTCAAGGGAGAGCGCGATACTTTCGAAGCCCAACTCTACGCAAGTGAGAAGAAGGTTTTGGAACTTACTCGTCAACTTCACGAAGAGCAGACTCTCAACACCTACATTGCACCAAAGAGGATGCGCAACGTCTTTTTACCTTAGAATTTTGTATTATTTTGCCCATGGGGCATTGATGTACTACATGAATACTTGAATGCATTACATGAATACATATCATTCATCATATGCATAAACAGGTCTTCACACCATGTTTCCTTATCTCTCTGCTGTTATTTCAGCAAGATGGATATTGAGCAGACGGTCAAAGACTTGCAAGCGTAAAATTCACAGTTTCAACAGCTACTTCTGACCTTGGCAAAGGGGAAGGAGGAGCTCAAGACCTTACTAAAGAAGGAAAAAGAGAAAAAGAAAAAGAAGAGAGTTGGTGTGGCTACTTTGGGCAGAAGATTTGAAGGTCAAGCCAGAAGGGTACTGGATTTCCCCTCAACATCTGAAGAGGGAGGTAAAGGAGTGGCAGTGCCATCTGAATCTGAAGCTGAAGAGGAAGAGGATGAAGACTATTCTGAACAGCAGTACCCTCCTGCAAATGACAAATACAAGAACTTGGAAGAACGTCTGGCAGCTATGGAGGTACAGAGAGTGCCTGGGCTGGATTTTGAGGAACTAGGTTTGGTTTCTGGAATTGTCATTCCTCCTAAATTTAAAGTACCTCTGTTTTCTAAGTACGATGGGTTGTCTTGTCCCAAGATGCACCTACGATCTTATGTCAGGAAAATCTAACCACATTCTTCTGACAAAGACCTGTGGGTACATTTCTTTCAGGACAGTTTATCGGGGACGCAGCTGGATTGGTTTTACCAGTTGGATAGGTCTGATGTGCATAATTGGGAAGATTTAGCGGCCGCCTTCTACAGACAGTATCAATATAATGTGGACTTAGCACCAACTCGTACTCAATTACAGAGTATGGGCATGGTCTCAAATGAAGGTCTCAAAGAGTATGCCCAGAAATGGAGAGACTTGGCGGGATGAGTACAACCACCTCTATCTGAGAGGGAGCTTGTGGATATGTTCTTGGGGACTCTGTCAAGTCCTTTCTTTAATCACCTGATTAGAAGTTCGTCTGCGGGGTTCACCGAGTTAATTCTAACTGGTGAGAGAGTTGAAGCCAGCATAAAGAGCGGGAAAATTCAAAAAGATGCATCTGCTTCCGCTGCCATCAAAAAGACTTTTCCAGCAAAGAAAGAAGTCTCAGCTGTCTACTCTCAAAGAGGTCAAGGAAGAGTTGAGCACCGGCTAGCGGTGGGGGCCGTAATGATTCAGAAGTCTGCAGCTGATCAGCCTAGAAACAATCAACAAAGAACCAACCAAGCAAGGGTGGAAAGGCCTGTACGGTAATTCACCCAGATAAACATGACTCTTGCTCAGGTTCTCCCCCATCTCTTGAAGGTAAACCTTGCCAGTCTGAAAGAGGCCCTGAAGAATCCGAATACAGCTTCTCCTTACTACCACTCGAACGCCAAGTGTGCTTATCATTCAGGGAGTATAGGGCACGACACCAACAATTGTTGGGCCCTCAAGAATAAAATTCAGGATTTGATAGATGCTAAAGAAGTTGAATTCGACGCCCCTGAAAAGCCGAATGTAATCTCTGCTCCAATGCCAAAGCATGGCCACAATTCCCATGCTGTTGAAGAGGATCTATTTGTTGCTACTGTTGATGATTTGATGACTCCGCTACCGATAATCAAACTGAATTTGCTGAAGGATGGGATTTTCCCAGGTTGTGAAGAAGATTGTTGCCTTTGTTCATCCTTACCAACCGACTGTCCATTGTTGAAATTAGGCATCCAACGCCTAATGGATAACCAAGAAATCCTTTTTGAAAAGACTCATGTTACACCGACTTCTGTCAATGATGTTTCTATAATAACAATATCATCCAATCTTTCCAAGGTCTCCAAAAGACCTGTTAAGATTACATCCGCTCCAAAGATTGCACCTTTGAAGATAACCATGCCCGGGACCGTCCCGTACAAGTCTGACAAATCAATACCGTGGAACTATGGGGGAGAGATCTTTTACCACGGTATTAAACAAATTGAATCAACTGAAGAGAGTTCTGATGAAGAGACTTCCGACATTGGAAACATTGCTGGAACGAGTAAAATCACCCGCAGTGGAAGAATTTTCCCTCCGGAGATTGCCCCTCCAAAGGCAATCTTCGGACCCTCAGTTGCTCCTAAGGTTACTCCTGTACCGGTCAACATATCTGTGAGGACTACAGTTATTGAAGAAGTTGTAATTCATGTGGTTATCCCCTCTGTTGTTGCTGATGATAGAGGGAAAGGGATCCAAGAAGAGCCCGTCAGGACGAGGGCTCAGCCGTTAATCATCCCTGAAACCTCTCAAAAAGAGATGGAAGAGATTTTGAAAATAATCAAGAAAAGCGATTATGATGTTGTGGAAAAACTGAGGCAAACCCCCTCAAAGATCTTTATGTTGGCCTTGCTGCTTTGTTCAGAAGCTCATGCTAAAGCTTTGATCAGATTCTTGAAGACGGCCCACGTGCCACAGGAAACCTCCGTGGATCAGTTTCAGGAATGTGTAGCTAGCTTAACAGCTGACAATGGTCTAGGATTCTCCGATGCCGATTTAACATCGAAAGAGAGAAAGCATAATGACACTTTGCATGTCTCGGTGGAATGTAGAGGGACTACTCTAGCACACGTTCTGGTAGACACTGGTTCTTCTATGAATGTCTTGCCGAAGAAAGCCTTGGGTAGGTTAGATTGTGAAGGTCTAACCTTGAAGCCCAGCAATATCATTATCAGAGCCTTTGATGGTTCTAAGAGGATGGTCCACAGGGAAGTGGGCATCCCGATTAAAGTGG
Source organism: Vicia faba (assembly GCA_948472305.1). Lineage (NCBI taxonomy): Eukaryota > Viridiplantae > Streptophyta > Magnoliopsida > Fabales > Fabaceae > Vicia > Vicia faba. The sequence goes on along the minus strand of OX451736.1, from coordinate 913,733,218 downwards.
GAACTGAAATCTTCAACTCCACATTCTACGTGATGGACATCCGTCCTTCCTATTCTTGCTTGTTGGGAAGACCCTGGATTCACCATGTTGGAGTTGTCACTTCCACTCTGCATCAAAAGCCCAAGTACCCTGTCCAGGGGAAAATTATAACTGTTCACGGTGAAGAGGAATACATGATAAGCCATCTAAATTCTTTCCGCTATGTAGAATTGGATGGCGAATTCATCGAAACCCTGTTTCAGCATTTTGAAGAGGTAACTCAGGAAGTTGCGGCAACCAAGACAGTGGCTTCTGTACCCATGATTACCAGACCTCCGCCTCGGATGTCGTCTCTCAAATATGCAAAGGCTGTGATTGAAGAAGGCAGATCCATAATCTGGGGGTAGCTTCCCGACTTTCCTTTCAAGTCAGATAAATTCGGCTTGGGTTTCACTTCGGCTAGTCAAAAGGTTGTGTGTCTCTCCCGTGCCGGAGGGCCACCTGTAAAGATCACTCATCATGGAGTCAATGCTTTGGAGGATAGTGAAGAGGAGAGCAACTTGGAAGACTAGATTTTCCCTACTGTGGATGGAGGACTGTGCAATTGGGAAGCAAAAGACTTTGTTCCCATTACTTTCATGAATCAGTAATTTATCTTTCAAACTTTTCTGTTGGTTTGTAATAATTCCCAAAACAATTCATACACTTTTAACCTTGTGCTTTACCCGAGGTACATAGGTTTATTTGTAAGGGTTTGATTTTTCATCTTCATATGCCATTTTAATGAATCATGGACGTTTTCACATATAAAATTTTGTGTTCATTGTATTTCTTTTTGCATTTTATTTGTTTAAAGGTGGCTAACCCTTACACACACCCACACTTACAAATGCAGGTACCCTTCCATTCCGGATTCCATGGGTAACAATTCTGCTATGGCCTTCAGTGACTCTGAAGATCTGGTCTACCACGCCGAATGCGAAGGTGAGGAAGATTGTGAGGTGCCAGGAGAATTGGCTAGACTGCTACAACAGGAAGAAAGGGCTATTCTACCTCATGAGGAGCTGTTAGAGACAATGAACTTGGGTACTGAGGAAGACATAAAAGAAGTTAGAGTGGGTGCCAACCTAGAGCCAAGTGTCAAAGAGCGCCTAATTCAGATGTTACATGAATATGTTGAGATCTTCGCCTGGTCATACAAAGACATGTTGGGACTCGATACATATATTGTGGTTCACCGTCTACCCACAAGAGAAGATTATCCACCAGTTAAACAGAAAGTCTGCCGCATGAGGCCCGACATGTCAGAAAAGATCAAAGCTGAAGTTATGAAGCAATTCAATGCTGGATTTCTTGCTGTTACTTCCTATCCACAATGGGTTGCTAACATTGTGCCCATGCCTAATAAGGACGGCAAAGTCAGAATGTGCGTGGATTATAGAGACTTAAACAGGGCTAGCCCTAAAGATGACTTTCCACTTCCGCACATTGACATCTTGGTTGACAACACAGCTCAGCACAAGGTATTTTCTTTCATGGACAGATTTTCAGGTTACAACCAGATCAAAATGGCACCTGAAGACATGGAGAAAACTACTTTTGTTACATAGTGGGGTATGTTCTGCTACATAGTGATTCCATTTGGACTGAAGAATGTCGGGGCAACCTATCAACGCGCCATGGTAGCTTTGTTTCATGATATGATACATCATGAGATATAGGTCTACGTAGATGACATGATAGCCCGTTCACAAACTGAAGAAGAACACCTCGACCATTTGCAAAGGCTGTTTGTCAGGTTGAAGGAGTACAAGCTCAGACTGAACCCTAACAAGTGCACTTTCAGAGTCAGATCCGATAAACTCTTGGGTTTCATTGTCAGCAACAAAGGCATCGAGGTTGATCCTGCCAAAGTCAAAGCTATACAAGAAATGCCTGACCCTCATACTAAGAAGGAGGTTAGAGGTTTCTTGGGACGCCTAAACTATATTGCTAGGTTCATTTCTCACCTAAAATCTACCTGTGAACCAATCTTCAAGCTGTTGAAGAAAGATCAGGTGGTTAAATGGAATGATGACTGTCAAGTTTCTTTTGATAAAATCAAAGAGTATTTGCTAGAACCTCCTATCTTGATGCCTCCCGTCAAAGGAAGACCGCTAATCATGTATCTTACTGTCCTAGAGAACTCAATGGGGTGCGTACTGGGCCAACATGATGAGTCTGGACGAAAAGAGCATGCCATTTATTACCTTAGCAAAAAGTTTACCGACTGTGAGACCCGATACTCACTGCTCGAGAAAACTTGTTGCGCTTTGGTATGGGCTGCTCGCCGGCTAAGGCAGTATATGTTGACTCATACCACTTTGCTGATATCTAAGATGGATCCGATCAAGTACATCGTTGACAAGCCTGCTTTATCTGGAAGAATAGCTAGATGGCAGATGATCCTAACGGAATACGATATACAGTACACGACCCAAAAATCTATAAAGGGGAGTGTGCTAGCCAATCATCTGTCCCATCAAGCTGTTGAAGATTACCAATCCATGAGGTTTGACTTCCCCCACGAGGACATTATGATTTTGGATAACGTTAAAGATTTCAGACCGTATGGCGGACCAGAACAAGGATGCCAATGGACCCTTTACTTTGATGGTGCCTCCAACGCACTTGGCAACGGTATCGGCGCGATACTTATCTCTCCAGAAGGTTGCCATACACCTTTCACCGCCAGACTTTGCTTTAACTGCACCAACAACATGGCCGAGTATGAAGCTTGTATCTTTGGTCTCAAGGCTGCCATAGACTTGGGAATCAAATCCTTGATTGTATTTGGGGACTCAACTTTGGTCATCAGTCAGATCAAAGGAGAGTGTGATACTAAATATCCAAACCTCATCCCTTACAAAGAACATGTCTTGACATTGTTACCACATTTCGAGCAGATTAACTTCGAGCACTTCCCGCGAGAAGAAAATCAGCTAGCAGATACTCTAGCTACAATGTCATCCATGTTTAAACTTAACTGGGATAATGAGGCTCCCCAAATCACCATTGAAAGAATGGACGAACCTGCACATTGTCACGAGATTAATACCGAAGAAGTAGTGGACCGACCTTGGTTTCATGAAGTCAAAAGGTATCTCGAGGCTCAAGAATATCCTGAAGGAGCTTCAGTCAATGACAAAAAGTTCTTGAGGAGGTTTTCTGCCAAGTTCTTCCTGAGCAATGGCATCCTGTACAAGCGCAATCATGATTGCATTCTACTCCGATGTGTGGACAAGGTTGAGGCTGAACAGATCATGGTTGAACTGCACAATGGTACCTTTGGCACTCACTCTAGCGGACATACGATGGCTAAGAAGATTCTGCGAGCAGGCTATTACTGGTCTACCATGGAAGCTGACTTCTATCAACACTCCCGTACTTGTCACAAATGTCAAATCTATGCAGACAAGGTACATATACCTCCAGTTCCTCTCAATGTCTTAACAGCTCCTTGGCCATTCGCTATGTGGGGAATCGACATGATTGGAGAGATCAAGCCTACAGCATCCAATGGACACCACTTCATCCTGGTGGCCATTGATTACTTCACCAAATGGGTCGAAGCAGCTTCCTTCCCATCCATCACAAAGAATGTGGTTGCCCGCTTCACCAAGTAGAACCTTATTTGCCGGTACGGTATCCCTGAGAGGATTATCACTGATAACGGTACGAACCTAAACAATACTATGATTATCGCCTTGTGCGAGCAGTTCCAGATTCAACATCACAATTCATCTCCCTATCGGCCAAAGATGAACGGTGTTGTCGAAGCTGCGAACAAAAATATCAAGAAGATCATACAATAGATGACAGTCACCTACAAGGACTGGCATAAGATGCTACCGTTTTCTCTGCACAGGTATTGTACCACGGCACGCACATCAGCTGGGGCAACACCCTATTCCTTGGTATATGGCACGGAAGCTGTTTTACCTATCGAGGTTCAGATTCCCTCCTTGAGAATCATGAAGGATGCTGGTTTGAGTGAAGACGATTGGATTCAAACCCGGCTTGATAAACTTAAGTTAATTGATGAAAAGCGACTTACTGTTGTTTGCCATGGTCAAGCGTATCAAAAATGGATGATCAAGGCATTCAACAAGAAAGTCAGACGCCGGACATATCAAGTCGGGGATCTTGTAATCAAGCGGATCATCTTGCCGCAAAGTGATCCCAGGGGAAAATGGACTCCTACTTACGAAGGACCATTTGTGGTCAAGAACATCTTTTCTGGTGGGGCAATGATCTTAACCACCATGGACGGCGACGACCTGCCGCACCCTGCGAATGCAAACATAGTCAAAAGATACTACGCATAAATGACCTGGCAAGTTGAAAACCCGAAAGGGCGACTTGGGAAAAAAAGGGCATCCCGGTGAATCGAAAACCCGAAAGGGCGGTTCAGGCAAAAACTATGGATAAATTTAAAAAAAATATCCGTACACCCGGCAAGTTGAAAACCTGAAAGGGAGACTTGGGCAAAAAAGGGTTTCCCGATGGACTGAAAACCTGAAAGGGCGGTCTAGGAAAAATTTAGGGAATTAAAGCGTATGATTGTGTCTCGTCGGATCACTTTAACGACAATCTCTTCACAGACAAGCTCCGGGCTTCTGATCAACCCAATCATCTTCGGACGAAGCAACGAATGGACAAGATATTCAGAGTTACGAAGGCTATAGCAGAATGGGAACCCCATGGAATTTTCACACGTAGCCATCTTTCTTTGTATAAATTTTTCTCATTTTTTATGACAACGTTCTCTTACTAGGATGTCTGTCTCCTTTGTACAAAATACTTACACAAAGTTAGTATAAAGATACTTCAAAGTGCATAAAACTATTTGTCTTTTCCTTTTTACACTTGTGTTTTATTTGAAAACGTCCAATGATTTATTAATGAGCATATGCATTTGAATATAATCACTGTTTACAAATAAACGAAATGGAAAAGAACAGTTACTGACAGGTTGAAAGTATAGGAAAACGTCTTTAGGCTATTCCAGGAGAAATCCCCCGCTGTACATCATCTAGATCCCCAGCAGAGCTAAAACCTTGAAATACATATCCCCAGCGGAATTAAATTTCAAAATCCCCGCCAGAGTCAAAACTTCAAACTCCCAATCCCCGACGGAGTTATATTTCAAACCCTTAATCCACCATTAGAGTTAAACCTCCAAACTCCCAATCCTCATCGGAGTAAAAACTTTGAACTACAGACCCTCAGCGGAGATGAAACCTTCTTCCCCAGTCAAGTCAAAATTCTAACTATCAATCCCTGGCGGAAACCATTCAGTTTTCTCCAATTTCCCCAGCAAGTTGTCTTAAAGTCTGAGAATCAACCAGATAACAGTTAACTTTTATCCCCAACTTCGGATAATTCACCAGTAGATTGGTATACAACCCAAACTCCTGATCTCCCGGCAGGATAGCTACTCCCCAGTAGTATAGCTACTCTCCCAGAGTTTTCACTTACTTTCCACCAGGAAGCCTTCTTCCCCACAGAGTTTTTACTCCTCAACAGAATGAAGATTCTCATTCTTAATTCCCCAGCATGAAGTCCCCAAGGATTCAAATTCCCCTAGCAGATTAGAGATTCTCATTCTTGATTCCTCAGTGAAGTTTCCAGAGACTTCATTACTCCCCAGCACAAATTTGTTAGAATTTTTAATCCCCTGCAGATCGAAGATTATCATTCACCACTCCTCAACAGATTGAAGATTCTCATTCTTCATTCCCCGCAGAAGCCATCAGAGTCTTCCTTATTCTCCAGCAGATCAAGGTTTTCCTTTGTTTGATCTCCGTTAGAAATCGCCAGAGTTTTCCTTATTCCCCAGCCGAGTAAGGATCCCCATTATTTAACCCCCAGTAGAAGTCTTCAAAGTTCTCCGGATTCCCCAAGCAAGCTTCTCAAGTAACACTTGGCATTATTTTCACAACAGAATGATTATCATATTTCAACTCCAAAGACTTGAAAGATCCCTATATCCCCAGGAAAGTCGTGAAGGATTCTCACATCCCCACAGAAGTTATCAAGGTTTTTAATCTCCAGCAGCGGTCAAGGATTTATTTTCCCCGGCAGCAGTCAAAGATTTTATCATCCCCAACAGTCACCAAGGATTTCTCATCCTCAGCAATCAAAGATTTTGAATCTCCAGCATCGGTCAAGGATTTACTTCCCCCGGCAGCAGTCAAATATTTCATTATCTCCAGCTATCAAGGATTTATTTTCCTTAGCAATACAGCGAATCAGCTTACATGCGCATACATTACATTCATATATCATAAACATTGATAAAACACATTTTATTGCATCATACATTTCATGCAACATAGTTATGTGTTTCAGCTAACATTTTACCCTTTTCAGGATAAGATTAACAGCTATCTTTAACAAATATTCAAAGACCTCATGATACAGTACGAATACACTCTAGACACGGAAGTCATTCTGTTACTCATTCAGAATTCAAAGTCAAGATACAGTACGGATACACTCCAGACACAGAAGTCATTTTGTTACTCATTCAGAATTCAAAGTCAAGATACAGTACGGATACGCTCCAGACACAGAAGCCATTATGTCACTCATTCAGACTTCAACAATCAGATACAGATTAGATATGCTCCAGACACGGAAGCCATTCTATTTCTCATTTAGATTCAACTATCAATTTCAAGTTCAGATACACTCCAGACACGGAAGTCATTCTGTCACTTATTCAGATCCCAGTTATAGTTCAGATACACTCTAGACACGGAAGTCATTTTGCTACTCATACAGATCTCAACTTCAGATACAGTCCAGATACGCTCCAGACACAGTTTCCATTCTGTCACTTATTCTGACTTTATCCCCAGCCCAGAGATGCTCCAGACACGGATGTCATTCTGTCGCTTATTCAGATCTCAACTTCAGATACAATACAGATACACTCCAGACACGGCAGTTATTCTGTTATTCATTCAGATTCAATCTCCAGTTACAGCTCAGATACGCTCCAACAAATGTGGACCATTTGATCATTGTTAAAACACGTTAGTAAACAGATCCAATGGATCTAGCGCGCTGTGCATGTTATGCACTTTATTGAATATCACACCTAATCATTTTTTATAAAATAAAAATAACTTAAAATGTGGCACAATGGATGGAGTCCGAATCACTAAAGTAATCAGATCCTAGGGCTCATAACACGCGTGCATGGTAAAGTGAAACATCAAATTTTTTTAAAAAAAATAATGTGGATAAATGTCATTGGTTGAAGACGGACATGACATCGTCTTCAACCTCCAGCCAACCTCAAATTGAATTCCACAAACTGTAAAATTATTCATTCAGACCGGTACTGTTGTACCCCAAAATTTTCCCTCCCTTTTCTCAAGATATTTCCCACAAAGGTCTTCAATGATTCAAGCTTGCACGAGTATTGACTAGGTCAAGCCATCTCCTTAACACTGATGCCTCAAGTTAAGGTTTGAGTTTGCACAAGGACAATTGAACTTCTAATATTTCAAATGAATTTCATGGATCATTATGGATTCTCAAGATTTCTCCTATCACGTTTCCAATTTTGGATCACAAAATTGCTTAGTCAATTGATCAGATGGCCTAAAATCAGTTGTATTGAAAAACGTCGGTTGTGGTCAACCTACGGTCAAACTTTATTATTTTGGACCAATATCAACACTTTGAAGTAATATGTATCATTTAATCAAGATTGGATAGCAATTCTCCAAGAAAATTATTCAAATCATCAAAATGGCAAAATGATCAAAATTAGGGTTTTTGACTAAGAATGGCCAATCTTTGACTTTTGACCTAGTACATGACTTATTAGTTTGAAACATAATCTCAAGGATTCAAGCACATAATTTTGACCTAATCGCGTATGTTGTACCCCAAAATTTGCCCTCTCATTTTATCAAGATTCTCCTCACAAGACTCTTTGGACTCAAGACCAGATTAGGGTTTGCTCAGCTCAAGACATCTCCTTGCACTGTTGACCTGAAATTAGGGTTTGAGTTTGCACAGGGATTTTTGGACTTCCAATGCCTCATGTGACTTTAATACTTCATGTTGGACTTATAAGATTGCGCATACCAAGTTTCAAGCCTTGAATCAAATTTTTGCCCAGTCAATTGGACAGTAGACCTAAAAATCAATTGTATTGGGGAAAAAGTCAATTGTGGCCAATTTACAGTCAAACCTCATAATTTTTTATCCATATCAACATTATAGACTCGTATGAACCATTTGATCAAGTTTGGACCACAACTCCTCAAGAAATTTGATCAGATCTTCAAAAGGGCAAAATGGTCATATTTAGGGTTTTGACTGCAGAAGGGCAATTTCTGATTTTTAACCTAGCCAATGGCAATATAGGTTCAAGAATGGTTTCAAGTACTAAATGGCATAATCTTGACCTAACCACAAGGTTCAAAAGATCTCAATTGCATTGGATTGACAGATGAATTTTCCAGTCAACTGATCAAAAATCAATTGTACACTAAAAAGTCAAACTTTGACTTTTTGGTTAAAATCAAGTGCCAAGCGTCATTTTTTCATCAATATGTGTCAAAAAATGAAACTTGTTCACCAAGAAACATAATTTTGAAAATTAGGGTTTAAGTTTGAAAAAATTTCATAACTTAGAAATTTTCTAAGTTATGAAAATTTCTTATTTTTCCCAACTTTTCCCAACTTTTTCACCATGATACATTTGGATTAAAAGGAAACTTCCAACATGAAAGTTGTAGTCCTCCACAAAATCTACAACTTTGATACACAAAGTTTTCCCAAAAGATGCTTGGATCTCAAGTTATGATTTTGTGAATAAGGGTCAATGAAACTTTTAACTTAGTGAAATTTGGCCCTAGTTTAGGCAGGATTTTGACCTATTTTTATGGCAACTTTTCACATAGTTCCAAGTGGAATCTCAAAATGAATTTTAAAGATGTATTGTATATAATGTTACAAGCTTTCCAAAATGTCAAAGAACTCTCCAAGATCATTTATGGTTAGGGAGAATCGAAAGTTTGAAAATGGCAAATTATCATTGTTGTCCAAGGCATTTTGCACCATGTTACAACTTGCAAATCAGTTTGGATCATGCTTGTACTTGTTTTACAGGTCTTAATCCTTTCCACACTCCTTAATTAAATGCAAATACATTGGACAAAGGCATTGTTCTGAGTTATGGAGCATTGTACAAAGAATTATTCCAAAAATGGCATAAAGGTTGCAATACCATTTCCATAAAGCATACTTTTTGCAATTTTGTATTTCTTGAGCCATGGACCTGATCTCTTGATACAAACAACATCCACAAACATCAGGAAAAGATCACCAACTCTCAGCAGGCCTCAAGCTAGCTTGTACAACCTTGGCCTTTGTCATTTCAACTTTTGCTTCAAAAGCAAGTAACTTGCAAAAGTCCACATAACTTGAAAATCTGATAAGAGCAAGTCTACGTCTCATTTCAAATAACCTCAGCATATTGTAACAAAGCCAAAACATGATTTTCTAAGTTCCTAAACACCCTCTAACACAGAAAACCCCATTTTTGCCCAAAACAGGGCAACTTCTGCTAACACCAAGCCAAAACCAAATTGCCTCGTGTGTTTTGTCTTGAATAACTTCAGACACATTACCTACAACACACTTGAGCTATCCAGGCCATTGTTCAGCAACTGTAAATTCATTTTCACACTTCACCATTTTCATTTTGAGGCTTTGCAGATTGAGTTCTACAAGGATTTTCAGACCATTTCAAAGCAAGCTGGGCATTGGGAAAGGTTGAGGGAACATCAAGCAAGCTCACAAGTACCTCAGGCCTCATTCAAAGTTGCTACATTGCCATATTCGAACTTGACTGAACAAGGTAATTTCCAACTTTCTATCTCCTTATTTAGACATCCTTAGGCTTAGGTTTGTGAAGCAAAAATGTGGTCTTTAATGTGTTTGAGCTGTACATATGCGTAGATTTCATTTATATTAACTGAGCTAGGAGAATTTGGATGATGAACATGCTAAAAAATTTAGGTCAGAAATTAGTGGTGACAAAATTCTCTCTGATCTTTGAGAGTTAGGTCAAGTTTTTTATATGGTTGGAATCGTGATTGAAAACGCTATAACTTTCATGTTGTAAATTTTTGATTTCATGCAAGTATACAAGAGAACAAGATTTGTACATGGCACGCGCGTTTTTCTGGTTTGAAGGACATGGATGAAGTGGGAGTGGGCCTGGGCCTGTTTTGTCCTACTTTTGACACCCCCCCCCCCCCCCCCCATTCTGTTATTTGCACCCCATTGGCTCATTTCTTTTATTTTTCATATTTTCTTGCTTATTTCACATTTTTTACTTTTATTTATTTTTTTCTAAACATTAAAAATCATAAAAATATTTTCTTTATTTTTTTGCATTTTTTCATATTTTATTTTATTTTATTTTTTGCATAAAAAATAATCATTAGGTTAATATACTTATATTTTCTTAAATAAAACTTGTAAATATTATAAAAATATCCTATATTTTTATTATTATTATTTATACACTTAAATTAATATTTTCATATAATATTTAATTTTTTAACATTTTTTGTACATATTATTATTATTTTTCTTGAATAAAAAATAAATAATATAAACAATATTTCTTTTAAATAAAAAATTAGGGTTTCTTCACCCTTTCAAAAATAATTAATATTTTTCTTATTTTTAGGACATAAATAAATTCATTTTTTACATACATAAAAATAAATACAAAAAACATTTTTTGCATATTTACATTTATTTGCATATTTAAATATTTGCTTATTTTATTTATTTGTACAAATAAATTCAATATGGTTGTAATAGTTTTAGGGTTTTATTTTGAGCAATACCCCCCTATTCAAACTTGTACCCCCCTTCCTATAATATTGTTGTAATAGTCCTAGATTTACTTTACGCATTTTATCGCTTTAATATGCCATGATAGTAAATTAGGGTTTGTATGCAAAGACCAAAAACAAAACAAATAGCGTGACCTAACACAAGATAAAAATGCATGAAAAATGACAACACAATGCACACAAGCACCTCTAGGGTTTCACCCACTTGTTGCCTTGAAAAACATGGCCATGGTATGCATGCTAGGTATCTTGGCAAAACAAAATCAAAACAAAAAGATCATAGTCCCTCGATGACGCTATCTTGGTTGCCTAAACAAAATGATCTAGTCCCTCAAAAACTTGCTAAGATACTTGGCAATATTGTAATCATGGTCATATGATGACCCACGCCCGTCCCGTTTAACATCCAAAGATAGGTTTGTTTACCAAACGCAATGGTAAAACAACAATATCAAAGGAATAAAAATGTGTAGGAAAGATCTTTGAGTAGGGTAGATAACTCCTAGTTACTTGATCAATTTGCAAACCATCCTTGCTATTTTCAAACGATCACACACATTTCAAAACAATTTCAAAACAATTTCCCAACAATCTTTAAAGCCCTCATTGGTAGCCATGGCCATACTCTGTAGCTGAGTACGGGTTGGCGCCAAGTCGGAGTTGTATTGATACTGTTTATAGAAGGCGGCGGCCAAGTCTTCCCAATTATGAACTTCAGCCCTCTCCAACTGGTAGAACCAATCAAGTTGTGTTCCTGATAAACTGTCCTGGAAAATATGGACCCACAGGTCTTTGTCAGCAGAATATGTTTGAATCTTCCTGACATAGGATCTGAGGTGCATTTTAGGGCAAGACATCCCATCATACTTGGCAAACAGTGGCACCTTAAACTTTGGAGGGATTACAATTCCTGACACCAGCCCTAACTCCTTAAAATCTAGCCTCGGTACTCTCTGGATTTCCATAGCGGTTAGACACTCTTCCAAGTGTTTGTATTTGTCATCAGCCGGAGGGTATTGTTGTTCAGAGTAGTCCTCTTCTTCCTCTTCTTCTTCTTCAGAATCTGATGGTACTGTCGTTCCTTTTCTTTTTCCTTCTTCAGAGGTTGTTGGAAATTCTAAGGTTCGTCTGGCTTGTCCCTGAAATCTTCTACCCATGATAACCACACCATTTGGCTTCTTCTTCTTTTTCTCTTTTTCTTTCTCTAGCAAAGTCTTCAGCTCCTCCTACCCCTTGGCTAAGGTCATGAGCAACTGTTGAAATTTTGAATTCTGAGCTTGTAAGTCTTTAATCGTTTGTTCAAGATCCATCTTGCTAAAATAAACAGCAGAGAGATGAGGAAACTTGGTGTGAAGACCTGTTTATGCTTATGATGAATGATATGTATTCATGCAATGCATTCAAGGATTCAGAAATTCAAATTTGTTTTAAACAAAAAAGAAACACACGTCATATTAATAAGATAGAATTGTTAGTACATCAATGCCCCTTAGGCAAAATAATACAAAATTCAAAGGTAAAAAGACGTTGCGCATCCTCTTTGGTGCAATGTAGGTGTTGAGAGTCTTCTCTTCATGAAGTAGCCGAGTGAGTTCCAAAACCTTCTTCTCGCTTGCGTAGAATTGGGCTTCGAAAGTATCGCACTCTCCCTTGAGCTGTATCCAACTCCTTTGTAGGTCTTCGAGTGATGTTGGCATGTCAGGATGTAGGATGGTGTATGGACCCTCTCCTTCCTTAACAGGCTCTATAATCACTGGGAGAATGAAGGGGTAAGGCATCATAAGACTTTGGGCGTGGGTTCGTACCCACTTGAGGTAAGGCTCAAGAGGGATGGAATTCTTGTGTCCCAGAGTCTTGCTATCCACCTTGTTTGGCATCCTCCAAGCTCGGATGAATCTTTGACGGAGTCCTTGGTCGTCGTTGTCGAAGTCAAAAACCAATCCTTGAATCAGCATGTCCTGTGGGCCATCCCTTCGGGCATAACCAAACTGTCTTAGGGATAAGCAAGGGTTGTAGGTTATGCCTCCCCTAATGCCAAGTAGAGGGACATTAGGGAATTCCCCACAACGGTCAATAACAATAACATTCTCTTTGGATCGAGAACACCAATGAATATCTGAATGGTTAAGTGTCATTAACCTTTGTGACCACCTCAAACCTTGCTCATTTTTCAAGACTGATTAGGGAAGATGAGAAATAAACCATCTTTCCAGGAGAGGAGTGCAACACATGAGAACACCTCTTTTCCTCATTGTACGAGTGTGAAAAGAATGGAGGATATCCCCAAGAAATGTAGGCATCGGTTACGAGTCATGAAGATTTTGACAACGCTTACATCTATAAGTTAGTCAGGATTAGGGAACAAGACCATCCCATACATGAGAAGAGCTATAATCTCCTCAAAAGCTTGCAAGTCTATAAAATTCCAACAACTTTGGGCCTTCTCAAACAGAAACTTTGACAAGAAGCCTTTGACACCACTTCTAGTTTCCCAATGTGTTGTGACATCAGATGAGTGCAAGTGTAAGGCTTGAGAAATCTCTTATGGCTTTCGATCTCTTTCGGTACTGTTAAAGGGTAGTTGATTGAGAATAGGAATCCTCAAGAGTTGAGAGAATTCTTCCAAAGTGGGCACAAGTTGGTAGTCATGAAATGTGAAGCAATGATGCAAAGGGTCAAAGAACTGGAAGAGAACTTTCATCATATCCTCCTATGTGTTGGAAGTGACCGAGTTGAGTAGACGGCCATGTCTCTCGGTGAATGGAGAATTCTCAGGAATCCTTGAAGCTAGCTCCTTGAGTTGCGGAGGAATTCTTACAAGGTTGATTTGGATAGTTTTCCTGCGAAGTGAATCCATAACCTACAAAACAAGAACAAAGATGAATCTCCAAAATCCTTGAAATGGTTAGTGAATGCATATGATGTTCATGATGTCCATGATGTTATTCACAAGTATATATGTACAAGAAAATCACACAAGTTCCTAGTTTAGGCTTGCATGGGGTTTCATAGGTAAGTACCCTCTTGAAGTTTAGTTGGCTCAACCTGTCCTAGAAATAGTAATCGGGTTCTAAGGAGCTCAATATCACTGGATTGTTTCCTTGTTCATTGTTTCAGTTTAAGCCTCTTTACTGGCGATTGAAATATTCTAAGGAACCAACCCTCAATGAGTGTAGTATCGAGTATCTACCAACTTCGGACTGCACCAAAGTCGGTCATCTCACTACATCCTAAAAGGCCAAGTTGGTCAAGTAAAGGTTCTAGAAGTTCATTAGTGCTTCATGACATCATCAGCGGCCCTGTATTCTCTTTGATTGACTCAAAGGCTACCGGTACCCACAAATATGTCGCACTAACATAGCTATTGCTTAGACCATGTCGGTATACCCCGCACTGTTTCCATAACGAATTTCTATTTACCTATAATGTTTCCCAAATCCGGGTAGAGGATTCAAATCCAAACAATAGAACCAAAATGTAAGGCAAACAAGTCAAACAATTGCAAGCAAATAAAGGTGATCTAAAACCCTAAGGTAACCCCACTTTTAGAATTTTCCCCATCAGAGTCGCCAGTTCTGTGATGCGGTGGGAGAAATTACTTGAGCTTTTGCGTTTGTGTTCGGAAATGTTGCAGTTTAGCAAGAGTCGCCACCGACTTTTCTTTTATCCAAAAGGAAAGGTAAAAAAGCACAGGAAAGACCTTTGAGATGTTTTCTTGAGTTCGGGGGGTAGATTATGAAAAGGGAAGGTGCTAGCACCCTTTTCATCCATGGTTTTCCATGGGCTCTTAGTTACTTGTTTAGATCACTTGATTTGCTTTGAGATTGTTTGAAATGGTGCTTTGTGTGGTTTTGAAAGTATTTTGAAAAGAGGCCATTGTTTTAGGCAATCTTTGTAATGATTCTTGTTCGTAAGAATGTATACAAAGATGTTTGTCTTTTGAAAAATGTTTCAATGTTTTGTAAGATGTTTGGAAAATGTTTTGAAATGTGTGTGTTTGTTTTTTTAAAAATAGCAAGGATTGTTTTGAAGTTGATCAAGTAACTAGAAGCTATCTACCTACTCAAATGTCTTTCTTGTGCATTTTTATTCCTTTGACATTGTTGATTTACCATTAATTTGGTAAACAACCCTATCTTTGGATGTAAATGGGATAGGAGTGGGTCATCGTATGACCATGATAGCAATTTTGCCAAGTATCTTAGCATGTTTGAAGGGACCAAGATCATTTGTTTTAGGCAACCTTTTGTATAGCGTCATCGAGGGACTATGATCTTATATTTGTTTTTGTTTTGCCAAGATACTTCGCATGCGTAACATGGCCATTTTCTTTTAGGCAACCAAGTGGGTGAAACCCTAAGGGTGCTTGTGTGCAATGTGTGTCATTTTCATGCATTTGTCTTGCAATTAGGGTTTTCTATTTTGCTTGTTTTTGGTCTTATCATGCAATCCCTAGTTTACTAACATGGTATATGAAAGCGATAAATTGCGTAAATGTAAACTAAACTATTACAACAATTATTATGGGAGGGGGATACAAGTTTTTGAATGGGGATATTGCACAAAATAAACCCTAAAAATACTATTACAACCCAATTGAATATTGTGCAAATTAAATAAAATATACAAATATTAAAATGTAATGCAAATGTATTTATGCTAAAAATGTTTTGTATTTATTTTTTGTATGAGAAAATAAATTAATTAACCCTAGAAAATAAGGAAAAATAATATTATTATTTTTGAAAGGGAGAAACCCTAATTTTCAATTAAAATAAAATATATGTTCTATATTATTATTTTGTCCATTTTTTATACAAGAAAATAATAAATAATATTATATACAAATATTAAAAATTAAAATATGTATGAAAATAAATATTTTATGTATATAAATAACATAATAAAAATGTATAGTATTTTTTATTATTTACAAGTTATTTTAAGAAAATGATTTCTATTCTATTAAATAAACTATTTTTATGAAAATAATAATAATAAAATAAAATAAAAATGTGAAAATCAATAAAATATTTTTGGGTATTTTTTATCATTAGAAAAAATAAATGCAAGTAATAAATATGAAAATATAAAGGAAAATACAAAAATATAAAATAATAGTCAGGGGGTGCAAATAGTGGTCAGAGGGTGCAAAAAGTAAAAACGCCAAATGCAACAAAAAGCCCAGAACAGTCATCCTTGTCCTCCAGCCAAGCTTCATATGCGCGCGTTTTCGTTCAACTTGTCACTCTCAGATGCTTGCACAAAAACAAAATCTTATAACATGAAACTTATGGCATTTAATCTCACGATTCCAATGATATAAAATTTGTAACCTAACTCTCAAAGATCAAAGAGAATTTAATCAGCCCTAATTCGTGACCTAATTATTTCATGAACTTCAAGCTTCAAATTCTCACAGCATGGTTAATATAAATGGAAAGTATGCATATGTACAGCTTCACCATGTTATAGACTACATCTTTTCTTCATAAATCGTGGCTTGAGGATGCCTAAATAGAGAGATAGAGTTTTGAAAAATACCTCCTTCAGTTGGATTTGGATATGACAATATGGGGACTTTGAGTGAGGCCTGAGGATCGTGTGAGCTTCCTTGAAGTTCCTTCAAGTTATTCCAATGCCTATCTTGCTTTGTGGATGGCCAGAAGTCTCTGTAGAAGTCAAGCTGCAACCTCCAAATTTGAAAATGGCAATGGCTGAAACAGAGCTCACAGAACCAGGACCAGGGCTTGGATAGCTTTGGTAGGATATATGGAAGGTGTTTGAAGTGTTAAAGGGCAAAATGCACGAGCCAAAATGAAGTTGGCAATGATTTTGCAGAATTGCAATGTTTGGGCATAAAAATGATGTTTTTGTGTTTGGGAGAGTTTTGGATGCAATACCTTTTTTCTTCTGAGTTGTGACAAGTTTGTATACTTGTATAGAATGATACAAAGTCCACTCTTCCCTTTCTGTACAAGTTATGACTTCTTTTGCAACTTTTCTTGCATTTGAAGAAAAGTGACAAGACAAATGCAACATGCTTGTACTGGTTACCTCAAGGGCTGATAAGAGTTGGTATACTTTGCTTAATACCTGTGGAAATTTTTTGCATCAAAGGGACAGGTCCAAGGCTCAAGGTTGACAAAATTGCAAAAGCTTACCTTTATGAAAATGGCATTGTGCACTTTTGGCCAAAAATGGAATTACAACTTGTACAATGCCTCAAAAGTGAAAATAAAGCCTTTAACCACTGAGTTTGAATTTAATTATGGAGTGTAGAATAAGTTTAGGACGTGTAATGAAAGGTACAAGCATCATGGATCTGATTTGCAACTTGATACTTTGTGAAAATGGCATGAACAAAAGTGATAAAATGCCAATTTCTCTTCTTTGATTCTCCCTAACCAAAAATGATCTTGGAGAGTTCTTAGACATTTTGGAAAGCTTGATATGTGCTATATAATCCATATTTGAAATTAATTTTGAGATACCTCTTGGAACTAGGTGAAAAATGTCCATGAAGTTGGGTCAAAAAACTGCCTAAATTAGGGCAAATTTTCACTAAGTTATTTAGTTCATGGACCCCTATTCACAAATTCATAACTTGAGATACAAGCATATTTTGGGAAACGTTTATGAAGAAACGTTGTAGACTTCATGGAGGACTACAACTTTCATGTTGGAAGTTTTCTTTGAATCAAATTGCATCATGGTGAAAAAGTGGTGGAAAGTTGGGAAAAAATAAGAAAATTTCCATACTTAGAAAAAATCTAAGTTATGAAATTTTTCAAATTCAAAACCCTAATTTTTAATTTTGAGTTTCTTGGTGACCAAGTTTAATATTTTGACATATCTTGATGAATTATGACCCTTGGCATTTGATTTTGACCAAAAAGTCAAAGTTTGACTTTTCAGTGTACAGTTGACTTTTGATCAATTGACTAGAAAATTCATCTGTCAATCTAATGAACTTGAGATCTTTTGAACCATGTGATTAGGTCAAGATGATGCCATTAGATCCTTGAAATCATGTTTGAACTCAATTGGTCATTGGCTTGGTTAAAAATCAGAAATTGCCCTTTCTCGGTCAAAACCCTAATTTTGACCATTTTGCCCTTTTGATGATTTGATCAAATTTCTTGAGGAGTTGTGATCCAAAATTGATCAAATGATACATATGAGTATAAAATGTTGTTGTGGATCAAAAATTATGAAGTTTGACAGTAAATTGGCTATGGTTGACTTTTTCCCTAATATAGCTGATTTTTAGGTCAAATGTCCAATTGGCTGATCAAAAATGTGATTCAAGGCTTGAAACTTAACATGAGCAATCTTAGGGATCCAACATGATGTATGGAAGTCACATGAAGCATTGATGGTCCAAAAATCCTTGTGCAAACTCAAACCCTAATTTTGGGGTATCAGTGCAAGATGAGATGTCCTGAGCTGAGCAAACCCTAATCTTGTCTTGAGTCTAAGAAGTCTTGTGAGAAAAATCTTGATAAATGAGAGGGCAAATTTTGGGGTACAACAAAACCCTTTTACAAAAAATAGTTGTTTAGCTTAATTTGTTGCGAAAAATAGTTTGATGTTTGTTGGCATTTTTTAATCGTATTAATTGCGATATATCTAAATTAATGCATGATATAAAAATATTTAATGCAATATATAAGAAAATAGTATATTCATGAGTTTTGAATAAAAATAATTTATTTATGATAATAAATAATATTTATATATAATATAAAACTTAATATTAATAATAATAATAATAGTTACTATAAAAATAAATAATTATAATAATAATAATAAGAATAAGAATAAAAGTATAATATATATATATAAAAATATAATATAAAGGAAATAATAACTAAAATAATAATAATTTATTTAAAATCAGGGGGTGTAATTCTAGTTAAGCAGTAAAACATGGGGGTGCTGAAATTAGATTGGGCTAGATCCAAACATAGGTTCTGGACAAGGGGTGTATCCTGCTTTGTATTTTAGTAAAACAATGGAAGGGATGTGCTAAAAAGTAATGGGCTTAGGCCCAAACAGTTTTAGAGAAGGGCCTGTTTGATTGTGTAAGTGAGGGAACACGTTAATTAGCGTGATACTTGGCCTAATGGCCGTCAGATCAAAATCTAATGGGCGTCAGCGAAGGAGTATGATAACTATGATTTACGTGCAGGTATATGATTGAAGCGGATTATAACATTTTGTATTATTCTTCATTTCACAGTCTTTTTGTGTTTCAAAGCAAATGTCCCTTTCTCTCCTCCGTTCCAAGCCCTTCCTCTTCCCCTCACCAAACCCTAACACCACATCCCCTATATCGCGACTCCCATCAAAACCACAAACAAAAACAAGAATAGTAAAGAGGAAAAGCTAAGTTCCCTTACCCCTTCGTGAGATATTATCTTTTTTCTTTGAGCGTTAATCCACATGGTTTTGATTCTGCTTTGCTTCTTCTTGCTCGCAGGTTGAATGGAACTCGAAGGTGATGGTAGCAGAAAGCTTCGATGGAGTTTAAGAGCTCAACGGTGGAACGGTTACACGATTAGGGTTTCGGGCTTCGAAACTCTAATCGCCTCTTCAAGATTGACTCGGTAAGGGTTCCTCTCTCTGCTCGCCATCCAAAAAAAGCCCCCTCTCAATGTCCTTTCCTTCCCTATTTATACATTGCTTTAGATCTAGGGTTTAATACTTTAGTCGTTATAGACTGATTAGTATCGATAGAAATTAGGGATTGTAATTGATTTGGATTTGATTGTATATGTTGCAAGATTTGATTTTAGTTTGATACAAAATATTTTTTTCCAGATTTATGTAATATATTATGTTTTCAGATTTTGAATTTGTAAGATTCGCTGTAATTGTAATGAGATTCTGTTATAATTGGATTTTGGGTTGTATCGGTACTTCTGCAGATTTGCAGATTTATTTGATTTTATTTGAGAGACTCAGATTTGGTTCTTTCTTTTTTTTAGTTAAATCTGTACAGTAAGTGTTGTTGCTAATCACATGCGTTAATTCAGGCTCTTAATCGATACAGTACATGTTGGCGGAACATGGACCTAGTGTTAATTAATCTGCTCAGCTTACATTTTTTTATTTACAGCCAAAAACACATTTCCAAATATAATTAGGCCCAACTGACTAATTCTTAAACAATACCCCTCTCCTTTTTTTTACACGATTTATTAACATTGATAAAAATCTTACAAAATCAATTTAGTGAAAATTATCAAATAATTTTGTTTAAAAACATAATAGGCTGCCAGCATTTTTTTAGCGCCTCTTGTTTGTTTCCAACTCATGTTGGGCCTTAATTGGCCCAAACAGCCAACAACAACATAATAATTTCCTTAGATAAACAATAATAATAAAGAAACTACTGGGCTTAGCGTGGAGCTCGTATTCCAAATTGTACCTCCTTTCTTGCTTTACAACAACAAATAATGGGCCAATGGAGTAAATTCTGATGGGCTTTGCATTGCGATTTCATCTTTTCCTTTTACTAGAAACTAATACACTTAAACGGGCTTGACTAAAAATTCAATGGGCCTCAACCACATCCTCCTTTGCTAGTAACAACCAAAACGGAAGTGGACCCAATTCTAATGGGCTTATATATCGCAATTCTAACCTCCCTCTTTTACTAAGAACATTAACATTAAAATGGGCTTATGACACATTTAGATTTTAACTAATAACAATTGCTTGGATAATTTTTCACTTTCGAATCGCATGGGCCATTGGCCAACATGCTTTGTAAATGGGCCTACGGATACATGGGTCTTTCTGATTTATAAATCCCCACTTTCATAAATTAAAGTACACCCTCTTGGTTTCAGATAAAGATGGACCGTCAGATACTATTGTACCATCTTTAATTAAATAGTTTTTTGTATCTTTATTCTCGAAAATATAATCGTTGAGGTAGGGCAAATTTGGGTTATGACAGATTCAAAGGAAACTTCCAACATGAAAGTTGTAGATCTCAATGAGATCTAAAACATTGTAGAACACAACTTTTTCTAGAAATTCATGGATTTCAAGTTATGATTTTAAGAAGACATGTTCATGAAACTTGGAAACTTAGTGAAATTTTTCCTTAGTTTAGGCAAGATTTTGACCTAATTTCATGGTAATTTTTCACATAGTTCTAAGATGAATCTTCAAAAATGTCCAACATAGAGGTTGTAGAGGATGCTACAAGCTCTCAAAAATGTCCAAGAACTCATTGAGATCATACTTGAGCAAGGAAAATCGAAGGCAAGAAGTTAGGGTTTCATTCTTGAATTATAAGTCATTTCTTGATGAACACGTGATTCAATCTCAATGCTAGGCTGCATAATCTTTGCTTTGCAGACCTCAAACTTGGTTGTCACTCCATAATTAATGTTTTTCATAGCTTATAGAAGCTTTAATCCAAGCATTCAATTCATTGCCCATGTTTAATACCATTTTAGGAAGAAAGGCAACATTGCCATTTTAGAAAAGTGGCTTTATGCATAAAGTCCACTCTTCTTGAGCCTCTAACTTGTTGTTCTGAACACACACAACATGTATGCTCAGAAGTAACATGTTTAAAGCTTCTAAGCCACCCTATAAGTCAGGTACTTGTGCATTGGAACGAGATTTTCTCAAGCTTTCTTTAAAATCAAGCAAAAAGCCAAAAACATGTGATTTTGAATTCTGATCAAGGACAAGCCACAAAACTTGTTGCTTATAAATAAAGGCCATATTTGCAAGCTAACACATGAGCATTAACACCCTGAAACACTCCCAAACTCCCTTAAGCCAGAAATTGCTCAAAAACACCATTATTGCACAGTTTCTGACTTTGAACTTGTAACTCCCATTTCCCTCGTGCGTTTCTTGGCCTTTTAGTTCCTAAAGCTCCTATACATCAAATATAACCTATCCTTGTCCATGTTACACGATTGTAACTCCATTTCCATCATCCTCCATAACCAAAAACAGAGCATTGCAAGTTGACTTCTCCAAGCCATTCCAGCCATCCATTTCTCAAGCTAATCATTGCATTAGCTTCCTGGGAACTTGAGGAAGCTAACCCGATCATCACAACTCCTTGAAAGCAGCTCAAACTCATTTCACAATTTCTAGTTTTGAGGTACATTTCCTAAACTTCTATCTTCTCATTTAGGCATTGTTAGGCTTGCATTTGTGAAGATAAAATATAGACACCATTGCCCTGAAACTATACATGTCCATAGATTTCATTTATATTGCTTGAGTAGTGAGAATTTTGATTTTGAACTTTCTGAAATAATTAGTTCAGAATTTGGTACTTTCAGAAATTCTCATTCATCTTTGATTTATAGCTTATGATATTTACATAGTTGGACTCGTATGGAAAAATGGAGAAACTTTCATGTTTGTATATTTCATTTTTGTTGAGAAATGGTTAAGTTACAGGATCCATGACTAGAGGTTGAAGATGAAGTCATATTCAGGACTGGATTTGTGTTATATGTTTATTATTTCACCAATGTTACCGGATGTACAGTCATCCCAGTGGAAAAGGTAGCGTGCGTTTATGTTAGAGGGCAGGGGTTCAACACCCAGCGCTACCTTTTGTGCATTTTTCTCATATTTTTCCTCTTTTTTGTTTCAAACAGCAGCGCTGGGCCTCCAACAATGGGCTTGGTTATTTTTTGCTTCTTCTAACCTCCTGCTTTACTTTTGCACCTGGCCCATTTTTATTATTTCTTTTTCTTTTTTATTTTATATTATATTTTATTTGTCTTTATTATTTTTATTTATTACTATTATTATTTAATTTTTTTATTAATAAAAATGCAAAAATATTTTTATTGTTATTTTCACACTTTTATGTTTTATTTCTTTATAAAACAAAAAGACCAAAACATTTTTCTTAATAATTAATTACTTTTTTTTCTTAAATAATTAATATTTAGATTTAGGTTTAATAATTATTTTTTTTTCTTTCAAATTAAAATTAACTTGGAGTTTAGGTTTCTTTTAATCATTTAATTTTTTCATATTATTTTTATTAAGTTAAAACCTTTTCATAAAAAACCCTAAAAATGCTTTAAATTTAATTTCTTTATTAACTAGTTTAGGTTTAATTTTTGTTTAATTGTAATTAATCATTTTTCTTTAATTAGGTTAAAACCCTTTCATAAAAAACCAAATAGAAATCATTTCTTTTTTCCATTTATATTCTTGCATTTTTATTTTCAATTCTTGTATATTATTCAATATGATTGTAATAGATAATTAGGTTTAATTTTCTTGCAAAATCCCCATTTGTAAATTTGTATACCCCCTCCCCTAATGATGTAATAGCTTAGTAATTTTACTTTCCACACTTTATCGCTTTATATAAATGCTAATAAATTAGAGTTTGTATGGCAAGACTAAAACCAACAAGTAGTAAACCCTAATTCAAGACAAAACAATGCATGTAAATCAAACACACTTGCACACTTGCACCCTTAGGGTGATTCCACTTTATTGCCTTACAAAAATGGCCATGTTATGCATGTGGTATATCTTAACAAAAAGCAATCAAAAATACAAGATCATAGTCCCTTGATGATGCTCTCAATGTTGCCTTTCAAAATGATCTTAGTCCCTCAAAAAGAAATGCTAAGATATCCTACATCATTGCTATCATGGCTATACGATGACTCACGCCTGTCCCTTTACATCCAAAGATAAGGCTTCTTACCAAATCAATGGTAAGATAGCAATATCAAAGGAAATGAAGAAATGAACTAAGACTTTTGAGTAGGTAGATTGTTCCTAGTTGCTTGCTCATTTTCAAATTAAACATCATTGCTTATTTTCAAAACAAACACCAACACTTTCAAAACACTTTCAAAACATTTTCCAAACATGAAATATTTTCAAAATCCCAACACTTTGTATATGTTCTTACGAATGAGAGCTTTTACAAAGTTTGCCTAAACGAATGCGCCTTTTCAAAATACCTACAAAAACCACACAAAGCACATTTTCAAACAAAAGTAAGTGATCTAGCAAGCAACTAAGAGCCCATAGATATCTATGGATGAAAATGGTGCTAACACCTTCCCTTTTCATAATCTACCCCCCGAACTCAAGAAATAATCTCAAAGGTCTTTCCTATTCTTTTCAGCCTTTCCTTTTATATAAAAGAAAATTCAGTGGCGACTCTTGCTAACCACAACATTTGCGATAAAATGCGAAATACCCAAGTCAGTTCTCCCAACGTATCACACTAACCATAGGATGTGCAGTTATTGTATGGTTCTCAAGGAATTCTTAGCAGTTAATAAGAAGGAGTCCTTACTCTGAAGCTAGAAGATCTTGAAGAAATGTCATACATAATGTCTTGACATCCTTGGATTGGGAATTTGTTATTCTCAAAATGACTAGACTTCTCATGAATAGGATAGAGGTTGTTTACTCTAACTTGACATCTCGGGTCAAGTATATAAGAGCATGGAACTCTTGTTCTATTGGAAAAGTCATCCAAGGGTTGGGTGCATTATAGTTTCTTCAACCTGCATTAAGAAGTTGATTGTTATATGCACTTTGAAAATGCAATCCAAATCACCTAGGATGGGCATTTCAGTGTTTAATTATATGGTGTCCTCATATAATAGAACATATGTATTTGCAAGGACTGAAGGGAATCCTTGTGTATCGGGAGAAGAAGACTTAGTCTGGACAGTCTGCTTGTGATGTAACATGATCATACATTGCCGTGATATTTGAAGTCTGCTCCAGATACCTGTTATAGGGAATCTCCTCTTTAGGTGAAAAAGAATGGTATCCAACATCTTAAATTTAGACAGGAGGTCTGAAGTTTAGAAGGTTAAGAAGAAGATTCTTGAGATGTGTGATATTCAGGTTTCTGCATGTATGTATGATCCAGTGTGGAAAGTTGATCAACTATAGATATTTGATCCTATTTTATCCCTTACAAGAGTTGTGGATTACTATGGTGTCTCCAGATCATAGTTAATGGTGAAATCCAGGTGTTTGAGACTGATGTCGGAACTTGGTGTTGGAACATCATCTCAAAGTTTGTATTGTTCCTTCAGCCAAGGAAGTTGTTATTGTCTAGAGTGGAGCAAAGGTCAAGCCACTGGCCTAATCTGGAGTATTTTATGACATGAATGAATGTCAGCAGTTGGTTCCAAGAGTATGTAGAAGAAGGATGTCAGACTAAATATCCTACCTTGTTTGAGAAGGTAATCTTATCTGATATATAATCATTACTTTGATGGGAGCTAAGTATTTGTGTATCCTCTAAGGAGGTTATGCATGAGATTGATGGTAAATAATTTGATGGGAGACTAAGTATTTGTCTGAAAAGTTATGCAATCCTGCATTCTGACCATTATGGTTCAGAGAATATGTGAGAGTTTATTTCTCTCCATGGAATTCAAGTGTTTCGAAAAACCTGAGCAAGCTGCACCAGTTGTGTATTTTATTAGGAGCTTTTTAAAAGGATTTATATGCATAATGAGTCCTTTGAATGATCAAGGACCAGATTCACTAGGTTCTATATTATGAAGTTGATGTCCCACATGATGTCTTAACATCATGAGTGTTGATGGTTGTTTTGTTTAAATTCTTGGAATTGTGTATATGAAGTTGGATGTTCAAGCATTATTGTTAAAAGTGGAATTTCTGACTTTGGGGATTAAGATGTGGAGAGTCTAATCATATCTATAGTAGTATTCTTGGTGAAGGCATGATTACTTTGTTGAAGACTCCACTAGTATCAGCAATTTCTAGTGGATGTAATGGCAAAAGACTGCTAATAGATTTTGAGGTCTGTGCAGAATGTTTTGAGGAGGTGTTTTTCTTCTACTACAAGTCACTCCAGAAAAGGTTTAGATCTTAATAAATCTTTTAAGAAAACTAAGAGTTTTTGGAGTTTGTGAGTGAATTCACACCTAGTATGTATGACATCTTGCCTATTTAAAAGGTTATGATACGGTGTGTGGATATGCAAGGAGTCAGAAAGCTTGGATATATTCTCAAGGAGTGAGAGTATCTGACTCAGGATCAACTCTACTGAGGAAGTTGGTATTCATCATATATGTAGAAGTGTTGGTCCTCATCATGAAAGCATGAAGTCTTTCGTATGTTTTCACCAGGTGCTCAAGTTTTCATCTTTAACTGGAGCATTATTTATCCATGACAGGGGGGGTCATGTATTTGTCTATGGATTGTTGCTACAATGGTACATATTTTGTTAGAGTGTTATTCAAGCTTGTGGAGATCTTATGACTCTTATGAGGATGTGATGGCAGACAACATGTTGTGACATTATGAAGTTCTTGGTGATCTTGACAAGACGTGGTTGTTTTTAGCCATGTGAAGTTGGGTGATAAATCAGAAGTTCACATTTCTTTTAAATGGTTAATGGTTAAGTCTGGGAGAACTTATTTTTCTCTATAGGGTTTTTATTAAGAGATGTCACAAATGTGATATTCTGAGGTCTTGGTGTATGTCTAAGTGAAATGAGAACACTTAGAATCCAGTAGAATTATGTGTGGTTAAAGATGTGTTGATCAATGTGCAAAGCAGAATAAGATAATGTCTGACTGGATGTCGGGACATTATTCAGGACATGTTTCATGTATGATCAACAAAGGTGTTTTTATGGGCAGGATGATAAAACACGGGTTAGTAAGCGTGTTTGACTGAGCATGTACATGTATTGGGACTTGTTTTACTCAGAAGATACATTCCATAGATAATAAAGGCATGCAAAGTTGTTTTGAACGGGCCACGTTGAGTTTTGCAGTAAATTTTCTCCTTCTTTAACGGGCTATTTGACCAAGAAACGGTTTTTTTTAAAGCTCGTTAATTCCTAAGTAATTGCTCAGATATTTATAAAGTTTTCTCCTGCTCTCTTTCACCATATGAGTGTTCATCATCATAATGAGTTTTGTTCATATTTGGGTGAGTTGTGCTTGGTGTTGTAAAGGCTTCCTTTGCCAATTTTTGGCTTAAAAGGGGGAGAAAGGTGATCAAGGTGGTTAGCTGATTAATTCAGAAGGTTGTTTTCCAGATCAGTCACAAAGATGTTGGACATAATGCCTTATCCCATATCTGCTTGGGTTATGCTTTGTGACTTGTGATCTGAGTTATGAACACATTTGTGACCTGTTTTCTGAGTTACCAGGGATTATGGTTGATTTTTCTAGGTCTACTGGTGTCTGCTAATCATCAAATAAGAAGGATTCTCTTATGCCATCATTGGTCTTTCTTATGCCATCATTGGTCTTTCAAGATATCCTAGTTTAAGGGGGGATTAATGTGTTATCTTCTTCCTCATGTACACCAATATACTTCAATACTCTCTACTCATTTTCTTGAAGGTGTTGTTCTTTGGTGCTGGAGTTGGTACTGCAATAGAGCTCATTCAAAATGTTGCAAAGAAGATGTCAATCAAAGATGTCCCAACATATTTACTTAAAACTGACTCCATGTTGTTGTATTGTTGTGAACAGTAGTTTCTGAGGACTACTGTTGGTGGATGTTTTTGTTTATTGTTTTAATTGGGTTGTATTTTTCATTTATTTGTTTTAGCCAAAATTTGCCAAAGGGGGAGATTGTAAGTTCTCTAGTTTTAAGGAGTGGCATTCATTTTTGTAAAACAAATAATACAACAATATGTTAGATAGGATGTATTAACTTGCTTACAGGAACAGGTTGAGAAAGAAATCTTATATCATGTTAGGACATGTTAATTTGAAGAGTTTCAATATCTGGAACAACATGTCGGATAAGATCTCCTATGAAGGAGCATATGACATCGCGCCTGAGCTGGAGTGGACAGTTAGATTATGTTATGATTTGTAAGTGTTTGTTGGCAGCAATTTTGGCAAAACAATGACTTGATAATGTTTTGCTAAATGTCTTGACATTTGAAGCAAATTATTTTGAATGATGTCAAAGCAGATGTCTTGACATTTGCCTCCTGAGTTGAATGAACTTCATATCTGGTTTAAGTTTTTTGTTTCTTGTTTTTATGCGCGCCATTATTCAGGATTTGTGACTCATAGGTTGCGAAAAATATGAAGGAATATTTTTCTATTTGCATTATCCTTATGGATTATATCTTGGCATGTTTTTATGGAAATATTCAAAAGATTGGAATATTTGTTTTTCAGCCCAAGCCCACTGTTACGCCTTTATAAGGACTTGCATTCTTATTCGTATCACTTCAACTTTTGAAGAAGAATATATTCCTTTTGTTTTAGAAGTCTAAGTCTTTTAATTGTAATACACTCTAGTATTGATTTAATACTTGAGTTGTTATTTGAGTTGTTAATTATGGATCATTCATAAGCTTTTAAGTATTGAATGATTAAAGTCTTTATAAATTAATAATTCTGTTGTTTTTCACTGTTAGTGATTGAAGGGATTTGAGGAGGTCCTCATACCTAGGTGTGTCTTAGGTAGAAGTATAGCACGGGTAGTGATTAAGTGATTAGATCGTAAACTGGTTGTTTACTGAGGGTCTATGAATTGATACTATTTAGTTGACTTTCCCCTGGCTTGGTATCCCCCATAGTAGGTGTTGTCGTACACTGAATTGGGTTAACAATCCTCTGTGTTTTACTGCTTTTATTATTGTTACACTTTACATTGTCCTCAGATATTTGTGTCGTGACATCTCCTTCGACATCACATATTTGTTAATGACACAAGTTCTAACATGATTTCCAAAACATTTAAAGGTTAAACACCACCTGTGAGACTAACTCTCACATTTATTTGGTGTTTCAATGTCCTCGCCTCTTGTATTCATTCCCTCTTGTTCAATACTTAAAGATACTACATATATCATTTCAAAAGTTTTTAGTTTTAAATACAAAACTAAAATTTTTTTAGTTTTAAAATCAATTTCAAACTTTCTCTTTTGATTTTTGGTCCAAAGAAAATTCGGTTTATCTACTACTTCACCATTAATACAATGATAGTGATAAAAGGACCATTGATTATTATTTTCCATAATTAAAGATCAAAACATTGAATAAATATTTCAAATTTATCTTTCGACAATTCAAACCTATCACCATTAAATGATAGAGGTGTGTTTAGGAAAATCCTCTTGTTAAAAGAAGTGTTGGAATTAATCTTTCTCCGTAGATTATGAGTTTTTAAACATGAGTTAGGCTCAAATGACACTTGTTTGGAATATGATTCCATATACAAGAGGGGTGTGATTTGTGGAGGTTTGAAAAATTTTGGTTTAAAACAAAATCATTTGACAAATTAGAGATTAAAACCATTTTTTAAAACTTTTGATTAAGTATGTGGAAAAAATTCAAAGTAAATAAAATAACTAGAAAGTAAACAAGATAAGGGAACACAAATAACACCGGAAAATTAAATAGGTTCAGCAAAAAAGACATAATCTTGTCCCCAAGGAAATGAAATTTTCATGATATCTTCTAACCAAGAAACGAACAAGGCTTAGAGTGGTTAGTTTCCATAAACTGAGATTTTTCACAGGTTGATCTCAAACCAAGACAGAGTTTTTAGTTGGCTATCCTCCGAACCAAATTAGGGTTTTACACAACCTGGCCATGAACTGAACCGAAATTTTTACAAGATTGATCTCAAAGATACTGAGTTTTCACACCATGTTGAACTTTGAAACCAATATATATTTTAACTAGGTTGATCTGGAACCAATAAAGTGTTTAACCAGGATAAGCTCAAGAACCGCTATGGAGATTTTCATTGGTTTCTATTCACAAATAAAAAGGGAGATTTTCCTTCAATGGTGAATCACGAACCAAATGTTAACGGAGACTAAGACAATCCCTCAAATACAAACAAAAGCTTTTAAATGGTTTAGCTCACAACCAAAAATACAAACATCCTATGGAAGAATTATTTACATAAGAAAGGTATCCACTCTTGGTAAATTTACAATTTTTATTTCACCCAAAACAAATATCTTCACTGTTGTACCCTAAAATTTGCCCTCTCATTTACCAAGACTTTTCTCACAAGATTTCTTTGACTCAAGACTGGATTAGGGTTTGGTCAGCTCAAGACATTTCATCATGCATTGATGACCCAAAATTAGGGTTTGAGGTTACACAAGTATTTTTGGACTATCAATACTTCATATAAATTTCAAACATCAATATGGACCCCCAAGATCACTCATGGCAAGTTTCAAGCCTTGAACTATATTTTTGGTCAGTCAATTGGACAGTTGACCTAAAAATCAGCTGTATTGGGGAAAAAGTCAACCATGGCCAATTTACAGTCAAACTTCATAATTTTTTATCCACATAAACATTTTAAACTTATATGTATCATTTGGTCAAGTTTGGATCACAATTCCTCAAGAAATTTGATCAAATCACCAAAAGGGCAAAATGGTCAAAATTAGGGTTTTGATTGAGGAAGGGCAATTTCTGATTTTTAACCTAGCAAATGACCAATTGAGTTAAGGCATGATTTCAAGGATCCAATTGCATCATCTTGACCTGATTATATGGCTCAAAACATTTCAAATTCATTGGATTGACAGATGAAATTTACAGTCAACTGATCAAAAGTCAATTGTACACTGAAAAGTCAAACTTTGACTTTTTGGTCAAAATCAAGTGCCAAGGGTCATAATTCATCAAAACATGTCAAAATGTGAAATTTGTTCATCAAGAAATCCAAGTTTTAAGATTAGGGTTTGAATTTGAAATTTTTCTTAACTTAGAAAATTTTCTAAGTATAGAAAATTTCTTATTTTTTCTCAACTTTAGGCCACTTTTTCTCCATGATGCATAATGATTCAAAGAAAGATCCCAACATGAAATTTGTAGACCTCCATGAAATATACAACTTTTCTTCACACACTTTTCCCTAAAGATGCTTGGATCTCAAGATATAAATTTATGAATACATGGTCATGAACTAAATAACTTAGTGAAATTTTGCCCTAATTTAGGAAGGTTTTAGACCAAACTTCATGGCAATATTTCACCTAGTTCCAAGAGGTATCTCAAAATGAATTTCAAAGATGAGTTATAGATCACATTGAAAGCTTTATAAAATGTCCAATAACTCCTCAAGATCATTTTTTTAATAGGGAGAATCGAAGAGATGAAGTTGGCATTTTCTCACTTTTTGTCCAAGCCATTTCATGAAGAATAAAGTTGCAATCAGTACCTATGTTGCCTAATCCATGCTTTACAGGTCCCAAACTTGTTCCTCACTCCTTAATTTAATGCTTACTCAGTTGACAAAGCTTTGATCCATGCCCTAGAGCCATTACCCAAGTTGAAATTCCATAAATGGCATAAAGTGACCATTGCCATTTTGAAAAAGATCAACTTTTGCCACTTTCCAATTCTTGAGCATTGCACCTGTATCCATTGCATAAACAAGTCTTACAGGCCTAAAGCAATTTGTACAAGACTTATACCAACCCTAAGCAAGCAAGTACAAGCATGGCAAGCCTTGTCCATTCACTTTACTTCAAAAGCAAGAAAGGTTACAAAAAGGTGAAAAACTGGCACATCTGTTGGAAGGTTGGCATGAAACCAATTCCATACTAATATACAAACATAATAAAAACTTAAGACGATTAGTTAAGGCCTGAAACACTCCCAAGCACAAAAACACCAGAAATCTGTCAAAACTTGCAGTTTTGGCATAAGCATACCCATCTTCCATTTGGCTCGTGCGTTTCAAGTCTTGATCATTAAAACATCTTACCTACTTGATATCAAACCAATCCAGACCTTTATCCCTGTTCTGTAACCACTTTTCCATCATCTCCCTTTGTTGCTTTCAAAGCTTGCAGTTTGACTTGGCCAAGGAGTTTCAGGCACTTTCAGAGCAAGGCAAGGGTTGGAATACATTCAGGGAAGTTCAAGGAAGCTCAAACAAGCATCGGGCCTCCATCAAACTCACTCCAGTTCCATCCACGATTTCAACTGAATGAGGTAGAATCTCAACTTCTATCTCCTTGTACAGGTCACCATTGGTCACGATTTGTGAATAAATAATGTAGCTTTCATTGCAACGAAACTGTACATATCTTTATCTTGCATTTATTTTACTTGAGTTGAGAGAATTTAGAACTTGAAGTTTTTGAAAATATTAGGTTTAAATTTAGGGCTGTTAAAATTCTTTCTGACCTTTGATTGTTAGTTCACATAACTTATATGGTTGGAATCGTGAGTTCAAATACTACAACTTTTATGTTATGAGTTTTCATTTTCATGGAAGAATGAGAGAGTTACAGGATGTCTGGCCAAGCTTGAGGAAGAAGATAAAATACAGAGCAAGGACTTGTTTCATGTTATATTATTTTTGCTTCCCTTAAGACAATGGATGTATAGCCACCCCAGTGGCAAAGTAGCGCGCTGGTAAGACCCATGTCCTGGATTCGAATCTGGGCGCTACTTTTATTTTTTTCACATTTTTCTGATTTTTGCAGGTTTGGGCTTAGTTCTTTGGGCTTGGCATTTTTTTTTGCTAACACATTGCTTCCAGTTTTGCTACATCACCTCCCTGCCAATTTTTTTTATATTTTTATTTTATTTGTTTTATTTTCATTTTTAATATATTAAATATTTTCTTTGATGCATGAAAAATCATAAAAAAATGTAAATTTCATAATATTGCATTTTATTTTAGTTTAGTTTATTTTTCTCATAGAAATATATTTTTATTTTTAATATATACCATATATTTTTTTAATAAACTTGTACAATATAATTAAAATATATTTAGTTTAATTTAGTTATTCCCTTTTTCATTCCATACTCATAAATATTTATTTTGCATATATAAAAATTTATCTTTATATACAATATTATTTATTATTTTAATACAAAAAATATATTGAAAAATAGTATATAAGAACCTTATTTTCTTAAAAAAATAGTAATTAGGGTTAAGCCTCCCTTCTAAAAATTAATTTATTTGCCTTACATTTTTAGGTTTAGATTAAATTTTCTTTTACATAAAAACAAAACCAAAATCTTTTCCTTACATGTATATTATATTGCATCTTTAAATATTGCATTATTTATTCTAATTCGTACAAATTCGATTTGATTGTAATAATTTATTTAGGTTTACATTCTTGCAAATCCCCATTCAAAGTTGTGTTCCCCCCTCCCATAAAATTGTTGTAATAGCTTAGTAATATTTACATTACGCAATTTATTGCTTTACATGCCATGATTAGTAATTAGGGTTTGTATGATAAGATCGAAACAAAGCAAAATAGAAAACCCTAAATACAAGATAAAGCCAAAGCATGAAAATGATACACTTTCACACAAGCACCCTTAGGGTTTCTCCACTTGGTTGCCTAAAAATGGCCATATTACGCATGCGAAGTATCTTGGCAAAACAAACAAACATAAAGATCATAGTCCCTCGATGACGCTATTCAAAAGTTGTCTTACAAAATGATCTTGGTCCCTCAAAATGCTAAGATACTTTGCAAACATTGCTAATCATGGTTATACGATGATCCACACCCGTCCCGTATACATCCAAAGATAGGGTTGCCTACCAAATCAATGGTAAGACAACAATGTCAAAGGAATAGAAAATACATAAGAAATACATTTGAGTAGGTATATTACTTCTAGTTACTTGCTCCATTTCAAACAACTATCCTGTCTATTTTCAAAACAAACACACACATTTCAAAACATCTTACAATCATTGAAAACATTTTCAAAAAGACAAACATCTGTGTATACATTCTTACGAACGAGAATCATTACAAAGATTGCCTAAACGAATGGCCTCTTTTACAAAATACTTTCAAACAACACCAAACACATTTTCAAACAACAAAAGCAAGTGATCTAAGCAAGTAACTAAGAGCCCATGGAAAACCATGGATGAAAAGGGTGCTAATACCTTCCCTTTTCATAATCTACCCCCTGAACTCAAGAAAACGTCTCAAAGGTCTTTCCTGTGCTTTTTCACCTTTCCTTTTGGATAAAAGAAAAGTCGGTGGCGACTCTTGCCAACCGCAACATTCGCGATAAAATCCAAAACCCTCAAGTCAGTTCTCCCACCGTATCACAGAACTGGCGACTCTGCTAGGGACATTTATAGAAGTGGGGTTACCTTAAGGTTTAGATCACATTTATTTGCTTACATTTGTTTGACTTGTTTGCTTTGCATTATGGTTCTTTGTTTGGGTTTGAATCCTCCACCCGGATTTGGGAAACATTATAAGTAAATAGCAATACGTTGTGCAAATTGTGCGGGGTATACCGACATGGTCTAAGAAATAGCTATGTTAGTGTGACATATTTGTGGTTACCGGTAGCCTTTGAGTTAATCAAAGAGAATACGGGGCCGCTGAGTGATGTCATGAAGCACTAATGAACTTCTAGAACCCTTTACTTGACCAACTTGGCCTTTAGGATGTAGTGAGATGACCGGCTTTGGTGCAGTCCGAAGTTGGTAGATACTCGATACTACACTCATTGAGGGTTGATTTCTTGGGATATTTCGGTCTCCATTAAAGATTCTTGAGCTGAAACAATGACCAAGGAAACAATCCAGTGATATTGAGCTCCTTAGAACCCGGTTACTATTATTAGGACAGATTGAGCCAACTAAACTTCAAAAGGGTACTTACCTATAAAACCTCATGCAAGCCTAAACTAAGAACTTGTTTGATTTGCTTGTATATGCATACTTGTACATAACATCATAAACATCATGAACAGCATATGCATCCACTAACCATTTCAAGGATTTTTTGAGATTCATCTTTGTTCTAATTTTGTAGGATATGGATTCACTTCGCAGGAAAACTATCCAAATCAACCTTGCAGGAATTCCTCCACAAATCAAGGAGCTAGCTTCAAGGATCCATGAGAACTCTCCATTCACCGAGAGGCATGGTCGTCTACTCAACTTGGTCACCTCCAACACAGAGGAGGATATGATGAAAGTGCTCTTCCAGTTCTTTGATCATTTGCATCATTGCTTTACATTTCCTAACTATCAGCTTGTGCCTACTTTGGAAGAATTATCTCAACTCTTGAGGAATCCTATTCTCAATCAACTACCTTTCAAAGGTACGGAAAGAGATCCAAAGCCAGAAGAGATTGCTCAAGCCCTGCACTTGCACTCATCTGATGTCACAACCCATTGGGAAACTAGAAGTGGTGTCAAAGGCTTCTTAGCAAAGTTTCTGTTTGAGAAGGCCCGGAGTTGTTGAAATAACCTAGACTTGTAAGCTTTTGAGGAATTTGTGGCTCTCCTCATCTATGGGATGGTCTTGTTTCCCAATCCTGACCAACTCATAGATGTGAGTGCTGTCAAAATCTTCATGTCACGCAATCTGGTGCCTAGATTACTAGGGGATATCCTACACTCTTTTCACACTCGTACAATGAGGAAAAGAGGTGTCCTTATGTGTTGCACTCCCCTCCTGGAAAGATGGTTTATTTCTCATCTTCCCCAATCAGTCTTAAAGAATGAGCAAGGATTAAGGTGGTCACAAAGGTTAATGACGCTCAAACATTCAGATATTCATTGGTGCTCTCGATCCAAAGAGAATGTTATCATTGTTGACCGTTGTGGGGAATTCCCTAATGTCCCTCTACTTGGCATTAGGGGAGGCATCACCTACAACCCATGCTTAGCTCTAAGACAGTTTGGTTATGCCCGAAGGGATGGCCCATATGAGATGCTGATTCAAGGCTTGGTATTCGACTACGACAACGACGATCAAGGTCTTCGCCAGAGATTCATCCGAGCTTGGAGGATGCTAAACAAGGTGGATAGCAAGACTTTGGGACACAAGAATTCCATCCCTCTTGAGCCTTACCTCAAGTGGGTACGAACTCACGCTCAAAGTCTTATGATGCCTTATCCTTCCATTCTCCCGGTGATTATTGAGCCTGTTAAGGAAGGAGAAGTTCCATACACAATCCTACATCCTAACATGCCCACGTCTCTTAAAGACTTACAAAGGGATTGGATACAGCTCAAAGGAGAGTGAGATACTTTCGAAGCCCAATTCTACGCATGCGAGAAGAAGGTTTTGGAACTCACTAGGCTACTTCATGAGGAGCAGACTCTAAATGCCTACATAGCACCAAAGAGGATGTGCATTACTTTTTTATCTTAGAGTGTTGTATTATTTTGCCCAAGGGGAATTGATGTACTCAAACTCTATCTTATTAATATAACGTGTGTTTCTTTTTGTTTAAAACGAACTTGAATCTTTTAAAATCCTTGAAAACATTACATATGCACATATCATTCATCATAACATAAACAGGTCTTTTGCAACGAGTTTCCTCATCTCTCTACTGTTATTTTCAGTAAGATGGATCTCAAACAGACAGTCAAAGATCTTCAAGCTCAAAACATGTAGTTTCAATAGTTACTCATGACCCTAGCCAAGGGGCAAGATATGTTGAAGACTCTGTTAGCTGAAGAAAGAAATAAGAAAACAAAGAAGGCCGCTGGGGTCTTGAACATGGGGAGAAGGTTTCAGGGGAAAACTAGAAGAACCTTGAATTTTGCAACCACTTCCGGGGAAGGAGAAGGGAAAGGAAAAGAAACAGCAGTTCCGTCAGAATCTGAAGAAGAGGAAGAAGAGGAAGACTACTCTGAGGAACAGTATCCTCCGATTGATGATAAGTACAGACATCTTGAAGAGCGTTTGAGCGCTATGGAAATACAAATGGTACCAGGTCTAGACTTTGAATAATTTGGGCTAGTGTCAGGAATTGTGATCCCAACAAAGTTCAAAGTACCGTTGTTTGCAAACTATGATGGGGTGTCATGTCCTAAAATGCACCTCCGATCATACGTGAGAAAGATTCAGCCGCACTCTACCGATAAAGACCTGTGGGTGCATTTTTTCCAACATAGTTTATCTGGAACACAACTCGATTGGTTTTACCAATTAGAAAGGGCCGACGTCCACAACTGGGAAGACCTTGCCGCAGCTTTCTATAAACAATACCAGTATAATGCAGATTTGGCGCCTACCCGTACTCAACTTCAGAGTATGGCTATGGCTTCAAATGAGGGTTTCAAAGATTACACGCAGAAATGGATAGATCTAGTTAGGAGATTGCAACCCCCTTTGTCAGAAAGGGAGTTGGTGGATATGTTCTTAGGCACTCTATCGGGCCCTTTCTTCAACCATTTGATTGGGAGCTCGTCTGTTGGGTTTACTGAGTTAATACTAACCGGAGAGAGGGTGGAAGCTGGCATAAAAAGTGGAAAGATTCAGAAGGATTCATCTGCCTCTACAGCTGTGAGAAAGCCTTTCACCGGAAAGAAGGAGGTATCTGCTGTTTATCCACAAAGGAACCAAGGGAGAGCTGAGCGCCGACCAATGGTAGGGGCCGTTATGATCCCAAAGCCTACATCTGATCAACCAAGAAGTAACCAACCAAGGTTAGAAAGGCCAGTCCGGCAATTCACCAGAATTAATATGACTATAGCCCAAGTCTTACCACATCTTCTGAAATCTAATCTGGCAACTTTAAAAAAAGCTGCAAAGAATCCCAACACGGCGCCCCCTCATTATCACCCAAATGCCAGATGCGCATATCATTCCGAAAGTCCAGGTCACGACACTAACAACTGTTGGGCCTTGAAAAACAAAATTCAAGACCTTATAAATGCAAAACAAATTGAGTTTGATGCGCCCGAGAAACCAAATGTCATTTCCGCTCCTATGCCTAGGCATGGTCATAACACTAATGCTATCGAGGAAGATTTGTTTGTTGCTACAGTAGATGAACTCTTGACTCCGCTCCCAATCATTAAGATAAACTTGTTGAAAGCTGGTATATTCCCAGGTTTTAATGAAGACTTCCATCTTTGCTTATCCTCACCAACTGTTTTCCCTCTATTGAAGACAGACATCAACGCCTGATAGACAACCAAGAGATTCTGTTTGAAAATGCTCCTGTTTCACCTATTCTTGTTGAAGACGTTTCAATCATAACCATCTCTGCCAATCCTTCCAGTGTCCCTAAAAGACCCGTTAGTATTACATCGGTTCTAAAGACTACTCCTCTTATAATCACAATGCCTGGGCCGGTCCCGTATGAATCAGACAAAACAGTACCGTGGAATTACGGTGGAGAAATCTACTACCATGGTATCAAACAAGATAGGTTGACCGTCGAAGAAGTGAGCTCCGAAGAAGAAGATCCCGACATTAGCAATATTGCCGGAACTAGTAAGATTACCCGTAGCGGTAGAATCTTCTCTACAGAGATTTCCCCTCCAAAGGCAGTTTTTGGACCCGTGGCTATTCCCAAGATTATCTCTGTACCAATAATCATACCTGCAAGTTCTCCTACCGACAAAGATGACACTATCCCTGCTGTTATCCCTACCAACACTTCTACTGCTGAAAATCGAGGAAAAAGTATTCAAGAAGAGCCTGTCCGGACGAAGGCTCAACCATTAGCTATCCCTGAAACCTCCAAGAAGGAAATGGAGGAGATCCTGAGGATAATAAAGAAGAGTGACTATGACGTGGTTGAATAGTTGGGGCAAACTCCCTCCAAGATCTCCATGCTAGCATTGCTGCTGTGTTCTGAGGCACATGCAAAAGCTCTGGTGAAGTTCCTGAAGACAGCCCATGTGCCACAAGAGACGTCTGCTGACCAATTCCAAGATTGTGTGGCCAGTTTGACAGCTGATAACGGCCTAGGCTTCTTTGATGTTGATTTGACACCAAGATGGAGAAAGCACAACAAGGAATAACATGTCTCTGTGGAGTGTAGAGGAACGACTCTGGCCCATGTCTTGGTGGACACGGGCTCATCTTTGAACGTTTTACCGAAGAAAGCTCTTGACAGATTGGATTGCGAAGGGCTGACATTGAAACCCAATAACATAGTTGTGAGAGAATTTGATGGCTCAAAGAGGATGGTCCACGGGGAGGTGGACATCCCCATAAAGGTGGGAACTCAGACTTTCAACTCAACCTTCTATGTAATGGAAATCCTCCCCTCTTACTCTTGTCTACTAGGAAGACCCTGGATCCATAATGTAGGTGTTGTCACCTCTACACTACACCAAATGCTGAAATACCCGGTCCATGGAAAGATTATCACTGTCCACGGAGAGGAAGAGTACATGATTAACCATCTAAATTCTTTCCGGTGTGTGGAGTTGGATGGCGAGTTCATTGAAACCCCTTTTCAACATTTAGAAGAAGTCTCTCAAGAGGTAGCGGTAACCAAGGCGGTATCCCTGATCCCCAAGATCACAAGACCTCCGCTTCGGATGTCATCTCTAAAGGACGCCAAGGCAGTAGTAGAGGAGGGTGGATGCACCATCTGGGGGAAACTTCCAGACATTCCGTACAAATCTGACAAGTTAGGCTTGGGGTTTACTACAAATGCTCAGAAGGCCGTGCGTCGTGCCCGTGCTGGAGGGCCACCGCTGAAGATTAGCAATCGAGAGGTCAATGCAGTGGAGGATGGTGAAGAAGGTGGCAGCTTGGAGGATTGGATATTTCCTACTGTCAACGGAGGACTTCGCAATTGGGAAGCCAGAGACTTTGTCCCAATAACTTTCATCTCTCAGTAATTTATCTTTTACATTTCTGTTGGACTTGTAATATTCACAAACAATTCGCACATTAAAAACCTTGTGTCTTACCCGAGGCGCAAAGGTCCATTTGTAAGGGTTTTTATTTCATCTTCATATGACATTCAATGAATCATGGACGTTTTTCACATACAAACCTTTTGTGCTCATTGTCTTTCTTTTACATTTCATTGTTTAAAGATGGTTATACCCTTACACACACCCATACTCACAAATGCAGGTACCCCTCCATTCTGGATCCCATGGGTAACGATACTGCTATGGCCTTTAGTGACTCTGAAGATTTAATCTACCAAGCCGAATACGAAGGTGGGGAAGATTGTGAAGTACCAGGGGAATTGGCCAGACTATTACAACAAGAGGAAAGAATTATTCAGCCTCATGAGGAACCGTTGGATACAATCAACTTGGGCACCGAGAAAGATAAAAAGGAAATCAAGGTGGGTGCCAATCTAGAGCCGAGTGTCAAGGAGCGTCTAATTCGGCTATTGCATGATTATGTTGAGATCTTTTCCTGGTCATACTAAGACATGCCAGGACTTGATACAGACATCGTGGTACATCGTCTACCTACAAGAGAAGACTGTCCACCAGTGAAACAAAAAGTCTGCCGCATGAGACCTGACATGTCAGAGAAGATCAAAGTGGAAGTCATGAAACAATTCAATGCTGGATTCTTGGTTGTCACTTCCTATCCTCAATGGGTTGCCAACATTGTTCCCGTGCCTAAAAAGGAGGAAAAGTACGAATGTGCGTGGATTATAGAGATTTGAACAGGGCCAGCCCTAAAGATGATTTTCCACTTCCCCACATCGATATCCTGGTTGACAATACGGCCCAGCAGAAAGTGTTTTCCTTCATGGAAGGATTCTCAGGTTATAACCAAATCAAAATGGCACCTAAGGACATGGAGAAAACTACATTTGTCACGCAGTGGGGTATATTCTGCTACAAAGTGATGCCATTCGGACTGAAGAATGCTGGGACAACCTATCAACGCACCATGGTTGCTTTATTTCATGATATGATACATCATGAGATAGAGGTCTATGTAGATGACATGATAGCCCGATCACAAACGAAGGAGGAGCACCTTGATCACTTACAAAAGTTGTTTGTGAGATTGAAGGAGTACAAACTAAGGTTAAATCCAAACAAGTGTACGTTCGGAGTCCGGTCCGGTAAACTCTTAGGTTTCGTTGTCAGCAACAAAGGCATCGAGGTTGATCCTTCCAAGGTTAAAGCGATACAAGAAATGCCTGCTCCTCGTACTAAGAAGGAAGTCAGAGGATTCTTGGGACGCCGGAACTATATTGCCAGATTCATTTCTCACCTAACAGCTACTTGTGAACCAATCTTCAAATAATTAAAGAAAGATCAAGTAGTCAGATGGAATGATGAATGCCAGATTTCTTTTGACAAGATCAAAGAGTACCTATAAGAGCCTCATGTTTTGATGCCACCGGTCGAGGGAAGACCATTGATCATGTATCTGACTGTTTTAGAGAACTCAATGGGGTGTGTATTGGGGCAGCATGACGAGTCTGGCCGAAAAGAGCACGCTATTTACTACCTGAGCAAAAAGTTGACCGACTGTGAAACCAGATATTCACTGCTCAAGAAAACTTGCTGCACTCTGGCATGGGCTGCTCGCTGGCTAAGACAGTATATATTGACTCATACCACTTTGTTGATATCTAAGATGGATCCAATAAAGTACATCTTCGAGAAGCCTGCTCTGTCTGGGAGAATAGCTAGATGGCTGATGATCTTAACAGAATATGACATACAATACACTACCCAGAAAGCTATAAAGGGTAGTGTATTAGCTGATCATCTTGCTCATCAAGTTGTAGAAGATTATCAGTCCATGAAGTTTGAATTTCCGGATGAAGACATCATGACATTAGACGACTGTGAAGAAATCGGGCCATATGAAGGACCTGAACAAGGATCCCGATGGACCCTGTTCTTTGATGGGGCATCCAACGCACTTGGTAATGGTATCGGCGATGTGCTCATATCTCCGGAAGGGTGTCATACTCCCTTTACTGCCAAACTTTGCTTCAATTGTACGAACAATATGGCGGAATATGAAGCATGCATCTTCGGTCTCAAGGTTGCCATAGACTTGGGAATAAAATCTTTAGATGTGTTTGGAGATTCAGCTTTAGTCATCAGTCATATCAAAGGAGAGTGGGACACTAAGCACCCAAACCTTATCCCTTACAAAGAACATGTTTTGACATTGCTACCACATTTTGAGCAGATTACCTTCGAACATTTCTCGCGAGAAGAAAATCAGCTAGCAGATGCTCTAGCCACAATGTCATCTATGTTTAAACTTAATTAGGATAACTAGGATCCCCAGATCACCATTGAACGAATGGATGAACCAGCACACTGTCACGAGATTAATACTGAAGAAGTAGTGGACTAACCTTAGTTTCATGAGGTCAAGAGGTATCTCGAGGCTCAAGAATATCCAGAAGGAGCTTCAATCAATGATAAAAATTTCTTAAGGAGATTCTTTGCTAAGTTCTTCCTGAGTAATGGCATCCTATACAAACGCAATCATGACTCCATTCTGCTCCGGTGTGTGGATAAGATTGAGGCTGAAAAGATCATGGCTGAATTACATGAAGGTACCTTTGGCACTCACTCCATTGGGCATACGATGGCGAAGAAAATCCTACGGGCAGGCTATTATTGGTCTACCATGGAAGCAGACTGCTATCAGCACTCTCGAACCTGTCATAAGTGTCAAATTTATGCTGACAAGGTGCATGTACCTCTGGTTCATCTGAATGTCTTTATGGATCCTTGGCCCTTTGTTATGTTTGGAATCGACATGATTGGAGAGATCAAGTCTACAGCCTCCAATGGACACCGTTTCATTCTAGTGGCCATTAACTATTTTACAAAGTGGGTTGAAGCAGCTTCCTTCGCATCCGTTACTAAGAATTTTGTTGCCCGCTTCATCAAGCAGAATCTAATTTTCCAGTACGGTATCCCAGAAAGGATCATCACTGATAATGGTACCAACCTTA
Organism: Vicia faba; assembly: GCA_948472305.1. NCBI lineage: Eukaryota > Viridiplantae > Streptophyta > Magnoliopsida > Fabales > Fabaceae > Vicia > Vicia faba. The sequence continues at coordinate 913,690,632 of OX451736.1, read as the reverse complement.
ACAATACTATGATCACTGCCTTGTGCGAGCAGTTCAAGATTCAGCATCACAATCCATCCCCATATCGGCCAAAGATGAATGATATCTTCGAAGCTGCTAATAAAAACATTAAAAAGATCATACAAAAAATGACAGTCACCTACAAGGACTGGCATGAGATGCTACCATTTGCTCTCCACGGGTATCGTACCACGGCTCGCACATCAACTGGGGAAACACCCTATTCTTTGGTTTATGGCATGGAGGTTGTCTTTCCTATTGAGGTTCATATCCGCTCCTTGAGAATTATGAGGGATGCAGGTTTAAGTGAGGACGATTGGATCCAGACTCGACTTGATCAACTGAACTTAACTGATGAAAAGAGACTTACTGCTGTTTTCCATGGTCAGATGTATCAAAAACGGATAATCAAGGCTTTCAACAAAAAAGTCAGACGCCAAGTATATCAAGTTAGAGATCTAGTGATCAAACGCATTATCTTACCATAAAGTGATCCCAGGGGAAAATGGACTCCTACCTATGAAGGATCATTTGTAATCAAGAGCATATTCTTCGATGGGGCAATAATCTTAACCACCATGGACGGCGACGACCTTCTACACCCTGCGAACGCGGACATAGTCAAAAGATACTACGCATAAGAGACCCGCTAGGTTGACACACCTAGGCAAAAAAAGGGCATCCCGGTGAACCAAGAGGTTCGGGCAAAAATTAGGGATAAAATAAAAAAATCTATACACCCGGCAAGTTGAAAACCTGAAAGGGCGACTTGGGCAAAAAAGGGTTTCCCAGTGGACTGAAAACCCGAAAGGGCGGTCCAGGCAAAAGTTAGGGAATCAAAGCGTATGACTATGCCCCGTCGGATCACTTTGAGGACAACCTCTTGACTTCCACTGAAAAACTCGGAGTTTCTAATCAATTCAATCATCTTCGGACGAAGCAACAAATATACAAGATATCCAGAGATACGAAGGCCATAGCAGAATGGGAACCCCATGGGATTATCACACATAGCTATCTCTCTTTGTATAAAGTTATCTTGCTTTTTTATGGCACCGTTCTCTTACTAGGATGATTGTCTCTTTTGTACAAAATACCTATTCAAAGTCAATACAAAGATATCTCTTTGAAAATACAAAAAAAAATTATTTGACCTTTTTCTTTACACTTGTGTTTTTATTTGCAAAAACGTCCAACGATTCATTAATGAACATATGCATTTGAACATAATTATTGTTTACAAATAAACAAAATGAGAAAGACAATTACTGATAGATTGAAAGAGCCAGAAAACGTCTCTAGGCTATCCCATAAGCAATCCCCACAGTACGTCATTTGGATCCCCAACGGAACTAAAAAACTTCAAATTATTAATCCCCAATAGAGATCGTTAAATCTCTCAGAATTCCTCAAACAGTATGGCATTGCTCTCACAACAGGATTTTGTCAGTACTTCAACTTCAAGACGTAAAGAATCCATATATCCTCAGCAGCAGTCAAGGATTTATTTTCCTCAATCATACAACAATACAGCAAATCAGCTTACATGCGCATACATTACATCCATATATCATAAACATTGATAAAACACATACATTGCATCATACATTTCATGCAATATAATTTTGTGTTCCAACTAACATTTTACTCTTTTCAGGATAAGATTAACAGCTACCATTAACAATACCCAATCATGATACAGTATAGATACGCTCTAAATACGGATGCCATTCTGATACTCATTCAGATTTCAAGTTCAGATACGCTTCAGATACGGGTGCCATTCTGATACTCATTCAGATTTCAAGTTCAGATACAGTTCAGATACGCTCCAGATACAGGTGCCATTCTGATACTCATTCAGTTCTCAAGTTCAGATACAGTACAGATACGCTCCAAATAAGGATACCATTCTGATACTCATTTAGATTTCAAGTTCAGATACAGTTCAGATACGCTCCAGATACGGGTGCCATTCTGATACTCATTCAGTTCTCAAGTTCAGATACAGTACAGATACGCTCCAAATACGGATGTCATTCTGATACTCATTCAGATTTCAAGTTCAGATACAGTTCAGATATGCTCCAGATACGGGTGCCATTCTGATACTCATTCAGTTCTCAAGTTTAGATACAGTACAGATACGCTCCAAATACGGATGCCATTTTGATACTCATTCAGATTTCAAGTTCAGATACAGTACAGATATGCTCCAAATACGGATGCCATTCTGATACTCATTCAGATTTCAAGTTCAGATACAGTTCAGATATGCTCCATACACGGATGATGTTCTGATACTCATTCAGACTTCAAGTTCAGATATAGTATAGATACGCTCCAGACACGGACACCATTCTGATACTTATTCTTTCGACTTACAACTTACAATTCAACAAATATTTTTGGATGGCATCTACAAGCCCATCTCCAACAAGATTCTATCACTTCTCCAAATGGAATCTTTAATCCCATTCCCTCAACTACACCTAGTCGAGTGCAAATTTCTGGGCACTCTAGTGTCCAATCATCTTTCACCTTTGAGTCACGAATGGCAAAGCTTGCCAATCTAACTCTTCAGGTTTAAGAAGATTGGACAGGGGCAGATGTTGTACCCCAAAATTTTCCCTCTCATTTACCAAGACTTTTCTCACAATATTTCTTTGACTCAAGACTGGATTAGGGTTTGGTCAGCTCAAGACATTTCATCATGCATTGATGACCCAAAATTAGGGTTTGAGGTTACACAAGGATTTTTGGACTATCAATACTTCATATAACTTTCAAACATCATTATGGACCCCCAAGATCACTCATGACAAGTTTCAAGCCTTGAACCATATTTTTGGTCAGTCAATTGGACAGTTGACCTAAAAATCAGCTGTATTGGGGGGAAAGTTAACCATGGCCAATTTACAGTCAAACTTCATAATTTTTGATCCACGTCAACAATTTAAACTTATATGTATCATTTGGTCAAGTTTGGATCACAATTCCTCAAGAAATTTGATCAAATCACCAAAAGGGCAAAATGGTCAAAATTAGGTTTTGACTGAGGAAGGGCAATTTCTGATTTTTAACCTAGAAAATGACCAATTGAGTTAAGGCATGATTTCAAGGATCTAATTGCATCATCTTGACCTAATTATATGGCTCAAAACATTTCAAATTCATTGGATTGACAGATGAAATTTGTAGTCAACTGATCAAAAGTCAACTGTACAGTGAAAAGTCAAACTTTGACTTTTTGGTCAAAATCAAGTGCCAAGGATCATAATTCATCAAAACATGTCAAAATGTGAAACTTGTTCATCAAGAAATCCAAGTTTGAAGATTAGGGTTTGAATTTGAAATTTTTCTTAACTTAGAAAATTTTCTAAGTATAGAAAATTTCTTATTTTTTCTCAACTTTAGGCCACTTTTTCACCATGATGCATAATGATTCAAAGAAAGTTCCCAACATGAAATTTGTATACCTCCATGAAATATACAACTTTTCTTCACACACTTTTTCGTAAAGATGCTTGGATCTCAAGATATAAATTTATGAATACATGGTTATGAACTAAATAACTTAGTGAAATTTTACCCTAATTTAGGCAGGTTTTGGACACAACTTTATGGAAATTTTTCACCTATTTCCAAGAGGTATCTCAAAATAAATTTCAAAAATGAGTTACAGATCACATTGCAAGCTTTCCAAAATGTCAAAGAACTCCTCAAGATCATTTTTGAGTAAGGAGAATCGAAGAGATGAAGTTGGCATTTTCTCACTTTTTGTCCAAGCCATTTCATGAAGAACAAAGTTGCAATCAGTACCTATGCTGCCTAATCCATGCTTTAAAGGTCCCAAACTTGTTCCTCACTCCTTAATTTAATGCTTACTCGGTTGACAAAGCTTTGATCCATTCCCTAGAGCCATTACCCAAGTTGCAATTCCATAAATGGCATAAAGTGACCATTGCCATTTTGAAAAAGATCAACTTTTGCCACTTTCCAATTCTTGAGCATTGCACCTATCTCCATTGCATAAACAAGTCTTACAGGCCTAAAGCAATTTGTAAAAGACTTATACCAACCCTAAGCAAGCAAGTACAAGCATGGCAAGCCTTGTCCATTCACTTTACTTCAAAAGCAAGAAAGGTTGCAAAAAGGTGAAAAACCAACACATCTGTTGGAAGGTTGGCATGAAACCAATTCCATACTAATATACATACATAATACAAACTTAAGACAATTAGTTAAGGACTGAAACACTCCCAAGCACAAAAACACCAGAAATTTGTCAAAACTTGCAGTTTTGGCATAAGCATACCCATCTTCCATTTGGCTCGTGCGTTTCAAGTCTTGATCATTAAAACATCTTACCTACTTGATATCAAACTAATCCAGACCTTCATCTCTGTTCTGTAACCACTTTTCTATCATCTGCCATTGTTGCTTTCAAAGCTTGCAGTTTGACTTGGCCAAGGAGTTTCAGGCACTTTCAAAGCAAGGCAAGGGTTGAAATACATTCAGGGAAATTCAAGGAAGCTCAAGCAAGCATCAGGCCTCCATCAAACTCACTCCAGTTCCATCCATGATTTCAACTGAAGGAGGTAAAATCTCAACTTCTATCTCCTTGTACAGGTCACCATTGGTCACGATTTGTGAATAAATAATGTAGCTTTCATTGCAACGAAACTGTACATATCTTTATCTTGCATTTATTTTACTTGAGTTGAGAGAATTTAGAACTTGAAGTTTTTGAAAATATTAGGTTCAAATTTAGGGTTGTTAAAGTTCTTTATGACCTTTGATTGTTAGTTCACATAACTTATATGGTTGGAATCGTGAGGTCAAATACTACAACTTTCATGTTATGAGTTTTCATTTTCATGGAAGAATGAGAGAGTTACATGATGTTTGGCCAAGCTTGAGGAAGAAGATGAAATACAGGGCAAGGACTTGTTTCATGTTATATTATTTTTGCTTCCCTTAAGACAATAGATGTATAGCCACCCCAGTGGCAAAGTAGCGCGTTGGTAAGACTCATGTCCTAGATTCGAACTTGGGCGCTACTTTTATTTTTTTTCACATTTTTCCTTCTCTCCATTTTTCTGATTTTTGCAGGTTTGGGCTTAGTTCTTTGGGCTTGGCATTTTTTTTGCTAACACATTGCTGCCAGTTTTGCTACATCACCTCCCTGCCAATTTTTTTATATTTTTATTTTATTTGTTTTATTTTCATTTTTAATATATTAAATATTTCCTTTGATGCATAAAAATTCCTAAAAAATGTAAATTTCATAATATTGCATTTTATTTTATTTTAGTTTATTTTTCACATAGAAATATATTTTTATTTTTAATATATACCATATATTTTTTTAATAAACTTGTACAATATAATTAAAATATATTTAGTTTAATTTAGTTATTCCCTTTTTCATTCCATACTCATAAACATTTATTTTGCATATATAAAAATTTATCTTTATATACAATATTATTTATTATTTTAATACAAAAAATATATAAAAATATAGTATATAAGAACCTTATTTTCTTTTAAAAAAATAGTAATTAGGGTTAAGCCTCCCTTCTAAAAATTAATTTCTTTGCCTTACATTTTTAGGTTTAGATTAAATTTTATTTTACATAAAAACAAAACAAAAATCTTTTCCTTACATGTATATTATATTGCATCTTTAAATATTGCATTATTTATTCTAATTCGTACAAATTCGATTTGGTTGTAATAATTTATTTAGGTTTACATTCTTGCAAATCCCCATTCAAAGTTGTATTCCCCCCTCCCATAAAATTATTGTAATAGCTTAGTAATATTTACATTACGCAATTTATTGTTTTACATGCCATGATTAGTAATTAGGGTTTGTATGATAAGATCGAAACAAAGCAAAATAGAAAACTCTAAATACAAGATAAAGCCAAAGCATGAAAATGATACACTTGCACACAAGCATCCTTAGGGTTTCTTCACTTGGTTGCCTAAAAATGTCCATATTACGCATGCGAAGTATCTTGGCAAAACAAACAAACATAAAGATCATAGTCCCTCGATGACGCTATTCAAAAGTTGCCTTACAAAATGATCTTGGTCCCTCAAAATTCTAATGTACTTTGCAAACATTGCTAATCATGGTTATATGATGACCCACGCCCGTCCCGTATACATCCAAAGATAGGGTTGCCTACCAAATCAATGGTAAGACAACAATGTCAAAGGAATAGAAAATACATAAGAAAGATATTTTAGTAGGTAGATTTCTTCTAGTTACTTGCTCCATTTCAAACAACTCTCCTTGCTATTTTCAAAACAAACACACACATTTCAAAACATCTTACAATCATTGAAAACATTTTCAAAAAGACAAACATCTTTGTATACATTCTTACGAACGAGAATCATTACAAAGATTGCCTAAACGAATGGCCTCTTTTACAAATACTTTCAAACCATACCAAACACATTTTCAAACAAAAAAAGCAAGTGATCTAAGCAAGTAACTAAGAGCCATGGAAAACCATGGATGAAAAGGGTGCTAATACCTTCCCTTTTCATAATCTACCCCCCGAACTCAAGAAAACGTCTCAAATGTCTTTCCTGTGCTTTTTCACCGTTCCTTTTGGATAAAAGAAAAGTCGATGGCGACTCTTGCTAACCGCAACATTCGCGATAAAACGCAAAACCCTCAAGTCAGTTCTCCCACCGTATCACATTCACTTAGACTCAAGAAAACTCTCAAAGCACCATGGCTGAATTATGTGAGAAAATATGACAGATTTATAGAGGTGATGAGAGAAATGAAAAAAATATAGGTTTTTCACGTTTAGGGGTGTGAAAAAGTGATAGATGTTGGATAAGTGACTTCAAGCACAAGAAGGATGGGTGAATTTGGTATTTAAAATTCGTTACTAATTTTAGCATTTCTTGATTAAGATCGTATTAGTAAATTTTAGATGAGTAATTGCAGCGGAAACTAAACATTGAAAGTAAATTGTAGAAAATAAAAGAGAAGGGTTAGAAAGATTGCACCAGAGATTTATACATGTTTGGCCAAACATTGGCCTAGTCTTGTCCCCAATAGGTCTTCTTGAGAATTTCACTATAAACTTTAAGCTTTTGAAGCTTGTTCCCACAAACGTTTAATACAATATGACCTTGAGCTTTTAACATGATTCTTACCAACCAAATGATAGCTTTTAACCTAGGCTAAGCTCTGAAAGAGGGTTCATCTACATCATGGAGGATGAAAACTTAGGCCTTCCTGTCGACATCGAGCATATCATAAAGTTTGAAGTGGAACAGATTTTACAGGCACCCGAATTCTTACAACATGCACTTGGACAAAGAGTTTTACTTCAACTTGGTGGACACATCAAGTAGAAGGATAAAGGTGATTGTGCGAGGAACTAAGGTGGTGTATTCTAAAGCCACGATCAATATGGCATTAGGATTGAATAATTTTGGTGAAAATACCAACATCTGCTGGAAACCATGGATGATCAGGACTCGGATATATTGGAAGATTCTCTGTGTAACCCTATAACTAGTTGGGTGGACACAGATAAGAGTTTCGAGAAAAAAGTACGAATAATGGACCTCATTCAAGAATAAGAAATTTGGTTTCAATTTATTAAGCTTTTTGATAGATCAACTTCTCACAATGAGATTGTCAACAAGGATAGACTGGTGTTGCTTCATTGTAATGCCGCTTTTAGTGTTGTGAATGTCGCCAAGATCATAGTCTAAGAATACATGCTTTCTGCAAAAAGAAATAAAAAATGATATACCTTCTATTGTACCCCAAAATTTTCCCTCCCATTTTCTTCAAAACAGGCTCACAAAGGTCTCAAATACTCAAAGCCACTCAAGAGTTGTCTGGTCAAACCTCTTCTTAAGCAAGGGTCTTCAACTAGGGTTTGGTGCTTCTCAATGAAAATTGGGTTTCAAGGGTCTCAAATAACTTTCATGGTTCATCATAGGTCCTCAATAATTCTTATGTCAAGTTTAGAGTCTTGCATCACATGTTTGCTCAGTCAATGGCTCAGAAGATTGAAAGTCAATTGTATTGGGTGAAAAGTCAACTATGGTCTACATACAGCCAAACTTCAAGAATTTTTGTCAACATCAATATTTTAAGGTGATATTCATCATTTGATCGAGGGTTGATCATGATTCCTCAAGAAAAGCCCTCAAATCATCAAAGGTCAATAATTCCCAAATTAGGGTTTTGATTGAAAATGACTGATCATTGACTTTTGGCCTAGTGCATGACCTAATGGATTAAAGCACAATCTCAAGGGCTCAAATACAATATCTTGACCTAATTACATGGCTCAAGACATTTCCAAAGATACAAGTAATTGATAGTTGAAGAATTGAATCAATTGATAAAAAGTCAACAGTCACACAAAAGTCAAACTTTGACTTTTGGTCAACATTGGAATTCAAAAATCAAGAATCATCAAAAAATTCAAAATTATCAAGTTTGATCATCTAGAATCAAAAAAAAGTCAACAAAAGTCAAAATTTGGAAAATTTTCCAACACAGAAAGTTTTTTAAGTGTTTTGTTCTTAACAAAACCACTGCTTTATGGTCATTTTTCCTCAAGATACAAATTGATTCAAGGAAAACTTTCAACATGAAACTTGTAGGGATTAATGAGTTCTACAATTTTGTTTATGTGGGTTGATTCTCAAAAAGTGCTTGGATTAAGAGATATAGGCCCATGAAGTTTTGATATTTTTACCCAATACGTAGAAATATTTTGGATCAGCTTTTTATCTCAACTTCTTGGCCAATTTTCACCAATTTCCCTTTTGTTTTAGCCAAAATGGTAAACATGAAAGTTGAAGATCTTGATTCAAGATTTCCAAAATGTTCAAGAGCATGAAAAGATCATGTTTTAGCTGAGAGTTTCGAAGAGGCAAAGTTGGTAATTTTTGCTTGAATTAGAGGTCATTTCTATGATAGCCATAATACAAAATCTTCATGCTATGCCTTGTAATATCACTTTGAAGGCCTATAAACCCACAAATCTCTCCATAATCAAAAGATTACACATTCTTTATGACTATTATCCAATTAGTTCAAGCTTTAATCAAAACATTTTTCTATTTTAAGAAGAAAGACAAGACTTCCATTTTGGTAAAGCTTGCTTTATGCATTTGTCAACTCTCCTTGAGACTCTGACTTGTTCCCTCTATATACACCCAACCTAAAAGCTCAGAGAAGCATGCTTAAAATGTCAAACAATTCCATGAAGTATGGTACTATGCATGGGAACTTTGATTTATCATAAAATCACAAGTTACATCCAACCAAGCCATAACTTGTTATCTTGCAAATCTGGTTACTTCAACCTCTCAAACATTTTCCTATAAATAGAGAGGTCATTAGAAAGCCAAGACACCAATTGACAAGCCCTCTAAACCTATCATACACTCTCAAACCCGAATTGGCCATAAAACTCATTTCTTGAGTTTTCAAAATCCATTTCTTTGAAACTCTCAAACCTTGCAACTTTTGTCCAAAAAAATCATCCAAACACTTCACACACATCATGTATAAGTGATCTCAACCTTTGTTTTGCCACTGTAACTCCATTATCAACATCCACCACTTTCAAAATGCATATTTGCAACTTGACTTGGATATACTAATCTAGACACTCTCAAGGCAAAGTGAGAGTTGCAACATACTCACTAAGGTCCTAGGAAGTTAAAGCAATCATCATATTGCTCCTAGAAGTTGTGTAGAGGTCATCGAATTTTTGTATCAAGAGGTAAGTTTTTCAAACTTTAAAATCTCTATACAAGCATCATTAGCACATACTTTATGAAGATAAAATGTAGATATTATGTCATTGAAGCTAACTATGTCTTTAAATTTCGTTTTAGTTGACTGTGTGATGATAATTTCAAGACTGAAGTTTATGAACCATTAGGGTTTCATTTTGGTACTGAGTAAAATTCGTTTTAATATTTGATTTAGAGATTAAATTAATTACATATTTGAAATCCTTGTGAAATTATAAGCAAGTTTCATCTTTACATTTTCGAATTTGGATGAGAAACGGGAAAGTTATTATTTTTTGAGTATTTTTGTTATAGTTACGGTAAGAATCGTGAAACAAGGAAGAAGATGAAGTTCTTGGCCATTCTCAAAAAAAAAATACATCTAAGTTCATATTATATTTATTGGGTGTTGTTTCATAAATGGATAAAATATCCACCCTAGTGGTATACATATCACGCTTGGTCCCTTTGGGACCTGGGTTCGAGCCTCAGTGGTACCATTTTTTAACTTCTTTTTCCACTTAATTTTCATCATATTCAATCATTTCTTTTTGCAACCAAATTTAACTCTTTTGAGGTGATTTTTTCCACACTACTAGTTCACTACCTCTATTTTATGAATACTGAAAAAAATCACAAAAAAAGTTTATTTCATTACTTTTTTAATAAAATCAAAGTCATCACTTTTTAAGGTTTTTTAAAGAGATTTTTGATGACCTTTTGATCAAATTTTCAACCTTTCTCACAAAGCTTGATTTTACCATGATAGGTTTTGATTATCATGAGATATCTTGGCACTTGAGTGAACATTTCATGATAGCGTGATCCTTCTTAGGACTTTTCTCAACCAAATTCACATTAAAACATGAAACATGTACAAAAATCAAAAGTTGTGCTCCATGACTTTCAAATGTGATTGTGATGCATGCACTTGTTTCAAACATCCAAACTCATCTTTGTTTTCACAAACTTACTTGATTTTTGTACATATTTCCTTCATAAACTATTTTAAAGCATAAACCATAAAAATAACCAAAACATGCTTTCAACTTCAATTCATTTTTCACAACTTTTACCGAATAAACTCATGGATTCTCATCTACTTGTATTTTATTTTCAATTTTCATCTTTCCTTTTTATTTTCCTAGATAAATTGTATTGGATGCTTCTGCGAATGTAAATAGTTTAGGTTTATTTTTCTCGCGTTTATCTTATTATGTATCTGCTTCCGGGATGTAATAGTTGTAGGTTTACTTTCCCGCACTCTTTATCCTTATGTAACTGCCCAAAAGCCTTGTAATAGTCTTAGGTTTACATTTCGCTCTTTACATTCTGCTTTTATTCTTTTATGCTACTGTTAGTAATTAGGGTTTTTATGGCAAGATTAAAATCAACCGATAGCAAAACCCTAATTTCAAGATAAACATAACTGAAACTAATCACTTCGCACACGCACACCTTTAGGGTGACCCTCACTTGTTGCCTCGGATAAAAAACAGTCATATCCCTCGAATGTGGCATACTTTAGAAAAGACCCTCAGTTAAAAGATCGTAGTCCCTCGATGACATTTCGATGCTGCCTTCGATAAACGATCTTAGTCCATTACGACAATTGTTAAGGCGTCCTACAAGTTTCCTTATATGATTGTACGATGACCCGCGCATGTCCCTCACATCCAATAATAGAGCTTCCTACTAACTAATGGTAGGGTAGCACCATCTAAAGGAGGAGGAAAAGAATAAAGAATTTTTGAGTAGGTCGAACGCTCGTAGTCGCTTGCTCACAAACTTTTCAAAACAAAACATATTTTCACAAAACAACACTTTCTTTCACAAATATTTTCAAAAACAACATTTTGTATACATTCTCAACGATACGAGAATCATTACAAAATTTCCGCACTTAGGCATTTTCAAAATATTTTCAAACATACACAAGCACAAAGCATTTCCAAAAAGTGAGCTAGCGATTAAGAGCTCGTAGATAACTACAGATGAAGCGGGTGCTAACAGCTTCCCTTTTCATAACCTGCCCCTCGGACTCAGAAAATTCTCAAAGGTCTTTCCTGTTCTTTTCACCCTTTCCTTTATTGGATAAAAGAAAAGTCAGTGGCAACTCTTGTTATCCGCAACATTTGCAATAAAACGTAAAACATAAAAGTCAGTTATCCCACCGTATAACACCTTCCATGTCTGATCACCATGATGTGCAAAAGGCAAGGAGTCCATGAGAGATTAACGATTGAGATTTTCTATTCACGGGTTAACTTTGATAGTGCTACCATCCAAACATTGCTAACACCTAAGGGAAGAGAATGCAACATGAGGGACACCATGAGACAATAGAAGGAAGTACTTCATTAGAGATTGATAAACTATTATGGGGAATTCTTCTCCAAATGAAGAACCAATGAGAGTTCTCCAAGTTTTTTCAGGATCAACATGTCTGGTATAGGAAGATAGACTCCATTCACAAGGGGGTTATGAATAGGCCACCTACATTCCTAAAGCATATCTTGGGGGAGATGTTAAATGAGGATGAGGAAGATAACTAGGAGTGTCATTCTGAAAGGAATGAAAAATATGAAGAAGGCCTGGAAAAGAAGAAAGGTAAGAAGAAGGTGTCCTTCAAGACTTAACCAGAAGCAAGCTCTGGCATGTCAGCAGAGGAAATACCTGAGAAACAAAAGAAGAAGTCCAAAAAGACATAATCCACTAAGAACCCCTATAAAACCAATACTTGAAGATAATAGCTCAATCTAGGAATTTTACATCAATCAACCAGCAAAAAAACATTAGAAATATGATGATGATAGTCCACTTAATGACCTGATCAAGCAAGTGACTAAGGATAATAAGGAGTTGAAAGATAATGAGACTGTTGAAATGGAAAGTGCATAGTAAGACAATCAAGGAAATGTTGTTGAACAGGAAGAGAAGGTAGAAAAAATTAAGGAGAAAGATCGAGTTGAAGAAGAGGGCCAAGAAAAATAAGATGAGAGGACACTGAAACTGAAAAAGAGGAAGTTATTACTAAGGACTCAACATAGTTTGAAATTGAGTCAGAAACTGAATTTGAACGAGATGAAAATGCTTACGGGAAGGACTCGAAGGACCCTTTGGAAGACACTATCGAGCCAGAGATCACCTGCTCAGCAAAGCATAAGACTCTAGAAAAATCAAGCATCCCAACCCCAAACAAAACCCCAACCAAGAAGAAAATTTCAGTTAAAGTGAAGAACTCAGTGAAGAAGAGTCAGGTGAAATAAAAATATCCCATTACTGCTTTCATCACAGAAGTTGACAGTGAGGCTCCTAAAAAGGGAAAGGAAGCTAAGGAGGAAAAGACAAGAAAGATAATGGAAAGAAAAGTAAGAAACAAGACTAAGATAAAGCCATAAGGAAGAGCAGCATGCTTAGAGCCTAGCTGGTATTTCCTTCCTAACTCTTTCAGTTGATAATTCACAGTATGTTATAACTCACCAAATAACAGTGAGGATCATATCCTTCCTTTATGTATAGGGGTGTAGTGTAACACCATATTCCTAATTCAACATATAATTCAATTAAATCAAACTTATATCACCTGAGGGTGTCACACATTCTCAAATAAAACACCTGCTATTAAATTAAACACTTTACAGTGAAAAATGAAAAATTTTGCAACATTATCACATAGTCAGTCTCATGAATCAAAATTACTCAAAGTAAACATCAATTTATGACAAACAACTCAATATTCATCAAAACAAAAGAAATAGTGTTTCATCCTCTGTGTTACAATACCATAGTGACACAAATGGTACTAAAACAAAACGCAAACAAATAAGAAGGTAGTGACTGACATTCCTCAGTCAATGGCACTACGCGCTACCTGAATCTGGAACATAGGCGTAAAGTCACACACAAAACAAAAAGGGGGTGAGAATAATCCTTACAAATGTTAGTGGTGAAATAAACAGTAGGACGATAAAATAAATAATAAAAAGATTATTCTCACAAAACACACCATAAATCAGTTTATAATGCAAATGCAAAATGAACCGACTTCTCCCTTAATATATATATATATATATATATATATATATATATATATATATATATATATATATATATATATATATATATATATATGCAGGATTATGGAATAAAAATCACAAACCTCAATTCAATCATTAAAATCGTCTCAAAAACTTATACTCAAAATAGTTTCCTCTCTTGAACCATAAATTTTCCAATAATAGGCCTCATTGTAAGTCCACTGAATTACTCAACTCAAAATTATGATATATTTATATATTTTCTCAAAATAATCAACCATAGGGTAAAATTTTATTGTTACTCAATAATTTAGTTCAACTCAGCCAATAAGTTCAATATCGTCTCAAAAGGGTACTACTCCAGCCTGATTTATAAGCAAAAAAGACAAATTTCACGCTTACTAAGAAAAACACTTGAGTGCATTTAATTTTCTTAATTTCATGTAAGAGGGATAACATAATTATTAGTATACCCTTAATCAAATTTCCATCCACTAAAAATATTAAGCAATTAATGCAAGGATAATTTTGAAATACAAATATTAAATGCACATAGATTTGTTGACATTTGCTTACATTTAAGGCCATGTTTTTTTAAAGACTTTTGCTTAAAAATAAGGTCAGAGGGAGTATATTTTATATTTATATACACATACTCTCAACTCTAAAATAATAATAATTTATATATAATCCACGGAGTTCACAAGGGAACTCTAAACAACTTGCCAACAAAACTAACAACTCTAGGGTGACCCTCGAGTACTCAAATTACTCAAAAAGTGTTATACTGATAACTTTAACGAGTGTTAACTCTACTAAATTTTAAGGAATGACATTTTAACTCAAAAATGACCCAAAGGTAAAAAAAGGTCACTAACATCAAAAACTGCTTAAAAATCAGCAAAACGACCCCCAAACTTGAAAATGATGAAAATGCCCCGACCCGCCCGCCCGTAGGCCGCCTGACCTGAATCGTGATCGTACGGTCGCCACAACCCACCCACCGTGGTGTGGCACTATTCTGGCTTATACATGCAGGCCACCGATACAACTTCCTCACTTCGGTCGTCGCGGCTTTGTCGTACGACACTTGAAACTCAGAGGCTCTGTGATCCGCTATCGCTGGACCGACAATATTCACTGACCAATTTTTCCCCCCTCCCACCAATCTGAATGTTTTTATTTTCGATAAAAATCCCAATTTTTCCCTTTTGACATTTTACGATGCATTTGAGAAAAATTGACCCATAATAAGGGATCGCACAAAACTCTCAGATACCCTGAAGTACAATTTCCAATCTATATAAAAATCACATATAATCAATCATATGAATCTTAAAATAATCACAAAAACCCCGAAAGGGAAAATACCATTTATTAATTCATACAATTTATCTTCAATAACAAACCATCAAACAAAACACATAGCAAATACATTTATTCATCAATCAATGTCAAAGGGTTTTGGCCAAACAAACTACACATGAGAAATTACAAAGAAGAGTATGGCAAATGTGAGAGGGTAATGACCCTCACCATCCTGACTTCCTATGATTCATCCATTAGTAAAGCAATCTCCCCCCCCCCCCCACCCTCCTCAAGAATTTGACTCTAAAATATTTAATGGTAATATCATTTAATTAAATAATAATCCCAATAATTCTTTTTTCTATAAAATTATATTTTCTAAATAAAATAACAGTTTTTTCTATTAAATAAAAATTTCACTAAATAATTATTTAATAAAAATATGAATTACTAAATAACTCAAATAATATTTAATAAATTAAATAGCAACTATAAATCAAGCAAGACACGCATATAGTCACTCAATTAAGTCAAATAAACAAAATAATAATTATCTAAAGTCGGGTTGTTATATATAGCAGCTTTCGTCATGACTTTAATTTACCAAAACCAATCAACCATAATCATCTCATTTCCTTTTTAGTTTTAGATTTATGTAATTTGAATTATGCAAATTTCAATTCTGTCTTTTCAATTTCAGTTTCAAGTAATGCAATATGTTTGTTTTATGTCATTGTGTTGTTGTGCTTTGCTGTTATCTTGATAAAAAATCAAAAAAGGAATAAAATAGCTAATGTTGTACCCCAAAACTTGTACTCCCATCTTTGAGACAAATTGATTCAAGATACCTTCTCATGCTCATGAAGGTCTCAAACACTCAAGACTACTCAAGGGTTGACCAGATAAACTCTCCTTCTAAGCAAGTGACCTACAACTAGGGTTTTGCTTCTCTCAAATGAAATTGATTTTCTAATGCCTTAAATGGACTTCATGGTTTCTAATATGTCTCAAAGTATCCTCATACCAAATTGTAAGCCTTACATCACAAGTTTGCTCAATCAATTAGCCAAATGATTGAAAATCAACTATATTGGACAAAAAGTCAACTTTAACCAATCTACAGTCAAACTTCAAGATTTTTGGTCAACATCAACATTTTAAAGTCATATTCATCATTTTATCAAGGGTTGATCATGATTCATCAAGAAAACTCAAGATTCATCAAAAGTTAAAAGTTACTAAATTAGGGTTTTCTTAAGGAGAAGTCAACTAAACTTTGACCAAGCATAACTTTCACATATTTCATTAGAAATTTCTCAACCAAAGCCCATCTTGAATTAAATTCAATTCTCTACAACTTTGTCTATCTAATCTCAAGGCCAAAAATGCTTCATTTGAGAGATATGAGCCAAAACATTACAGGTCATTTTAAAAGTCAACAAAAAGACATCTTTTGTCAAAGAAATTTAGATCAAGTTAAATACTTCAAATTAAAAAATGACCAACATGAAAGTTGTAGTATATATCTTGAGATTTCCAAAGAATCCAAGATCACCTTCATATGATAAAAATTGAGAGAGTTATGAATTGTGCAAGTTGAGAAATTTTTGAGAAATGCATGAAACCTAAATTGATCAATTTTAAGCTTTTGGACTAATGGGCCTAAGTTTTAAAGTTTAAACATGTTTATAACATGTTAGAGGACCTCTAAGTCCATCCATGTGTAGCCTTGATTTTTTCTTTTTTTACTTTTAATTTTGTTCACATATTTTTAAGATAAATCAAATAAATTATCAAGATGATGGACCAAGGCGCAAGGTTGTTGTTTTGGATCATATTTAAAGCCTACAAAGCTCATAACCAGCTAGCAAAACCGTGTGGGGTCATGAATATTTTATTTTGCCTAAAATTGAAGCTTTTCATGCAAAATTCAAATCAAATATCTTCACCATGAATTATAAGGATTCATCTCATAAATGTTGACCTAATCTTCTCTCCTATAATTACACAACATATTCAGACCAAGAGGGACACGCGAGGTTGCCTCAAGAACAAAAACTAAAATCTAAAATTTTTCAAGAACTAGGGTGTTGTACCCCAAAATTTTCCCTCTCATTTTATCAACATTTCTCATCACAAGGCTCTTTGAACTCAAGATCAAGCTAGGGTTTGCTCTGCTCAAGACATCTCCTTGCACTATTGACTTAAATTAGGGTTTGAGTTTGCACAAAGAATTTTGGACTTCTAATGCTAAAAGTGACTTTCATACTTCATGTTGGACTCATAAGTTTGACCATACCAAGTTTCAAGCCTTGAATCAAATTTTTGCCCAGTCAATTGGACAGTTGACCTAGAAATCAGCTGTATTGGGGAAAAAGTCAATTGTGGCCAATTTATAGTCAAACCTCATGAATTTTGACCCACATCAACATTATGAACTCATATGAACCATTTGATCAAGTTTGGACCACAATTCCACAAGAAAATTGATCAGAACACCAAAAGGGCAAAATTGTCATTTTTAAGGTTTTGACTGTACAAAGGCAATTTCTGATTTTTGACCTAGCCAATGGAAAATTGGGCTCAACCATGGAGTCAAGGACTCAATGACATCATCTTGACCTATTCAACAAGTTCAAAAGATTCCAAATACATTGGATTGACAGATGAATTTTTCAATCAACTGATCAAAATTTGACTGTACACAGAAAAGTCAAACTTTGACTTTTTGGTCAAAATCAAGTGCCAAGGGTCATTTTTCATCAAGATGAGTCAAAATATGAAACTTGTTCATCAAGAAACCCAAAATTGCAAATTAGGGTTTAAAGTTGAAAAAATTCATAACTTAGAATTTTTCTAAGTTATGAAATTTTCTTAATTTTTCCTAACTTTGCCCCACATTTTCACCATGATGCAATTGGATTCAAACAAAACCTCCAACATGAAAGTTGTATTACTCCACAAATTCTAAAACTTTGATTCACAAAGTTTTCTCAAAAGAAGCTTGGATCTCAAGTTATGATTTTTGGAGCAAGGGTCCCTAAAACTTTTAACTTAGTGAAATTTTGCCCTAGTTTAGGCAGGATTTTGACCTATCTTCTTGGCCATTTTTAACATAGTTCCACTTGTAATATCAATTTGCAATTCAAATATGGATTATAGAGCATGTTGCAAGATTTCCAAATTGTCCAAAAACTCCTCAAACACATTTGTGGTTAGGGAGAATCGAAGGCTTAAAGTTGGCAAAAACTCACTTTTCATCCATGGCATATTCATGTTCATACAAGTTGCATTTTCAAGTCAGCATGCCTTACACTAGTTTATAGGCCTCTAAACCACTTCACACTCCATAATTTAATGCAAATCCATCAGTTTAAGCCATTGTTTTGTTCATTTGGACATTGTACACAAAATTAAGCCTTAAGTAGAAAAAGGTACATTTCCATTTTTGTCAAATCTTGCTTTATGTCAAAGCCACAATCCTTGAGCATAGAGCCAAATCTTGTGCATCAAAGCATATCCATCAACTTGAGGGGGCCAAAATCAGAAGAGGCGGGCTGATAGATAGCCTGTGCAGGCTTGTATTACATCATTGTGCATTTTGGCTTAAAATACAAGAAACTTGTCCAAAACCTGAGAACTTGGATACCAGCAAAGAAAAACTTGTGCAAACACTTTGAACATCTTTCTCACATCCCTCTAAGTCAGAAACACGATTGCTTGAGCCTCTAAACACCCTATAGCCAGAAATCACATTCCTTTGGCAAAACAGGGCAGAATCTGCAACTTGAGTTCCATAGCTCATTTGGCTCGTGCGTTTTGCCCCAAGTTGCTTCAAACACCTTCCATTCAACTCATCCAAGCTATCACAAACTTCAAACACCAACTGTAACTCCATTTACATTGTTTGCCATTTTAATTTTGAGCTTGTGCAGGTTGAGTTCTATAGGTTGATTCAAGCACATTCAAGGCAAGCAGGCTGTTGGAGAAGGTCAAGAGAAGTCCAAGCAAGCTCCCAGACATCTCAAGCCTTGTTGAAAAGCCCTACATTGCCCTACATGAAGTTAGATGAAATAGGTTTTTTCCAACTTCCTATCTCTCTATTTAGGAACATTTAGCCTTAAGTTTGTGAGTAAAGAATGTAGTGTTCATTGCAAGGAAGTTGTACATATGCTCAGTTTCAATTTATATTAAGCATGCTGAGAGAATTTCATCCATGAACATACTGAAAAAATTAGGTTAGATTTTAGGGCCAGAGAAATTCTCTCTGGTCTTTGAGAGTTAAGACAAGTTGTTTATATGGTTGGAATCGTCTTGAAATTCTCTACAAGTTTGATGTTATGTTTTTGCAATAGATCTCGTATACAGGATCTGGTAGTTTGTATAGGGCACACGCACGTTTTTTCAAAAGCCAGAGGTTGAAGATGAAGTTTTGGGTTGGGCTTGGCCTGGCTGCTTTTGACACCCCCATTTTCCTTTTTGCACCCCCTGGCCTAATTTCTTGTCATTTCATATTTTTGAATTTTTATTTTCATTTCTGACTTTATTTATTTATTCCCAAATATAAAAAATGCTCAAGAATATTTTCATAATTTTTTCACATTTATTTTGCATTTATTTTTTATTTTTCTAACATAAAAAGCCATTTAAATACTTTTATTTTATTTATTAAAACTTGAAAATAATACATAAATTATACTTTTATTTTTATTCTTTATTTTTATTCACACTAAAAATATTTTTCTAAATATATTTTATTTTTGTATACATTTTATTTTATTTTATCATATTTAATATAATTAATACATATATAAATATATACTTTCATTAAATACTTTAGAATAAAAAATGCACAAATATTACACTTTTATTTTTATTATTAAATATACTTAAAAATACCTTTTTTCTAAATATATTTTATTTTTACACATACTATTTTATTTTTTGTATATAAATAAAACAATTAATATATTTGCTTTCTTAAAGAAATTAGGGTTTTACCCTTAACCTAATAAAATTAACTTTTTTTTATTTTTTTTTTATTTCTTTATTTTTTACATTAAGTATTTTTACATACTTAGAAAATAAACATAAACTTTTTTTTGCATAATTCATATATTTGTTTATTTTGTTCATTTAAATATTGTCCATTTAATATTTATGCCTTGGGATTCAATTTGGATGTAATAGTAAATTAGGGTTTATATTTCTTGTCAAATACACCCTCATCCCCATAATCATGTTGTAATAGCTTAGACTTTTAATTCTCGCACTTTATGTTTCCAATTATGCCATGATTAGAGAATTAGGGTTTGTATGCAAAAATCAAAATCAACAAGTAGTTTGACCTAATACAAAGACAAAAATGTATGAAAATCAAACACAATGCACACTTGCACCCCTAGGGTTACAATCCACTTGTTGCCTTAAAAATGGGCCATGTTATGCATGTTGGGTACTTTGGCAAAACAAAAATAAAACAAAAGGTCATAGTCCCTCGATGACGCTATCTTGGTTGCCTAAACAAAATGATCAAGTACCTCAAAAATTTGCCAAAAATACTTAACACAATTGCTATCATGGTCTATACGATGACCCGCGCCTGTCCCGTTTAACATCCTAACACGAGGTTGTTCACCAAATGAAATGGTGAAACAACATTTTCAAAAGGGTTAAAAACACATAAGAAAGATCTTTGAGTAAAATAGGGTAGACAACTCTTAGTTACTTGATCAAACTTGCAAAACATCCTTGTTATTTTCAAAATACACTTCACAACACAATATTCAAAACATTTCCCAAATCAAAATTTTCAAACATTGAAACCTTTTCAAAAGACAAAAACACCTTTGTATACATTCAAACAAGAATCATTACAAAGGTTGCCACAATGATGGCCTCTTTTCAAAACATCTTTCAAAACCACACACAAAGCACCATTTCAAACAATTGAAAAGCAAAAGCAAGTGATTTAAACAAAGTAACTAAGATCCCATGGATAACCATGGAAGAAAAGGGTGCTTGCACCTTCCCTTTTCATAATCTACTCCCCGAATCCAAGAAAATATCTCAAAGGTCTTTCCTGTGCTTTTTGACCTTTCCTTAGGATAAAATAAAAAGTCGGTGGCGACTCTTGCTAAACCGAAACATTTGCGAACACAAACGCAAAATCCCAAGTCAATTCTCCCACCGTATCACATAGGGCAAACTCAAACCCTTATCTCCAGCCATTTTCATTCCATTCCAAGTGTCAATCAAGCTTCCTGAAGACTCCAGGAACTCATTACAATCATCCCTGAAGCTCGTAGAATCTGAGATCGTCACAACCAAGCATCATCAGTTTGGTAACATTCTTGAATTTCAAACTTTTAACTCATGCAATTTAAATGAATTTGATGCATACATTCATGTTCATATTGATGTGTGGAACTGTTTTGATGCATTGTTTGTAAGCTTTGACGCGGGAATGAAGATCTACCATTGTTAGGGCAGTTTGAAACATTTTCTTTGAAACTCACTCTACATGTATTTTCAGGTCAAACCAATGTCACCATTGGATTCACAAGGGTCGATTTAGGGGGTAGGGTTCATCTTTTATTTCAATTTTGCATGATTCGTAGGTTCTCAAAATCTCCTCATTGGAGAAGATGAAGTTGACCACCCTCCACGGTGATTTGACCCTCCTGACTCATGCGACCTAGGCATGGCATGTTCCCATTGGTTAATTACAATAACAAAAATTGACCCCACCACAACGTGTGTCTTCTGATTTTATTTTAATTTGATTTCTTGATTTAAATTTAAATTATATTTAATGATGATGATTATACTAACGCGAAACAACAATTGGCCTGATGGTAAGATGTGTGACTGGTATTGTAAATTGCATGGGTTCGATCCCAACTTTTGTCAATTTCTTTTATTTTTTAGGATAGCGCGCAGGTTTATAATAGATTGACTCATTCATATTCCATATCACAAACAACATCATGGCGCAGTGGTAGAAGGGCATACTGGTGAAAGGAAGGGTGTGGGTTCAAATCCCACCCCATGCATTTTTGTTTTCCTTATTTTCTAACCTAATTTTTATTCTATTTTACTAATTATTTTCTAATTAATCTATTTTCTAACCTTGAACTTCTTTTTCAAAATTATAACAAATTAGGATTAGGGTTTTCTAGTTAGTAAATATTTTTTTGACATATTTTTCATTTATTAATTAATTAAGTTAATTAGCTTTTTCTAAATATTAAAATTAATTAGAAGTAATTAAGTTTTAATTACTATTTATTAACTTCAATTATTTTCTACAAAAAACACAAAAACATTTAAGCATTCTTTTTTCTCATCTTTTGCTATTTAAATTCATAGAAAAGTGTATAGGTCGCACTCCCCGGTGTAATAGTGTAGATTTATTTTCTCGCATATTTCCTATTATGTAACTGCTCACAGGATGTAATAGCTTAGGTTTAATTTTCCACACTTTACATTCCGCACTTTAATTTCCTATTTCTATTTGACTTTTAGTAATTAGGGTTTGTATGGCAATACTAAAAGCAAACATAGAAAACCTAATTTTCAAGACTAAATAATTTAAAGTACACACTCTTCACACTTGCACCTCTAGGATAACCTCTCTTGTTGCCTTACAAATATTGGTCATATCCCTCGAAAGTGGGGATACCTTAGAAAAATACCCTATATTTAACAATATCATCATGGTCCCTTTCGAATAAAGATCATAGTCCCTCAATGACCCTCTGAGTTGCCTACAAAATGATGATAGTTCCTCCAATACAAATGCTAAAGTATCCTTACATGTTGCCTTTGATGATCATACGATGAGCCTACGCATGTCCCTTCACATCCAATATATAGGATTATCTACCAACTAATTGTACGGATAATACTATCTCCAAAGGAGAATGAAAATAACAAGAAAGACTTTAGTGGGTAGGAACTCTTGAATACTTGCTCACAACCTTTTTCACAAAACAAATACATTTTCACGCTACACTTTCAAAACAAATATTTTCAAAAAAAACACTTTGTATACATTCTTGAGGACTGACACAAGGATTATTATAAAGTTAGCTTTACATTGGCATTTCAAAATATTTTCAAACAAATCCCACACACATAAAGCAAGTTTTAAAGTGAGCTAAGAAATTAAGAGCCCGTAGATAACTACGGATGAAAAGGGTGTTAA
The DNA here is from genome assembly GCA_948472305.1 of Vicia faba. NCBI lineage: Eukaryota > Viridiplantae > Streptophyta > Magnoliopsida > Fabales > Fabaceae > Vicia > Vicia faba. The sequence continues at coordinate 913,667,265 of OX451736.1, read as the reverse complement.
CACCTTCCCTTTTCATAACTTACCCCCCGAACTCAAAATCTATCAAAGGTCTTTCCTGTTATTTTCACCTTTTCTAAATATTGGATAAAAGAAAAGTTGGTGGTGACTCTTGCTAACTGCAACATTTGCGATAAAACAAAAAAAGTCAGTTCTCCCATCGTATTATAGAACTGGCGACTCTATTGGAGAGAAATATAAAGAAGGGTTACCTTAGAGTTTAGATCACTTTTACTTGCTTTAATTATTTTGTTTGCTTTACTTTAAGGGTTTGTGCTTTGGTACTATTTCTTGTAAGATCCTACACCCAAATCTAGTGATTCCTTAAGCAAGTAGCAATAGATCATAAAGGTTGTATGGCGTATACCAATATAGTTAACATGATAGATACGGTTAGTGTGACACTTTGGTTTGTACTGATGTTCCTTGATTCAGTCAAGGATAACATTAGGCTTTCGTGTGGTGTCATTAACACTAACTTGCTTTTAGAATCTTAATTAACCCATCTTGGCCATTAGAAAGTAGTGAAATAGTCGGCTTTGGTGCAGTCCAAAGTTGGTTGATACTCGAGGCTACGCTCAATGAGATTCAACTTTCGGGATGTTTTGGTGGCAAGCCGGTTGCCGTGCTAAAATAAAGCCTGCAAGAAACATCTGTGATATGAGATTCCTATAATCTGGTTACTATTTTAGGATAGGTTGAGCCAACTTAACTTCAGTGGGAAGGGTATTTACCTATGGACTTCATGCAAGCCTTTAAACCTAAGGCTCTTGTGTGACTTGTTTGTGTTTACTACTTATTTAAACATGAACATAACATCATATCATCATAACATAACATTTTCACTAACCATTTCAAGGACCTAGGAATTTATCTTTGTTCTTTGTTGCAGGTTATGGCCTCTGCTTTCAAAAATACAATCTGAATCAAATTTGTGAGGATACCTTCCAAGCTTAAGGAGTTAGTCTCAAAGGTTCCTGAAAACTCTCAATTCACCAAGAGGCATGGTTATCTACTCAGTTTGGTCACCTCATATTTTGAAGAAGACATAATGAGTGTTCTGTTCCAGTTCTTTGATCCTAAGCATCATTATTTTACCTTCCCAGATTATCAGTTGGTACCTACAATGGAAGAGTTCTTTAAGCTACTCTGAGTACCTATTCTTGATCAGACACCCTTCACTGGTTTAGAGAAAGTTCTAAAACCTGAAGTTATTGCAGCGGCCTTACATCTGAAGCAGTCAGATATTGTGTCTAATTGGGAAACAAGAAGTGAAGTTAAAGGTCTTCTTACTAAATTTTTGATAGAGAAGGCTCAGTTGTTTCTAGATGCTATGAGCTTCTATGCTTTTGAGGAGATCTTGGATTTGTTAGTCTATGGTTTGGTACTGTTCCTTAATCAAGACCAATTCGTAGATGTGAACACCATCAAAATATTTCTTACTCATAATCCTGTGCCTACTTTGCTTGGAGATATTCTGCACTCTCTTCACACTCGTACTATGAGAGAGAGGGGGACTCTTATGTGTTGCATACCTTTACTATCCATGTGGTTTATTTCCCACCTTTCCCGATCAGTGATGAAGAATGAACAAGGTTTGAAGTGGTCTCGAAGGATGATGTCACTCTCTCATTCAGATATCTATTGGTGTTCCCGATCTCAGGAGGACATCACTATTATTGACCTCTGTGGGGAATTCCCTAATGTGTCTCTCCTTGGAATAAGGGGAGGTATTACTTACAACCCTTCTCTAGATCTACATTAATTTAGTTATGCTCGAAGAAACGGTCCTCATGATTTGCTTATCCAGAGTATTGTATTCGATTACGAGAATGATCCTCAAGGTTACCATCAAAAGATTATACGTGCTTGGGGTATGGTGAATAAGATTGACAACAAGTCTTTGGGACAGAAGAACTCCATCCCTTTGGAGCCCTACCTCAGATGGGTGCAATCTCGTTCTCAAAATCTTATAATGCCATATCCTGCTGTCCTACCAATAATTGTGGATCCTGTTGTTGAAGGAGATATTCCTCATACCATTTTTCATCTAGATATGACTACTGACCTTGAAGAGCTACATAAGTCTTGGATTCAATTGAAAGAAGAAAGGGACACCTTTTGAGACTAGGTTCTAGGCTAGTGATAAGAAATTGTTAGAGCTGACAAAACAACTTCGCGAAGAGCAGAGCCTTAATGCATATGTCAACACAAAGAGGAAGCGTCCATGGGAGACTTGAGTCTTAGGTATTAGAAGTTCATAATTTGTTTCCTTGTAACCCTTTTTGTTTTCATTGTAAGCCTAAAAGGATGTTAGAATTTGAACTTACTAATAAGATTATTTGTTTATGTTCCCTTTTGATTAAAAAAATTTAAATCCCACGAGGTCCTTGAAAACATTGCATATGCATCTATATGCCATATATATCATTGGATAACAGGTTTCTAAGACAGGTTTCTCATCTTCTTGCTGTTTATTTCAGCAAAAATGGCTCTCAAGCAGACAGTCAAATAACTCCGGGTTCAGAATGCTCAGTTCCAAGAGATGTTCGTAAATTTAGACAAGGGGCAAGAAGAACCGAAGGCGCTCATCAACTAGAAGAAGAAGAAGACAAAGAAATTAATCGGCATCCTTAACATGGGGAGAAAGTTGAGAGGCCCAACCAAGCAAGTTCAAGATCTTGATATCCCATTGGAAGAAGATGACGGACGGGATGAAGATGGTAAGAGTGTTAAAACTAAAAAAAGCAATCATGTTTCTGACAAATATTTTGATGAAGAGGAAGAGGATTATTTAGATGAACAATATCCACATGTTGGTGAGAAGTATAAGGTGTTAGAAGAACGTCTGAAAGCTATGGAGATCCAGAAGGTGTCAGGATTGAACTTTGAAGAATTGGGTTTAGTCTCAGGAGTCGTCATCCCTCCTAAGTTCAAAACTCCTACCTTTTCTAAGTATGATAAACTTTCTTTCCTGAAGCTGCATTTGAGATCATATGTTCTGAAAAATCAACAACACACTGCTGACAAGAAATTATGGTTGCATTTATTTCAAGCGAGTCTATCTAGAACACAATTATAATGGTATTATCAACTCGAAGGTGAAGGGGTAAGAAAACACTTAGAAGGGGGGGTTGAATAAGTGACTCTTTTTCTTCTCAATACAAAGCTCAACAATAATGGAATGACAAGGTTATTGTTATCCTGGTTTGTTTGAACTCAAACTACTCCAGTCCACCCGTCAAGGTGATTTCGTCTTTATCAAAAAAGACTTAATCCACTATAATCAACTGATTACAAGCACACAACAACTGTTGTGACTAACAATGCACAAGTAATCTTACAAGTGACTAACACCACTAAGACTTAAATCTAGTCCTAGTCTGCTTGAGAAATCTGATTAAACTTGGTCTCTCAAGGAACAATTACAAGAGTTTAATCTTTACAGATAGTGAAATAAAATTTGCTTCTAATCAAGCTATATCACAACTGTGATTTTTCACTTAGAATAAATTGCACAAAGTGTATGAACAAAGAGTTTGTGAGCCCAGTATTTTTCACGTAGTTTCTTGCTTCCTTTTTTGAAATATATTTTTTGTTTCTTCTTTTTGGCTTGCAATAAATGTCCTTCTATTTATAGTAAGAACAAAATGACCATTGTTGCCTTCAGAAAAGTGGAGAGCATTAAATGCTTGCGTGTTTCTTTGCACTATTCCATTTTCCAAGAAACTAGCTTTAGACACTTGAGTGCTTGCAGTCGTCTTTGCATTAATCAGTAAACGACAACTTGTAAGAACATGTTTCCTATGCTTGACAAGACAAGTTGGTTTTAATGTTTGTTTCAGAACATGCTTCAACGTCTTGATTTCAGAACATGCTTTACTTCATCTTCTAGGCAGTGCTTTGCTTGCTATGAACTTGATCAGCGCTTTCTTTCAAGTAATCTTCTGAGCAAGGAAACCTGCTAAATGTTAGAAGATATATTTAAATAAATTGTCTTACCAGAGTCAGCAGAAGCGCTTAAAACAAAAGGTTATTTCATTAAAGACCTTCTTCATAATTTTTAGCTTAGCACTTCAGAATGCTTCTTGTCAGAACATTATCTGAAATAGTCAAATACGTTCATCAGAGTATAAATTATCTAAAATATAATTTATTGTTATGATCAAAACTCTGATATAGATCAGAACTAATCTTGTTCTAATAGAAGGTACCAATATCCATACCTGGGAATATTTGGCTGTAGCTTTCTATAGACAGTATCATTTCTGATTTGGCACCAAGCCGCATGCAACTACAGAGTATGTTCATGGGTTCTGAGGAAGGCTTTAAGGAGTATACACATAAATGGAGAGATCTTGCAGGAAGAGTTCAACCTCCTTTGGCTGATATGGAATTGGTTGACATGCTCATGAGTATGCTACCAGATCCTTTCTGTAATCACCTACTTGGAAGTTCTTCAGTCGGTTTCACTGAACTGATATTGACAAGGGAATGTGTTGAGAATGAAATCAGAAGTGGTAAAATTCAGGTGGCTACATCTTCGAATACTGCTAAGAAGTCATACAATGGTAAGAAATAATCCAATGCTATGTACGGCCATAAGGGTCATAATAAGAGTGACCGTAACCAATCTGCGGGGGAAGTTCAGATCTCTAATCATGCGCCAATGCAACAATAACAACCGAACAATCAGCATAGGTAAGATGCACCCAGGAGATGTAACGCCCGTAATTTAATTAATTATTTAATTAAATCAATTTTGGAATATTTATGAGGAAGTGTTATTAAATTGGATTTATTTTATTAAGTGGATAAATAATAATATATTTGAGGTATTATATTATTATGCGAAATAATGTTAGAAGCTAATATTATTTAATGTGGGTCTATATGGTGTGAGTGGAAGTAATAAGGGGGTGTAGGTTTTGAGCCCAATAAGGAATAATATAATAATATTAGGTTATTTTATTATTTGTTGTTAGAATAGAAGGAAGAAGCAGTAAGAAGAGAAATAAGGATTGTGAAGAACGTGAAGCTGCTGGATTTTGAAGGAAACGGCAAGAACAAAGATTCAACCCGGAAATTGTAGAGCGAACTTAGATCTAAGGTAAGGGTGGGGTTCTGGCTTTATAATTGGGTTCATGATGTTTGATATATGGGGTTAGATGTAATTGTTGTTTGTTCTTGCATAAATTGCATTATGAATGATGTATGATGAATTTTGATGAATTTTTGATGAATAAGAATGTTATTATGTTGTTTGATCAATGGAGTAATAGCGTGTAATATTAAGTGATGAATTGTCATGATCATGGTAAGGTTTTTAAGGCTGTGGTATGATTCCCGTAGCGAAATACAGTAAAAATACAAAAATTATGCAGACTGTTGAAGGATGTATCGACCCCAAGCTGCATGTGTCGATGCATGAAGGATATTCGACTCAGGATGAGTCGATGCATGCAGGGCTTGCATCGATGCATGTTAAGTATAAGACTCAGGATGAGTCGACGCGAAGAGAAGATGTGTCGATGCATGATGAGTACAAGACTCAGGATGAGTCGACACGAAGAGTGCATATGTCGATATATGTTGTATTGAAACCCAGAATGAGTCGATCCAAAGAAGGATGTGTCGACTCATAGTATATATATTGTGATCGATGGGAATGAGAACTGACTGTTTTGGAATGCTGGTTCGCGTTTGCGTTTGTTTTCGCAAAATGTCGCGGTAAGCAAGAGTCGCCACCGTCTTTTATTTTATCCAACAAGGAAAGGACAAAAGCACAGAAAAATTCCTTTTTGAGATATTTCTCGGGTTCGGGAGGTAGATTATAGAAAGGGAAGGTGTTAGCACCCTTTCTATCCGTGGTTATCCACGGGCTCTTAGGTACTTGCTCATTGTGTTTTCAAAAGTTTGCTTTTCTTTGTGTTTGTGGGTTTGAAAAGAGTTTTTTGTTTGAAAGGGGTGTAAGTGCGAAAAGTTTTGTTTTGTTTTAAAAGGAGAAAGTACTTAAGAACCATCTACCTACTCAAAAAGGAATTAATCTTTACAAGTGTCCTTTAGACAATGTTATCCCACTATTAAGGAGCGGGTAGCACCGTCATTGGAGTTTTCGGGTCAATTCGATTAAGGGACGTGTGGTCACTAAAGCAATGTTAGGACGCCTTAGCGGTAACCCTAATATCTTAGATCATTTTATCCGAGGCAACCGTTTCGAGGCAACTTATGATCTTTGGACAAGAGGGCGACCTCTAAAACTTCCTATACTCAATGACCACGTTCGAGGAAACCAAGAGAGGTGTACCCTAAGAGTGCGCATGTGCAAGTGTGTTAATTCGGTTAATTTTATCTGTACATGTCAATGGTGAGCTATTGTTGATTTTAAGTTAAAGATTGATCTTGTCATGCATTACCTATTTATCAAACATCTAACAATTAATGTTGTGCGGAAATTAAATTACGGGAAATTAAATCTAAGCTATTACAAGGCGTCGGGTATTTACATCGCCAAAGACAAACCCTTTAATTTAAATTGCGGAAAGTAAATAAAAGCGATAAATAAATAAAATCCTAATTTAAAAACTATTACATTCCCGAAGCAATTACATTATTGGATAAAAATAATACGCGTGCGAGAAAATTAAATTGGAGCGTTTTTAGGGTTTTGACCCTTTTTAAGAAAGAAAGAGATTTTTTTGTGATTTTTGAATTAAATGGAAATTAAATCTAAGTTAATCATTGAATCAATTAATTAAATGAAAATATTTTTGGTTTTTTATAATTAAGGAAATAAAATAAAAATGGCTAAAAGTTATTAAAAACCCTAATTCTATATTAATTTTAATTTATTGCAAAAGATATTAAAATTATACCTAATTAAAAACTAAATTAATTGGTTAAAGTTTATTTACAAAAATAATGAAATAGTGAAATTAATAAAAATAGTATTTTTTGGGTTTTCTGATTTTATGAAAAAAAATGTTAATTGGTTAATTTTTTAATAATAATAATAAAAACAATTAAATAATAAAATGAATGAAATATGAAAAGAAATAACCAAGGGGGTGCTGGGCCCAAAAAGGAGGTGAATCTGGCAAATTCCCAAGCCCAATTACGCCAGACTGTTTTGACTTTTGTGATTCCATAGGTGCCTGTTGACCAGAGTGTATGGTAGATGTCCAGCCTAAGCCATTGGATTTGACTGGTGGGCCACTTGGCGTTTGATGGGATGAGGAACATGATGGTCCACGCCTGAAGTTTTGCATTAGATTTCTTGTAACAAAATAATACAAAGGTTTTGGGGGACCTGGGATTCGAACCCAGGTCCCTATGCTCAAAGACACACCTCCCTTGCCAACTCAACCATTATGCGTAATTGTTAATAGAATATACAACAAATATTATATGGACAAATCAACTAATATGCTAAAAAATTAAAAAAAATGTGCTAAACAATTTGAACCATCCAATGGAAGCAAGCCACGTTATCATCTTCTCCAACAGATCCCTGGTTATTTACCTGCGGATTTTTATCCGCAGGAAGATTCGTGGGGTATTTCAAAAATCCATCCTAGGCCATGTAAACGCAAGTTAAGATCATCATCATGTCCGTCTTACTTCCCTGAACTCATCCATGGCCATTATTGGTCCTGATTATGCCTGTATCAAGAATGCCCAAAAACAAAAATACGAACCCTAGCTTTGGATACAGGACTATAAGTCATGAAAACAAAATTAAATAATACAGAATCATTGGAAATTGAATGGCAAGCATGAATGTATAAGAAATTTGGCAAAAAGATGCAAGAATAATGAGTTATGTTTTCATGTACAGGGGTGTATTCGTGATGACTTACAGCGCGATTTAGGAGGTTTTAGGACTTGGTTTTGATTGGTACAGCTTCAAGAGATTACCAGCAAGAGAGCTATGTCAAGCTTTTACCTTGAAAATGCCTCCAAACAAGAACTCGATCTCTCAGTTTTCACACTTTTTTTCAATTCTGAGTTGGCCGTTTCTGCAGTCCTTAGGCGTTTTCTTGATCTGTATGGCTTGTGTGTGTATAAGGCAATGTATTTAGGTCAAAACTTGGGCCTTAATCCATGAGCATTGAAGAATTGAGATGTGATTTGATCTTCCCTTGTCAAGTTTCCATATTTGTATCAAATCTAATTTTTATGCATGAAAAGGCTTGATACGAATTTGATTTGATGAATCATGATAATTGAAAGCTGCAATGACCACAAGAATCTCATTACATCAATTTTTAGATTTTATTTGATTTAATATTGATTTAAAATAAATTAAATCAATAAGAATTAAATAAAATAGAAAAATAAATGAATGGCCATGAAATTAAAGATGGGACACGTGTGTGGCATGACAAGACCATATCAAGTGGAAAAAAGTGGGCCCTTTTGTCAAAAATTGGAGTTTTGAGGATAATTGACTTTTGGCAATTTTGGAGAAATGTCCAACTTCAACAATACATAACTTCTTCAATTTTGAACCTTTGGAAGTGTTCTTTGACTTTTTAGAAACCTTGAGATGTCCTCTAACCAACCCTTTTGGTATCATCTCATTTTTATATTCCATTATCAAGTTATAAGCTTTGGAAAAAAGATGTTTTTGTTGACTTTCAAAAATGACCTATAATGTCCAAATTTGTAACTTTTTGTGAGAGCATTTCTTGATCTTGGGGTGTGAAAATGTATTGTAGGAAATTGCATCCTCTTCAAAATGAGCTTTGTATGGGTCATTTCTCATAAAGTATTAGAAAGTTATGCTTGGTCAAAGTTGAGTTGACTTTTCCTACAAAACCCTAATTTAGCAACTTTTGAATCTTGATGAATCTTAAGCAATCCTTGATGAATCATGATCAACCCTTGATCAAATGATGAATTATACTTCAAAATGAGAATGTTGACAAAAAATCTTGAGGTTTGACTGTTTGTAGGTCACAGTTGACTTTTGCCCTAGTATAGTCGATTTTTGGACCTCTTGAGCAATTGATTGACCAAACTTCCTCTACAAGGCTTGAAATTTTACATGGATGAACTTAAGAACATATTAGGACATTGGGGAGAAATTGAGGTCATTTGGATGTGAGGACCTTGATGCAACACAAAACCCTAATTTTGAATTGACTGCCTTAGGAAGTGATTTGACTGTCCAACTCTTGAGCAATCTTGAACAACTTGGAGATCACTCTTGTCATGCCTTGAGAAATATGGGAGGGAAAATTTTGGGGTACAACAGTTGCCCCTGTTCAATCTTCTTAAACCTGAGGATATAGATTGGCGTTCGGGCCTTTCGTGATCCGAAGGTGGAAGATGATTGAACACTAGAGTGCCCGGAAATTTGCACTCGCATGAAGTTGTATCAGCCTTGTGATGTCGGGAATGGGCTTACAGATGCCATTTGGAGATTGATGATGGGAGATGGGCTTAAAGATGCCATCCGAAGGAGTGTCGATCGCGTAAGAGATTCCTTAGCGAGAGCTTGTATACCTGTTGTTGAGGGAGATTCCGCTGGGGAATGTTGTTCTTTGTCTTAGGAGAAATAGAACTTTAGGAGCTTTGGTCGTATGTTATTCTACTGGGGAATCATCTCTGTTGAAGAGGTGAGAGTGAACTACTATCTGGTCACAAACCAGGCTTCATAGTGATAAGACCGACTGCTATTTGGTCGCAATCCAGGCTTTACAGTGACTTACTGGGGAGATGAGATTAAACTTGCTATCCGGTCATAATCCAGGCTTTGCAATACCTCACTTCTTATCTGGTCGAAATCCAGGCTTCAGAACAAATCAAGTGGTTATCCGGTCGCATCCGGGCTTCAACTTGAATTTAGGGCACACTAATATCCGGCCGACTCCGGGCTTCCTAGTAACTGTCCATGTAAACTGCTATTTGGTCGAAATCCAAGCTGCACAGTGTCTTGTACCGTTATCTGGTCATAATCCAGGCTTCACGATGCGTTATACCATTATCTGGTTGAATCCAAGCTTCATGGTTTCACGTACTGCTATCTGGTCGAATCCAATCTTCACAATACCTCACTTCTTATTTGGTCGAAATCCAGGCTTCAGAACAAATCAAGTGGTTATTCGGCCGCATCCGGGCTTCCCTTTGACTGTTGGGTTTACTAGTATCCGGTCGAATCCGGGCTTCATAGCAACTGGCTAGGTAAACTGTTATTTGGTCGTAATCCAAGCTTCACAATACCTCACTTCTTATTTGGTCGAAATCCAGGATTCAGAACAAATCAAGTGGTTATCTGGCCGCATCCGAGCTTCCCTTTGACTGTTGGGTTTACTAGTATCCGGTCGAATCCGGGCTTCATAGCAACTGGCTGGGTAAACTGTTATTTGGTCGTAATCCAAGCTTCACAATACCTCACTTCTTATCTGGTCAAAATCCAGGCTTCAGAATATATCAAGTGGTTATCCGGCCGCATCCGGGCTTCCCTTTGACTGTTGGGTTTACTAGTATCCGGTCGAATCCGGGCTTCATAGCAACTGGCTGGGTAAACTGTTATTTGGTCGTAATCCAAGCTTCACAATACCTCACTTCTTATCTGGTTGAAATCCAGGCTTCATAACAAATCAAGTGGTTATCGGGCCGCATCTGGGCTTCCCTTTGACTGTTGGGTTTACTAGTATCCGATCGAATCCGGGCTTCATAGAAACTGGCTGGGTAAACTGTTCTTTGGTCGTAATCCAAGCTTCACAATACCTCACTTCTTATCTGGTCGAAATCCAGGCTTTAGAACAAATCAAGTGGTTATCCGGCCGCATCCGGACTTCCCTTTGACTGTTGGGTTTACTAGTATCCGGTTGAATCCGGGCTTCATACCAACTGGCTGGGTAAACTGTTATTTGGTTGTAATCCAAGCTTCAGTTTCCCTTAACGCTATCTGGTCGCAATCCAGGCTTCACGATGTATCATACCACTATCTGGTCGAAACCCAGGCTTCGTAGTACTCTTGGTTGCTATATGGTTGTAATCCAGGCTTCACAATAACTTGCTGAGTTGTTATCCGGTCGTGATTCGAGTTTCACGGCTTGTGTTTATGATATACCATTATCTGGCCGAATCCAGGCTTCATGGTGCTTACTGAGCTGCTATCCGGTTGTAATCCGGGCTTCACGGCTCACTGGGGAATAAACTATTATCCGGTCGTTCTCCAGGCTTCATAGCTTGCTTTTGAGAGATATCACTATCTGGTCGTAATCCAGGCTTCGCGGTAGTCTGATATTGTTATCTGATCGTAGTCTGGGCTTCTCAATATGCTGTAGAAATCAAGATACTATTCGATCGTACCCGGGCTTCATAACTTGAATTTTGATTGTATCTTTCCTGAAAGGTAAAGGTTAGCTGTATGTAATGCATGATATGTATCAGGCAATGATGTTCTCAAAATAAATGAGATTGTATGGTATGATGCGTATATGCATGCATCATGATGTATGGACATGTAATGTCTTAGCTGGGGAAAATAAATCCCGGAGCTGCTGGGAGAATAAAGTTGAATGCTTTGCTTCCGCCAGGGATGATGGACGAAGATGATTGTGAGAATAAACCTGCAGGAGAAAATAACTCCGTTGGGTAATAAACGGATGAAGAGATTACTCCGAGGGGAATTACTCTGTGGGGAAGAGATGCTCTACTGAGGATTTTAAATGATAAACTCCGCTGGGGATTCCGCTGATACACTCTGTTGGGGATTTCAATGATGAACTCCGCTAGAGATGGATTACTGTTGCTGGTGAGATTGAATCTTTTGAGGATTGAAGTCCTGTTGGGGGGAAAAGAAAGAACTTTGTTGGGGGGTGATCTTTCAATTGCAACTTGCTGGGGATAACCCTGTTAATCTTTCGTGGGGATAATCCTCTAAATTTGGCTGGGGAGATTGATTTTGTACTCCACTGGGGGTAAGCTTCCAAAGTCTACTGGGGATGATGCCTCAACTCCGTTGGAGAATCTTCTTTAGACTGCGCTGGGGAAATGGCTCCACTGGGGTATCTTGTATTCTGCCGGGGATACTCTTATGCTTGCTGGGGAATATCTTTATATTCCGCTGGGGAAGATTAAGACCTTCTGGGGATACCCAAACTTTCTAGTGTTGATGGTAGATCAACTCTGCTTGGGGAGAGTATTGCTGATTCGTTCATAGTTGCAAGTCTCAGCTGGGGGAGAGCTATCATTACTGTCTTACTCTGCGGGGAGTGAATGTTACTGGGACGCGTGCTAAGGATACGATGATGGCTTTGCATCGAGACTTTTCTGCCCCTGTATCTGCGGGAGAAGGTGCCTGCGGAGGCCTTGTGGAGCGAGTATTATCCCAACCTATGAGGTTCTTAGTATCTTTCGATTGAAATGACAAGTCTTCTTCTGGTAGGCAAGTGACGAGATGACGGGACATAGTCGTACGCTTTAATCCCTAATTTTTGCCTGGACCGCCCTTTCGAGTTTTCAGTCCATCGGGATACCCTTTTTTTCCCAAGCCGCCTTTTCAGGTTTTCGACTTGCCGGGTGTACAGATTTTTTCCATTTTTATCCCTAATTTTTGCTCGAACCCTTTTGGTTCGCCGGGAAGCCCTTATTTTTGCCTAGGCTAGTCGACCTAGCGGGTCTTTGATTATGCGTAGTATTTTTAGATTATGTCCACGCTCTCAGGATATAGGGAGGTGTCACTGTCTGTAGTATCGTGTTGCCATACTACCAGAAGATGTTTGATCATGCAAGATTCGTTGCTGGAATTCATGTCCAATGCCCCAATTGATTCAGATGGAGATTTGCCCCTGGCTATTTGGCATTTTGAGAGATTCCTTGAATCTTGACTTGACTTCCCCAGATGATGGACAATGATCATGCCGTGCCCCTTGATTGGATGTGTTTTTCCACTTGAGGTGATCCTTTTTATTGAGAAGGTTTTTTGTTCACTAGATATTCTTCGTGCGAATTTTTCTGCTGTTGAACAAATAGTCATATGCAAACAATATTATTTTAAGAATGCAAAGCTTATGTCTGTTTTGAAATTTTTTGAAAATGCATTTTTCCAGTAAAACAGGCAATTTTTTTGTAAAATGTGATGTCAACTCAGGATTTACAGCAAGCCCTACAGGAGTCAGGATACCTTTTGTAACAATATGCTTTCGAACTAACCCATGCTTCAGCTAGGACTTTTAAGGGTTATAACGTGGTCTGGTTCACGGTTTAAGAAACAAAGGATAAAGGCTCAAATTTTATTTGTACCCACCCGTTCTTCGTGATGTTCTTCGATCCTAAACTCAGCCAATCATGCATTTAGATCTCGTTTGAGTCTTTGCTCTGATATTCCAGTGGTGGTTCGGATACTGACAATTTATTTTGAACAGGCAGTCATTTTGTTGAGAGTCTGTAGGATCTCTTTCTTTTTGATTTTATTATCCCTGTCTTTTTCCTGAACTGTTTCTTTTGTGATTACAGTCAGCGGGATGCCCCAGTTTTGTAAGTCTCCTTCATAGGTTTTGACTTATTGGGCTTTTATTTTGAGAAATAATGACTGCATGTCCTTACGATTATACGGAACCAACACCGTCTTTTGTTACGGAAGGACTTCTTTGATGTCATTCATTGTGCACCTGGATCAACTGAGAAAACTACCCTGCCCCAGGTTATAATTAAGGGTTTTAATTTTTGAAAAGAAAAACTCCAACTTCTTTGGCTCAAAGGGGTTGACTAAGGATTATCTTCCTTATAACTCCACTGTTTAGGATTTGAAACAATGCCTGTACCTCGTCAGCAGGGTCTGTTCAAAAGCATATTGTAGAGATTTTGATATCATTTTCGTCATCCTCCCTCAAAAGGCTTAGAATTTTTTAATCGAGTGTTGAACATCATAAAAATGAAAGCAATTTTAATATAGTGAATACGAATGGACTGATTCAAAATAGACATATGCAATGCATTGATAAAGTAACAAAGTTATACATGAATAAATGTTCGAACAATCAAAAGAAAATTACAACTTAAAAATTCTAATGAACAAAAAGTCTTCTCGTCTCAGTACTTGTCACTTCAAATGGGGAACCTTGGGGGGGATGGCAAAAGAATTCAATCTGATCGTCTTGTGTGAGTTCCAATGCTCCTTCCTCAATCAAGTCGTGAATTTTGTTGCTCAACGCCCAACAGATGTTAGTATCATGCCCCGGGCTGTTGGAGTGATATGTACACCTTGCATCAGGAATGTACCTTAGGGAGGCTATGTTGGGATTCTTAGGAGGGTCCCTTAACGTCACCAGATTCAATCTCAACAGGTGTTGTAAAGCTTGAGACAGCGGCATGTTGAGCTTGGTAAATTGCCTCCTGGGCATGTTTGGCTTACTCTGATCAACTCTTTGTTCTTGGCGAGGTCGTTGTTGGACCCGTGAGGTAGTAGTTACTTGGAGAGGTCTATTCTTCATCAAACCAAACCTTTGACTTCTCGGAAGTTGATTAATGACTTGATCCCCGACCTTGACTGTTTGCTTCATGTTGTTGTATTTGTCTTGATGAAGCTGGTTGATAATGGTTCTCAGCTCTTCTTGTTCCCGAGCTAAGCCTTGGATAAGAGCCATTTGCCCCCGCATCTGGGTTTTCATGGCACTGAACTCAGCTTGCAGTTGTTCCAGTCGTTCGTCCTTATTGTCTTCAGGACTTTTCTTGACCAAGTTCCCAACGAGGAGTGTTTTCAACTCTTCCTGCCCCTTGGATAGGTTTAGGAAGATTTCTCTGAACTGAGCTTCTCGAGTTTGAAGATCTTGGTTGTTTGGTTGGAAAGCCATTGCTGAAATAAACAGCGAGAACATGAGATACCTGTACTGGGAGACCTGTTATGCAATGATATGTATGATATATGTATGCAATGTTTTCAAGGATCTCGCGGGGTAAACAAGAAACTTGTTAGAATTTGAATTTTGCAGCTTTGATTGAAGAAACTTTGTGTTGTTAAGAGTCCTTCTTCAAGAGTCAAGCTCACCATATCGAGTGGGTCATAGCCCCTGACTCAATTTATTGTGTTTTGATTTCTAGACAGCCTTGGCTAGAGGAAAATTAATCCCCTTTGCCCCTTGCTAGACATTTGATTTACCATAACCTGCATTACAAACCCTTGAGATCCTTGAAATGGTTAAGGAAATGTTAAGGCATGATGTTATGATGTGTATGTTATGCGTTTAAGCAAAAGTGTGAAGTGATGTAAGTAAACCCTGCAATAAATCCAAATTATTGGATAAGGATTGTAAACAAAACCTACAAGGAACTTATGTTGTCAGATAACAAGAATGTGCAAGTAGTTCAAGTTTGAAGGCACACAAGTCATATAAACAGCCTTAAGTTTAGGCTGGCATGGAGTTTAGGTACTACCCTCTTTCAGTTCAGTTGGTTTAAACCTGTCCTAAAAGTAGTAATCGGATTCTAGAGGATCTCAATATCACTGACTACCCTCGATCGGTCATAATTCCAGTTTAGCAACCTTTTCTTGCGGCCGGAATTATCGCGAGTGTTTAGTCTCAATGAGTGTAGCATACTGCTACTATTCTATGGCCAAGTTGGTCAATTTAAGATTCTAAGGTCAGTTGGTGCTTAAAGACCCCTTAGAAGACCCATATTCTCCTCGTTCCAACACAAGGGATATTGGTACAGACTAAAGTGCCACACCAACATAGCTACTGCTTCAACCGTGTCGGTCTACGCCGGACAGTTCCCTCACAGTTTATTGCTACTTACCTAAAGGGTATCCCTAGATCTAGGTTAGGATCTATAGAACTCCGATACAAGCCCACAATGATCTAATCCTAAGGTACACCTCACTTATTATAATTCCCCAGCAGAGTCGCCAGTCCTGTGATCGGTGGGAATGAGAACTGACTGTTTTGGAATGCTGGTTCGCGTTTGCGTTTGTTTTCAAAAAATGTCGCGGTAAGCAAGAGTTGCCACCGTCTTTTATTTTATCCAACAAGGAAAGGACAAAAGCACAGAAAAATTCCTTTTTGAGATATTTCTCAGGATCGGGAGGTAGATTATAGAAAGGGAAGGTGTTAGCACCCTTTCTATCTGTGGTTATCCACGGGCTCTTAGGTACTTGCTCATTGTGTTTTCAAAAGTTTACTTTTCTTTGTGTTTGTGGGTTTGAAAAGAGTTTTTTGTTTGAAAGGGGTGTAAGTGCGAAAAGTTTTATTTTGTTTTAAAAGGAGCAAGTACTTAAGAACCATCTACCTACTCAAAAAGGAATTAATCTGTACAAGTGTCCTTTAGACAATGCAATCCCACTATTAAGGAGCAGGTAGCGTCGTCGTTGGAGTTTTCGGGTCAATTTGATTAAGGGATGTGTGGTCACTAAAGCAATGTTAGGACGCCTTAGCGGTAACCCTAATATCTTAGATCATTTTATCTGAGGAAACCTTTTCGAGGCAACTTATGATCTTTGGACAAGAGGGAGACCTCTAAAACTTCCTATACTCAATGACCACGTTCGAGGCAATCAAGTGAGGTGTACCCTAAGAGTGCGCATGTGCAAGTGTGTTAATTCGGTTAATTTTATCTGTACATGTCAATGGTGAGTTATTGTTGATTTTAAGTTAAAGATTGATCTTTTCATGCATTGCCTATTTATCAAACATCTAACAATTAATGTTGTGCGGAAATTAAATTGCGGGAAATTAAATCTAAGCTATTACAAGGCGTCGGGTATTTACATCGCCAAAGACAAACCCTTTAATTTAAATTGCGGAAAGTAAATAAAAGCGATAAATAAATAAAATCCTAATTTAAAAACTATTACATTCCCGAAGTAATTACATTATTGGATAAAAATAATACGCGTGCGAGAAAATTAAATCGGAGCGTTTTTAGGGTTTTGACCCTTTTTAAGAAAGAAAGAGATTTTTTGTGATTTTTGAATTAAATGGAAATTAAATCTAAGTTAATCATTGAATCAATTAATTAAATGAAAATATTTTTGGTTTTTTATAATTAAGGAAATAAAATAAAAATGGCTAAAAATTATTAAAAACCCTAATTCTATATTAATTTTAATTTATTGCAAAAGATATTAAAATTATACCTAATTAAAAACTAAATTAATTGGTTAAAGTTTATTTACAAAAATAATTAAATAGTGAAATTAATAAAAATATTATTTTTTGGGTTTTCTGATTTTATGGAAAAAAATGTTAATTGGTTAATTTTTTAATAATAATAATAAAAACAATTAAATAATAAAATGAATGAAAAATGAAAAGAAATGACCAAGGGGGTGTTGGGCTCAAAAAGGAGGTGAATCTGGCAAATTCCCAGGCCCAATTACGCCATCCTGTTTTGACTTTTGTGATTCTATAGGTGCCTGTTGACCAGAGTGTATGGTGGATGTCCAGCCTAAGCCATTGGATTTGACTGGTGGGCCACTTGGCGTTTGATGGGATGAGGAACATGATGGTCCACGCCTGAAGTTTTGCATTGGATTTCCTGTAACAAAATAATACAAAGTTTTTGGGGGACCTGGGATTCGAACCCAGATCCCAATGCTCAATGACACGCCTCCCTTGCCAACTCAACCATGCTGCGTAATTGTTAATAGAATATACAACAAATATTATATGGACAAATCAACTAATATGCTGAAAAATAAAATAAAAAACACGCTAAACTATTTGAACCAGCCGCAGGAAGATTCGTGGGGTATTTCAAAAATCCATCCTAGGCCATGTAAACGCAAGCTAAGATCATCATCATGTTCGTCTTGCTTCCCTGAACTCATCCATGGCCATTATTGGTCCTAATTATGCCTGTATCAAGAATGCCCAAAAACAAGAATACGAACCCTAGCTTTGGATACAGGGCTATAAGTCATGAAAACAAAATTAAATAATACAGAATCATTGGAAATTGAATGGCAAGCATGAATGTACAAGAAATTTGGCAAAAAGATGCAAGAATGATGAGTTACATTTTCATGTACAGGGGTGTATTCGTGATGACTTACAGCGTGATTTAGGAGGTTTTAGGACTTGGTTTTGATTGCTACAGCTTCAAGAGATTTCCAGCAAGAGAGCTATGTCAAGCTTTTGCATTGAAAACGCCTCCAAACAAGAATTCGATCTCTCACTTTTCACACTTTTTTTCAATTCTGAGTTGGCCGTTTCTGCAGTCCTTAGGCGTGTTCTTGATCTGTATGGCTTGTGTGTGTATAAGGAAATGTATTTAGGTCAAAACTTGGGCCTCAATCCATGAGCACTGAAGAATTGAGATGTGATTTGATCTTCCCTTATCAAGTTTCCATATTTGTATCAAATCTGATTTTTTATGCATGAAAAGGCTTGATACAAATTTGATTTGATGAATCATGATAATTGAAAGTTGCAATGACCACAAGAATCTCATTACATAAATTTTTAGATTTTATTTGATTTAATATTGATTTAAAAAGAATTAAATCAATAAGAATTAAATAAAATAGAAAAATAAATGAATGGCCATGAAATTAAAGATGGGACACGTGTGTGGCATGACAAGACCATATCAAGTGGAAAAAAGTGGGGCCTTTTGTCAAAAATTGGAGTTTTGAGGATAATTGACTTTTGGAAATTTTGGAGAAATGCTCAACTTCAACAATGCATAACTTCTTCAATTTTGAACCTTTGGAAGTGTTCTTTGACTTTTTAGAAACCTTGAGATGTCCTCTAACCAACCCTTTTGGTATCATCTAATTTTGATATTCCATGCTCAAGTTATAAGCTTTGGAAAAAAAAGGTGTTTTTGTTGACTTTCAAAAATGACCTATAATGTCCAAATTTGTAACTTTTTGTGAGAGCATTTCTTGATCTTGGGGTGGGAAAATTTATTGTAGGAAATTGCATCCTATTCAAAATGAGCTTTGTATGGGTCATTTCTCATAAAGTATTAGAAAGTTATGCTTGGTCAAAGTTTAGTTGACTTTTCCTGCAAAACCCTAATTTAGCAACTTTTGAATCTGGATGAATCTTGAGCAATCCTTGATGAATCATGATCAAACCTTGATAAAATGATGAATTATCCTTCAAAATGAGAATTTTGACAAAAAATATTGAGGTTTGACTGTTTGTAGGTCACAGTTGACTTTTGCCCTAGCACAGTCGATTTTTGGACCTCTTGAGCGATTGACTGACCAAACTTCCTCTACAAGGCTTGAAATTTGACATGGATGAACTTAAGAACATATTAGGACATTGGGGAGCACTTGAGATTATTTGGATGTGAGTACCTTGATGCAACACAAAACCCTAATTTTGAATTGACTGCCTTATGAGGTGATTTGACTGTCCAACTCTTGAGCAATCTTGAACAACTTGGAGATCACTCTTGTCATGTCTTGAGAAATATGGGAGGGAAAATTTTGGGGTACAACACATATGAAGCAGGATGATTCGATGCATAGTGTTTTGTGTCGATGCATACTGAATAATTTTGGCAGAATCAGTTTTTAAATTGTTGTAACTTGAGTTTTAAGATGTTGTTTGAGATGTCGTTCGAAGCGTTGATTAGCTAACGCGATAAACTATATTCTATATGATTAAATGATGATTAATAAGTGTAATACCAGTAACTAATTTAGGATTTAGGATTAATTCCCGTAGATGACGGTTATGCTGGATTTTGGACAGAATGATGAATTTTGAGATGTTAGAGGCTGCTGTTAGAATTATGACAGTAGGATTTAGTGACAATGATGATGTACAGTAGCAGGATAACAGTATGGCTTACTGTATTATTAATATGCAGCTGAGTTATTAGTGAGATGTGGTTATTAAAGTGGTGTTTGATAATTTATGATGAACAAATGATGTTTTATAAATAAGTAATGTTTAATAAATTATTTTGAGATGTTTACGAGATGCTGTAATTGAGATGTTATGAGATGTTTTTGTTCTGAGATGTTTATGAAATGTTGCTCTGAGATGTTTATGAGATGTTGTTCCGAGATGATTGAGATGTTGTTGTTTGAGATGACTGAGATGTTGTCATTTTGAGATGATTGAGATGTTGCTGTTTTGAGATGTGTTTTGAGATGTTGTTAACTGAGTGTGTTATTACATTCATGTTGAGTCGCATACATTGCATTTTTTAGATGGAGCTTATGCTCGTTGAGACGGACTGGATTGGCAAATTTTAAGATGAAGGTTATGCCTTGTTGATGCCTCTATTAATTGGCAGATTAGATTTTTGAGATGGGAGTTCTCCTCCAATGGTACCACATGCATTTGCATAGTTTTGAGTCGCATCATATGAATGAATAATGAGATGTATTTGATGTTGATGAATGAGTATATATGTTGTAATTATTGTTGATTATGAGATGAGAAGTGGTTATATTATTGATCTAATTTAATATATTAATTATCATGCGCTTTATTATATTGTTAGATATCTCACCCCTTATGTTTGAATGTTGCCCCTGTGTTGGTAACGTGCAGGTAATCGAGAGTGAAGGCCATATACCTTCAACAGATCGAGTCGGTGTCATTGCTCTGATATGTAACACTCGGGGGGATGAATGCTTGCTGATTTTTGATTGCTGATTTTTAGTTGTTGAACTTTAAATTGTTTATTTACTAAATATGAGATATTTCGAAGTTGCTGTTTTATTTAAAGATGTTATTGAAGAATTTCATTGCGTAGTTGTTGAATTATTTTATTAAATATTCTATATTGATGGTTCATCTGATGTTTTATTAAAAGTTTTATATATCCATGATGAATGCAATGAATTTGTTAGAAGAATTTGTGACGTCCCAATTCGTTTGTATGAATGAAATTTTATAACTCTGATTTAATTGCACAATTGCTTGGGGTAGAATTGGGGTGTTACAAAGTTGGTATCAGAGCAAAAGGTTGGTCCGACCTTGTCGTCGAGTCTTAGTTGTCTAACAATTGAGTATTGTTATTTTGAGTTCTAACAGTTGTTTGTGTTTTAGTGATAAGTAGAGATGGCTGGAAGGAATGATGCTGCTCTAGAAGCAATGGCTCATGCTGGATCTCGTAGCTTGGAGACTTTCCAGAGAGAGAATCCACCTACGTTCAAAGGAAAATATGATCCTGACGGAGCATTGGAATGGTTGAAAGAGATTGATAGGATCTTTCGCGTGATGGACTGCACTCCAGCGCAGAAGGTTCGTTATGGGACTCATATGCTAGCAGTCGAGGCTGATGACTGGTGGCTAGAGACTTGCCAGAAGTTGGAAGCTGCATGTGAGAATGTCACTTGGTTTGTGTTCCGTAGGGAGTTTCTGAGAAAGTATTTTCTTGAAGATGTTTGTGGTAAGAAGGAAATTGAGTTCCTTGAGCTGAAGCAAGGGAATCTGTCATTTGTTGAGTATGCTTCCAAGTTTGTTGAGTTGGCCAAGTTTTATTCGCATTACGCTGAGGAAAATGTTGAGTTTTCTAAGTGTATTAAGTTGGAGAATTGGTTGCGCTCGGAAATTAAGAAGGCAGTTGGATACCAAAAGATTCGTGTCTTTGTTGATCTGGTTGATAGCTGCAGGATTTTTGAGGAAGACAATAATGCACATTACAAGATTATTAGTGAGAAGAGGGGTAAGCACCCGCAGAATCGTGGTAAACCTTATGATGCCCCAGCTAGTACGGGTAAGCAGAGGGTTGCTCACGGTCAGAGGACTAGTGGGGGAGATGCTCCTGCTGGTGTGATTTGTTTTAAGTGTGGGAAACCTGGACACAATAGTAATGTGTGCACTGCTGAAGTGAAGAGATGTCACCGTTGTGGTAATAATGGACATATTGTATCTGAGTGCGATCACAAGAATGTGGTTTGTTTCAATTGTAAGGAAGAAGGGAACATTGGTAGTCAGTGTCCGAAGCCGAAGAAGGCTCAGTCTAGTGGTAAAGTGTTTGCTTTGGTGGAGGATCAGACAGCTTCCGAGGAAAGACTTATTATAGGTACATGTTTCATTAATAGTACTCCTTTAATTACTATTATTGATACTGGTGCTACGCATTGTTTTATTGCTGCTGATTATGTCGAAAGATTGGGTCTTGTGTTGTCTTCTTTGAATGGAGAAATGGTCGTCGATACTCCAGCCAAGGGATCGGTGACTACTTCTTTTGTGTGTGCTAAGTGTCCCTTGTCGATCTTCGACAGAGACTTTGTTGTTGATTTGGTTTGTTTACCATTAAGAGGTTTGGATGTGATTCTTGGTATGAACTGGTTAGAGCATAATTGTGTTCATATTAATTGTTATGACAAGTCGGTGAAGTTTTCTACTCTTGAAGAAGAGGAAGATGGTCTGTTGTCTGCTAGACAGTTGAGAAACTTGATGCAAGAGGAAGCACAGATGTTTTTGTTGATGGCGTCGCTATCTGTAGAGACTCAAGCTATAATTGAGGAATTGCCAGTGGTATGTGAATTTCCTGAATTTTTCCCTGATGAGATTCCGGATCAACTGCCAGAGAGGGAAGTTGAATTTGCAATTGATCTTGTACCTGGTACCAGACCTGTGTCTATGGCACCATACAGGATGTCTGCGTCTGAGTTGTCTGAGTTGAAGAAGCAATTGGAAGAGTTACTTGAGAAGAGGTTTGTAAGACCAAGTGTATCGTCGTGGGGAGCTCCATTATTGTTAGTGAAGAAGAAAGACGAAGTGTGAGGCTTTGTGTTGATTATAGACAGTTGAACAAGGTGACGATTAAGAGCAAGTATCCGCTTCCAAGAATAGATGACTTGATGGACCAATTGGTGGATGCCCGTGTGTTTAGTAAGATTTATTTGAGGTCGGGTTACCATCAGATTAAAGTGAAGGATGAAGACATTCAGAAGACGGCTTTCAGAATGCGTTATGGACATTACGAGTATTCGGTGATGCCTTTCGGTGTTACTAATACGTCGGGAGTATTCATGGAATATATGAATCGTATCTTCCATAATTATTTGGATCGGTTTGTAGTGGTGTTCATTGATGATATTTTGATTTACTCTAAGTCAGAAGAAGAGCATGCTGAACATTTAAGGGTAGTATTGCAAGTTTTGAAAGAGAAGAAGTTGTATGCAAAGTTGTCCAAGTGTGAATTTTGGTTAAAAGAGGTTATTTTTCTTGGTCATGTGATTTCAGGAAGTGGCATTATTGTAGATCCATCGAAGGTTGATGATGTGTTGCAATGGGAAACTCCAAATTCAGCTACTGAGATTAGAAGCTTCTTGGGATTAGCTGGTTATTATAGAAGGTTTATCGAAGGGTTTTCTAAGTTGTCACTTCCGTTGACTAAGTTGACTTGTAAAGGTATGGCATTTGTTTGGGATGTTCAAGGCGAAGAAAGTTTTACGGAATTGAAGAAGAGGTTGACGTCGACTCCGATTTTGACGTTGCCTAATCCAGAAGAGCCTTTTGTGGTATATTGTGATGCTTCCAAGATGGGTTTAGGAAGTGTGCTTATGCAGAGTGGTAAGGTAGTTGCTTATGCATCGAGGCAGTTGAGGACTCATGAGAAGAACTATCCTACGCATGATTTAGAGCTTGCTGTTGTTGTTTTTGTGTTGAAGATTTGGAGGCATTATCTTTATGGTTCTAGATTTGAAGTGTTTAGTGACCATAAGAGCTTAAAGTATTTGTTTGATCAGAAGGAGTTGAATATGAGGCAACGAAGATGGTTGGAATTGTTAAAGGATTGTGATTTCAGTTTGAATTATCATCCAGGAAAGGCGAATGTGGTAGCTGATGCATTGAGTCGAAAGACTTTACATATGTCAGCAATGATGATTAAAGAGTTGGAATTGACTGAGCAGTTCAGAGATATGAGCTTAGTTTGCGAGGTTACTCCGCAGAGTGGTATGTTGGGTATGTCAAAGATTATTAATGAATTTCTAGACAGTATCAGAGAAGCTCAGAAGTTGGATGTGAAACTGGTAGATTTGATGGTTGGGACTGATCAATTTGAGAATAATGATTTTAAGCTAGATGAGCAAGGTGTATTGAGGTTTCGTAATCGCATTTGTATTCCTGATGATGCTGAGATGAAGAAAGTGATACTTGAAGAGAGTTATAGAAGTAAGTTGAGTATTCATCCAGGAGCTACAAAGATGTATCAAGATTTGAAAGGTTTGTTTTGGTGGCCTGGGATGAAGAGTGATGTGGCTCGATTTGTGTATGCATGTTTGACTTGTCAGAAGTCGAAAGTTGAACTTCAGAAGCCTGCAGGATTGATGCAACCGTTGGAAGTTCCTTAATGGAAATAGGATAGCATTTCGATGGACTTTGTGACGGGGTTGCCTAGTACTTCAAGAGGACATGATTCGATTTGGGTGATTGTTGATAGGCTTACAAAGTCAGCTTATTTTATTCATATTAACATCAGTTTTCCAGTGTCGAAGTTGGCTGAGATTTATATTAGTGTGATCGTGAAGCTACATGGTGTTCCTTTGTGCATTGTGTCAGATAGAGATCCAAGATTTACTTCTGATTTTTGGAAGAGTTTGCAAGAAGCGTTAGCTTCTAAGTTGAGGTTGAGTTCAGTGTATCATCCTCAAATAGATGGTCAGACTGAACGGACTATTCAATCGTTGGAAGACTTGTTGAGGGCATGTGTTCTCGAGTAGGGAGGTTTGTGGGATACTTATCTTCCGTTGATAGAGTTCACATATAATAACAGTTACCATTCTAGTATTGGGATGGCACCTTTTGAAGCGTTGTATGGTCGAAGATGTAGAACTTTGTTATGTTGTCATGAATCTGGTGAGAGTGTAGTACTTGGACCTGAACTTGTTCGTGAGACTACTGAGAAGGTGAAGTTGATTCGAGAAAAGATGAAAGCTTCACGGAGTAGGAAGAAGAGTTATCATGACAAGCGAAGGAAGGATTTAGAATTTCAAGCTGGTGATCATGTGTTTTTGAGAGTTACACATGTGACTGGTGTTCGGCGAGCATTGAAGTCTAAGAAGCTCACTTCTCGTTTTATTGGACCGTATCAGATTTTAGAGAGAGTGGGGAATGTTGCTTATAGAGTGGCTTTACCGCCTAATCTTTCGAATTTGCATGATGTGTTTCATGTGTCGCAACTTCGGAAGTATATTTCAGATCCATCTCATGTGATTCATATGGACGATGCGCAAGTACGGGATAATCTTACGGTGGAGACGATGCCTGTACGGATCGCAGATCGTGAAATGAAGACTCTGATGGGCAAAGAGATTGCATTGGTTAAAGTGGTTTGGCTAGGAGCTGCAGGAGAAAGCATGACTTGGGAATTGGAGAGCAAGATGCGAGACTCCTATCCTGAATTGTTTGATTGAGGTAAATTTTCGAGGACGAAAATATTCTAAGTGGGGGAGAGTTGTAACGCCCGTAATTTAATTAATTATTTAATTAAATCATTTTTGGAATATTTATGAGGAAGTGTTATTAAATTGGATTTATTTTATTAAGTGGATAAATAATAATATATTTGAGGTATTATATTATCATGCGAAATAATGTTAGAAGCTAATATTATTTAATGTGGGTCTATATGGTGTGAGTGAAAGTAATAAGGGGGTGTAGGTTTTGAGCCTAATAAGGAATAATATAATAATATTAGGTTATTTTATTATTTGTTGTTAGAATAGAAGGAAGAAGCAGTAAGAAGAAAAATAAGGATTGTGAAGAACGTGAAGCTGCTGGATTTTGAAGGAAACGGCAAGAACAAAGATTCAACCCAGAAATTGTGGAGCGACCTTCGATCTAAGGTAAGGGTGGGGTTCTGGCTTTATAATTGGGTTCATGATGTTTGATATATGGGGTTAGATGTAATTGTTGTTTGTTCTTGCATAAATTGCATTATGAATGATGTATGATGAATTTTGATGAATTTTTGATGAATAAGAATGTTATTATGTTGTTTGATCAATGGAGTAATAGCGTGTAATATTAAGTGATGAATTGTCATGATCATGATAAGGTTTTTAGGGTTGTGGTATGATTCCCGTAGCGAAATACAGTAGAAAAAACACAAAAATTATGCAGACTGTTGAAGGATGTGTCGACCCCAAGCTGCATGTGTCGATGTATGAAGGATATTCGACTCAGGATGAGTCGATGCATGCAGGGCTTGCATCGATGCATGTTAAGTATAAGACTCGGGATGAGTCGACGCGAAGAGAGGATGTGTCGATGCATGATGAGTACAAGACTCAGGATGAGTCGACACGAAGATTGCATATGTCGATACATGCTGTATTGAAATCCAGAATGAGTCGATCCAAAGGAGGATGTGTCGACTCATAGTATACATATGAAGCAGGATGATTCGATGCATAGTGTTTTGTGTCGATGCATACTGAATAATTTTGGCAGAATCAGTTTTTAAATTGTTGTAACTTGAGTTTTAAGATGTTGTTTGAGATGTCGTCCAATGCGTTGATTAGCTAACGCGATGAACTCTATTCTAGATGATTAAATGATGATTAAGAAGTGTAATCCCAGTAACTAATTTAGGATTTAGGATTAATTCCCGTAGATGACCGTTATGCTGGATTTTGGACAGAATGATGAATTTTGAGATGTTAGAGGTTGCTGTTAGAATTATGACAGTAGGATTTAGTGACAATGATGATGTACAGTAGCGGGATAACAGTATGGCTTACTGTATTATTAATATGCAGCTGAGTTATTAGTGAGATGTGTTTATTAAAGTGGTGTTTGATAATTTATGATGAACAAATGATGTTTTATAAATAAGTAATGTTTAATAAATTATTTTGAGATGTTTACGAGATGCTGTAATTGAGATGTTATGAGATGTTATTGTTCTGAGGTGTTTATGAAATGTTGCTCTGAGATGTTTATGAGATGTTGTTCCGAGATGATTGAGATGTTGTTGTTTGAGATGACTGAGATGTTTTCGTTTTGAGATGATTGAGATGTTTCTACTTTGAGATGTGTTTTGAGATGTTGTTAACTGAGTGTGTTATTACATTCATGTTGAGTCGCATACATTGCATTTTTGAGATGGAGCTTATGCTCGTTGAGATGGCCTGGATTGGAAAATTTTAAGATGAAGGCTATGCCTTGTTGATGCCTCTATTAATTGGCAGATTAGATTTTTGAGATGGGAGTTCTGCTCCAATGGTACCACATGCATTTGCATAGTTTTGAGTCGAATCATATGAATGAATAATGAGATGTATTTGATGTTGATGAATGAGTATATATGTTGTAATTATTGTTGATTATGAGATGAGAAGTGGTGATATTATTGATCTAATTTAATATATTAATTATCATGCGCTTTATTATATTGTTAGATATCTCACCCCTTCTGTTTGAATGTTTCCCCTGTGATGGTAACATGCGGGTAATCGAGAGTGAAGGCCGTATACCTTCAATAGATTGAGTCGGTGTCATTGCTCTGATATGTAACACTTGGGGGGATGAACGCTTGTTGATTTTTGATTGTTGATTTTCAGTTGTTGAACTTTAAATTATTTATTTACTAAATATGAGATGTTTCGAAGTTGTTGTTTTATTTAAAGATATTATTGAAGAATTCTGCTGCGTAGTTGTTGAATTATTTTATTAAAGATGCTATATTGATGGTTCATCCAATGTTTTATTAAAAGTGTTATATATCTATGATGAATGCACAGAATTTGTTAGAAGAATTTGTGACGTCCCTATTCATTTGTATGAATGAAATTTTATAACTCTGATTTAATTGCATAATTGCTTGGGGTTGAATTGGGGTGTTACAAAGTTGGTATCAGAGCAAAAGGTTGGTCCGACCTTGTCGTCGAGTCTTAGTTGTCTAACAATCGAGTATTGTTATTTTGAGTTCTAACAGTTTTTTGTGTTGTAGTGATAAGTTGTGATGGCTGGAAGGAATGATGCTGCTCTGGCTGCTGCTCTAGAAGCAATGGCTCATGCAATGGAAAATCATCCGAATACTGACGAGAATGCTGGATCTCGTAGCTTGGCGACTTTCCAGAGAGAGAATCCACCTATGTTCAAGGGAAAATATGATCCTGACGGAGCATTGGAATGGTTGAAAGAGATTGAGAGGATCTTTCGCGTGATGGACTGCACTCCAGCGCAGAAGGTTCATTATGGGACTCATATGCTAGCAGTCGAGGCTAATGACTGGTGGCTAGAGACTTGCCAGAAGTTGGAAGCTGCAGTTGAGAATGTTACTTGGGCTATGTTCCGTAGGGAGTTTTTGAGAAAGTATTTTCTTGAAGATGTCCGTGGTAAGAAGGAAATTGAGTTCCTTGAGCTGAAGCAAGGGAATCTGTCAGTTGTTGAGTATGCTGCCAAGTTTGTTGAGTTGGCCAAGTTTTATCCGCATTACGCTGAGGAAAATGCTGAGTTTTCGAAGTGTATTAAGTTTGAGAATGGGTTGCGCTCGGAAATTAAGAAGGCAGTTGGATACCAGAAGATCCGTGTCTTTGCTGATCTGGTTGATAGCTGCAGGATTTTTAAGGAAGACAATAATGCACATTACAAGATTATCAGTGAGACGAGGGGTAAGCACTCGCAGAATTGTGGTAAACCTTATGATGCCCCAGCTGGTAAGGGTAAGCAGAGGTTTGCTCACGATCAGAGGACTAGTCGGGGAGATGCTCCTGCTGGTGTGATTTGTTTTAAGTGTGGGAAACCTGGACACAAGAGTAATGTGTGCACTGCTGAAGTGAAGAGATGTCACTGTTGTGGTAAGAATGGACATATTGTATCTGAGTGCGAGCACAAGAATGTGGTTTGTTTCAATTGTAAGGAAGAAGGGCACATTGGTAGTCAGTGTTCGAAGCCGAAGAAGGCTCGGTCTAGTGGTAAAGTGTTGTCTTTGGTGGAGGATCAGATAGCTTCCGAGGACAGACTTATTAGAGTACATGTTTCATTAATAGTACTCCTTTAATTACTATTATTGATACTGGTGCTACGCATTGTTTTATTGTTGCTGACTGTGTCAAAATATTGGGTCTTGTGTTATCTTCTTTGAATTGAGAAATGGTCGTCGATACTCCAGCCAAGGGATCGATGACTACTTCTTTTGTGTGTGCTAAGTGTCCCTTGTCGATCTTCGACAGAGACTTTGTTGTTGATTTGGTTTGTTTACCGTTAAGAGGTTTGGATGTCATTCTTGGTATGAACTGGTTAGAGAATAACTGTGTTCATATTAATTGTTATTACAAGTCGGTGAAGTTTTCTACTCCTGAAGAAGAGGAAGATGGTATGTTGTCTGCTAGACAGTTGAGAAAGTTGATGCAAGAGGAAGCACAGATGTTTTCATTGATGGGTTTGCTATCTGTAGAGACTCAAGCTATAATTGAGGAATTTCCGGTGGTATGTGAATTTCCTGAAGTTTTCCCTGATGAGATTCTGGATCAACCGCCAGAGAGGGAAGTTGAATTTGCAATTGATCTTGTACCTGGTACCAGACCTGTGTCTATGGCACCATACAGGATGTCTGCGTTTGAGTTGTCAGAGTTGAAGAAGCAATTGGAAGATTTTCTTGAGAAGAGGTTTGTAAGACCAAGTGTATCGCCGCGGGGAGCTCCAGTGTTGTTAGTGAAGAAGAAAGATGGAAGTATGAGGCTTTGTGTTGATTATAGACAGTTGAACAAGGTGATGATTAAGAACAAGTATCCGCTTCCAAGAATAGATGACTTGATGGACCAATTGGTGGATGCCCGTGTGTTTAGTAAGATTGATTTGAGGTCGGGTTACCATCAGATTAAAGTGAAGGATGAAGACATTCAGAAGACGGCTTTCAGAACGCGTTATGGACATTACGAGTATTCGGTGATGCCTTTCGGTGTTACTAATGCGTCGGGAGTATTCATGGAATATATGAATCGTATCTTCTATACTTATTTGGATCGGTTTGTAGTGGTGTTCATTGATGATATTTTGATTTACTCTAAGTTAGAAGAAGAGTATGCTGAACATTTAAGGGTAGTATTGC
Organism: Vicia faba; assembly: GCA_948472305.1. NCBI lineage: Eukaryota > Viridiplantae > Streptophyta > Magnoliopsida > Fabales > Fabaceae > Vicia > Vicia faba. Next base: position 913,637,328 of record OX451736.1, on the reverse strand, counting down.
AAGTTTTGAAAGAGAAGAAGTTGTATGCAAAGATGTCCAAGTGTGAATTTTGGTTAAAAGAGGTTAGTTTTCTTGGTCATGTTATTTCAGGTAGTGGCATTGTTATAGATCCATCGAAGGTTGATGTTGTATTGCAATGGGAAACTCCAAAGTCAGCTACTGAGATTAGAAGCTTCTTGGGATTAGCTGGTTATTATAGAAGGTTTATCGAAGGGTTTCTAAGTTGTCACTTCCGTTGACTAAGTGCACTTGTAAAGGTAGAGCATTTGTTTGGGATGTTCAGTGCGAAGAAAGTTTTACGGAATTGAAGAAGAGGTTGACGTTGGCTCCGATTTTGACGTTGCCTAATCCAGGAGATCCTTTTGTGGTATATTGTGATGCTTCCAAGATGGGTTTAGGAGGTGTGCTTATGCAGAGTGGTAAGGTAGTTGCTTATGCATTGAGGCAGTTGAGGACTCATGAGAAGAACTATCCTACGCATGATTTAGAGCTTGTTGTTGTTGTTTTTGTGTTGAAGATTTGGAGGCATTATCTTTATGGTTCTAGATTTGAAGTGTTTAGTGACCATAAGAGCTTAAAGTATTTGTTTGATCAGAAGGAGTTGAATATGAGGCAACGAAGATGGTTGGAATTGTTAAAGGATTATTATTTCAGTTTGAATTATCACCCAGGAAAGGCGAATGTGGTAGCTGATGCGTTGAGTCGAAAGACTTTACATATGTCAGCAATGATGATTAAAGAGTTGGAATTGATTGAGAAATTCAGAGATATAAGCTTAGTTTGCGAGGTTACTCCGCAGAGTGTTATGTTGGGTATGTTGAAGATTAATAATGAATTTCTAGACAGTATCAGAGAAGCTCAGAAGTTGGATGTGAAACTGGTAGATTTGATGGTTGGGACTGATCAATCTGAGAATAATGATTTTAAGCTAGATGAGCAAGGTGTGTTGAGGTTTCGTAATCGCATTTGTATTCCTGATGATGTTGATATGAATAAAGTGATACTTGAAGATAGTCATAGAAGTAAGTTGAGTATTCATCCAGGAGCTACAAAGATGTATCAAGATTTGAAAGTTTTGTTTTGGTGGCCTGGGATGAAGAGTGATGTGGCTCGGTTTGTGTATGCATGTTTGACTTGTCAGAAGTCGAAAGTTGAACATCAGAAGCCTGCAGGATTGATGCAACCGTTGGAAGTTCCTTAATGGAAATGGGATAGCATTTCAATGGACTTTGTGACGGGGTTGCCTAGTACTTCAATAGGACATGATTCGATTTGGGTGATTGTTGATAGGCTTACAAAGTCAGCTTATTTTATTCCTATTAACATCAGTTTTCCAGTGTCGAAGTTGGCCTAGATTTATATTAGTGTGATCGTGAAGCTACATGGTGTTCCTTTGTGCATTGTGTCAGATAGAGATCCAAGATTTACTTCTGATTTTTGGAAGAGTTTGCAATAAGCGTTGGGTTCTAAGTTGAGGTTGAGTTCAGCGTATCATCCTCAGACAGATGGTCAGACTGAATGGACTATTCAATCATTGGAAGACTTGTTGAGGGCATGTGTTCTCGAGCAGGGAGGTTTGTGGGATACTTATCTTCCGTTGATAGAGTTCACATATAATAACAGTTACCATTCTAGTATTGGGATGGCACCTTTTGAAGCGTTGTATGGTCGAAGATGTAGAACTCTGTTATGTTGTCATGAATCTGGTGAGAGTGTAGTACTTGGACCTGAACTTGTTCGTGAGACTACTGAGAAGGTGAAGTTGATTCGAGAAAAGATGAAAGCTTCACGGAGTAGGCAGAAGAGTTATCATGACAAGCGAAGGAAGGATTTAGAATTTCAAGCTGGTGATCATGTGTTTTTGAGAGTTACACATGTGACTGGTGTTCGGCGAGCGTTGAAGTCTAAGAAGCTCACTTCTCGTTTTATTGGACCGTATCAGATTTCAGAGAGAGTGGGGAATGTTGCTTATAGAGTGGCTTTACCGCCTAATCTTTCGAATTTGCATGATGTGTTTCATGTGTCGCAACTTCGGAAGTATATTTCAGATCCATCTCATGTGATTCATATGGACGATGTGCAAGTACGCGATAATCTTATGGTGGAGACAATGCCTGTACGGATCGCAGATCGTGAAATGAAGACTCTGAGGGGCAAAGAGATTGCATTGGTTAAAGTGGTTTGGCTAGGAGCTGCAGGAGAAAGCATGACTTGGGAATTGGAGAGCAAGATGCGAGACTCCTATCCTGAATTTGATTGAGGTAAATTTTCGAGGACGAAAATATTCTAAGTGGGGGAGAGTTGTAACGCCCGTAATTTAATTAATTATTTAATTAAATTATTTTTGGAATATTTATGAGGAAGTGTTATTAAATTGGATTTATTTTATTAAGTGGATAAATAATAATATATTTGAGGTATTATATTATTATGCGAAATAATGTTAGAAGCTAATATTACTTAATGTGGGTCTATATGGTGTGAGTGAAAGTAATAAGGGGGTGTAGGTTTTGAGCCCAATAAGGAATAATATAATAATATTAGGTTATTTTATTATTTGTTGTTAGAATAGAAGGAAGAAGCAGTAAGAAGAGAAATAAGGATTGTGAAGAACGTGAAGCTGCTGGATTTTGAAGGAAACGGCAAGAACTAAGATTCAACCCGGAAATTGTAGAGCGACCTTTGATCTAAGGTAAGGGTGGGGTTCTGGATTTATAATTGGGTTCATGATGTTTGACATATGGGGTTAGATGTAATTGTTGTTTGTTCTTGCATAAATTGCATTATGAAGGATGTATGATGAATTTTGATGAATTTTTGATGAATAAGAATGTTATTATGTTGTTTGATCAATGGAGTAATAGCGTGTAATATTAAGTGATGAATTGTCATGATCATGATAAGGTTTTTAGGGTTGTGGTATGATTACCGTAGCGAAATACAGTAGAAAACACAGAAAAATTATGCAGACTGTTGAAGGATGTGTCGACCCCAAGCTGCATGTGTCGATGCATGAAGGATATTCGACTCAGGATGAGTCGATGCATGCAGGTCTTGCGTTGATGCATGTTAAGTATAAGACTCGGGATGAGTCGACGCGAAGAGAGGATGTGTCGATGCATGATGAGTACAAGACTCAGGATGAGTCGACACGAAGAGTGCATATGTCGATGCATGCTGTATTGAAATCCAGAATGAGTCGATCCAAAGGAGGATGTGTCGACTCATAGTATACATATGAAGCAGGATGAGTCGATGCATAGTGTTTTGTGTCGATGCATACTGAATAATTTTGGCAGAATCAGTTTTTAAATTGCTGTAACTTGAGTTTTAAGATGTTGTTTGAGATGTCGTTCGATGCGTTGATTAGCTAACGCGATGAACTCTATTCTAGATAATTAAATGATGATTAAGAAGTGTAATCCCAGTAACTAATTTAGGATTTAGGATTAATTCCCGTAAATGACCGTTATGCTGGATTTTGGACAGAATGATGAATTTTGAGATGTTAGAGGCTGCTGTTAGAATTATGACAGTAGGATTTAGTGACAATGATGATGTACAGTAGCAGGATAACAGTATGGCTTACTGTATTATTAATATGTAGCTGAGTTATTAGTGAGATGTGGTTATTAAAGTGGTGTTTGATAATTTATGATGAACAAATGATGTTTTATAAATAAGTAATGTTTAATAAATTATTTTGAGATGTTTACGAGATGCTGTAATTGAGATGTTATGAGATGTTGTTGTTCTGAGATGTTTATGAAATGTTGCTCTGAGATGTTTATGAGATGTTGTTCCGAGATGATTGAGATGTTGTTGTTTGAGATGACTGAGATGTTGTCGTTTTGAGATGATTGAGATGTTGCTGTTTTGAGATGTGTTTTGAGATGTTGTTAACTGAGTGTGTTATTACATTCATGTTGAGTCGCATACATTGAATTTTTGAGATGGAGCTTATGCTCGTTGAGACGGTCTGGATTGGAAAATTTTAAGATGAAGGCTATGCCTTGTTGATGCCTCTATTAATTGGCAGATTAGATTTTTGAGATGGGAGTTCTGCTCCAATGGTACCACATGCATTTGCATAGTTTTGAGTCGCATCATATGAATGAATAATGAGATGTATTTGATGTTGATGAGTGAGTATATATGTTGTAATTATTGTTGATTATGAGATGAGAAGTGGTGATATTATTGATCTAATTTAATATATTAATTATCACGCGCTTTATTATATTGTTAGATATCTCACCCCTTATCTTTGAATGTTTCCCCTGTGTTGGTAACGTGCAGGTAATCGAGAGTGAAGGCCGTATACCCTCAATAGATTGAGTCGGTGTCATTGCTCTGATATGTAACACTCAGGGGGTGAACGCTTGCTGATTTTTTATTGCTGATTTTCAGTTGTTGAACTTTAAATTGTTTATTTACTAAATATGAGATGTTTCGAAGTTGCTGTTTTATTTAAAGATGTTATTGAAGAATTCTGTTGTGTAGTTGTTGAATTATTTTATTAAAGATGCTATATTGATGGTTCATACGATGTTTTATTAAAAGTGTTATATATCCATGATGAATGCAATGAATTTGTTAGAAGAATTTGTGACGACCCGATTCGTTTGTATGAATGAAATTTTATAACTTTGATATAATTGCATAATTGCTTGGGATAGAATTGGGGTGTTACAGGAGACAGTTCACAAAAATCAACATGTCGTTGTCTCAAGCATCACAACACATGTTGAAGGAAGAGCTGATTACATTGAAGGATCCTCCTCAGAATCCCAATACTTCCTCTCCCTGTTACAATCCCAATGCAAGGTGTTCCTATCATTCCAATAGTCCCGAACATGACACTAACAGTTGTTGGACGTTGAAAAATAAGATTCAAGATATGATTAACTCTAAGGAGATTGAATTTGATCCTCCATAGACTCCTAATGTGATCACTACACCTATGCCTAATCATGACAAAGGCGTTAATGCTATTGATGATGTTTCTTATCTTTCTGATGTGAGTGACTTGACTAATCCTCCGATGATTGTTACTAAGAAGTTGTTATAATCCGTTTTATTTCCGAGTTGCATTGAAAACTGCTACTACTGTGCATCCCAATCCAATAGCTGTGTACTACTGAAAGAAGGTATTCAGCGTTTGATGGATGATCGTTTAATCCTATTCGAGAAGATTCCTTCTATAGAGAGCTTATGTAAAAGTATGTTTCAAGGCTTGAAGCTGGAAGACGTGTCAGTGATTAGAATTTTAAGTACTTCTGTAAGGATCACTTCTAAGGGTCCTATGAAGGTTACTGTGGAGCCTAGGGTTTCTCCTCTGATTATTATCGCACCTAGGCCAATTCCATATTCCTCTGGCAAGGATATCCCTTGGAATTATGGAGCTGATGTCTACTACCATGGCGTCAAGCAAGAACCATTGGTTGTCATAGATGAAAATACTGAAGTTACTGATCCCAATGTTGTCAATATTGTTGGGACTAGTAAGGTTATCAGAAGTGGAAGGGTTTTTTCTCCAGAGATCTCTCTAAAGGCTGTTACTACACCAATTCGCGTCACTGCTACTGAATCAACTACTGAGCCTCAAGGCAAAGAACAGGTGACTGAGCCTGCCCAGACTGAGGCACCGAAAGAGGTTACTATTGAAGATACCTCCAAGCAAGAGATGGAGAAAGTACAGAAATTATTCGAAAGAGTGACTATAAGATTATTGAACATTTGGGGAAGACCCCCTCCAAAATATCTAGGTTATCTCTGTTATTATGCTCTAAAGCCCATGCTCAGGATTTGGTAAAGTTTTTGAAATATGCTCATATACCGCATGAAATCTCTGTTGATCAGTTCAAAATTTGTGTTGCTATCCTGACAACTAATAATGGGCTAGGATTTTCTGATGCTCATTTAACTCCCGCAAGAAGGAACCATAATAAGGCACTGCATGTCTCTATTGAGTGTAGGGGCACTACCTTATCTCATGTGTTGGTGGACACAGGTTCCTCATTGAATGTATTGCTAAAAGTTATTTTAGACAAACTTGACTATGAAGGGGTTGTGCTAAAACCCAGTGATATTGTGGTAAGAGCTTTTGATGGTTCAAAGAAAATGGTACATGGAGAGGTTGATCTTCCAATCAAAGTGGGCTCCTAGGTCTTCGACTCTACTTTCTATGCGATGGACATTCGTCCATCCTATTCATGTTTTCTTGGAAGCCCTTGGATTCATGAGGCAGACGCTGTTACTTCTACTTTATACCAAAAGTTTAAGTATCCCGTGAAAGGAAAAATCATTACAGTTTGTGGCGAAGAAGAATACATGGTGAGCCATTTGAACTCCTTCAAGTATGCTGAGATGGATGGTGAATTCCTCAAAACACCTTTCCAGACCTTTGAAGTTATTCCTCAGACAACCCTTGTTTCTAAAGTCGTTCCTAAGGTTACCAAGATGGCTTCTCTAAAAGATACTAAGGTTGTGGTAGAAGAAGGTGGTAGCATTATTTGGGGTCAGCTTCCCGACATTTCTTATAAGTCCGAAAAATTTGGCTTGGATTTCACCTCAGAGGGTCAGAGGGATGTCTGTCATGCTTGTGCTAATTCTGGGATATCGCCACTCCGCATCAACAACAATGGAATTCACAAAAATCAAGTCAACGCTGTGGAAGACGTTGATAGTGACTGTGACATAGACATTTCCCTGCTACTGGAAGGGGGCTTAACAAATGGAAGGATGAAGACTTTATACCAATCTCCTTTAGTCAGGAGTAAATGATATTTTCTAATTTCTTGCTTTCAATTTTTTGATTATGTAATTTGAACAATAACTTTAAGTCTTGTGCCTCATCTGAGGCACAATGGTCCATTTATTAGGGTTGTCATTTTTCATCCACATATTTTCATTTAATAAATCATTGGACGTTTGCATTCAAATTTTGCGCTCTTCGTATTTCTTTTACTTTATTTCTTTCAAAATAACTAAGTGCTCTTACACACACCCACATAACAAATTGCAGATCCACATCCATCTTGGGTCCTAAGGATAACAATTCTGCTATTGTCAATTATGACTTCGAAAATCTGATCTACCAAGCCGAGGAAGATTGTGAAATACCTGGAGATCTTGTTAGACTGTTAGATCAGGAGGAAAGAGTCATACAACCGCATTAAGAGCCAATCGAGGTTGTGAACCTGGGTATTGAAGAGGACAAGAAAGAAATCAAGATAGGTGCCGACCTAGAAGACAATGTCAAAAAGAGATTAATCCAGAATATAAAGAGCTACAATCATAGAAGATATTCAGAATAAAACCAAACATACATTGAAGTTACAAACGAGGCTTAGAGATTTGCCCCCTTTCTTTAATGTATATGTTTATGATGTTATAGCGATACGCCATAAGATCACTCTCTGACCTCTCTTGGCATGACATAATACATCATGTACACACAACTGACAAGTTATATTAATGGATCATTGCTCAACATAATTTTTATTATTTAACTCACTTACGTTCTTAAATTTTTCTTGACATTGTTTGCTACCAAAATGAACCTATAACAACCATAAATTATTTTTAATCTTGCTCATGCTCATTTACAAAAGATAGTTTTTACAAAATCAACTTACGTTATTTTCCACTTCCTATGGGTTCTACATTCATACTATTCTATCACTTGTTACTTAAAACATACATGTATACTTGCATGTGACATCACACATTTTAAACCAACAAGTACATAGACTCATATCTTATTGGGTGACCTAATGATAGAAAGTCAACTTCTGGATACATCTTTAAGTTGGTCGAAGATGCAATATCTTAGAAGAGTAAGAAACAAAAAAAAATTTTACATCTTCCACTATGCATGTAGACTTTTTTTCTTGTTTTGCTTCTGCTACTCATTTTGTTTGGTTGAGGAATTTGTTTACAGGACTTCATATTGTTGACTCCATTGGCAGGACAATGAGGACTTCTGTGACAATAGCATTGTCGTTTTTCACTTGAACAACAACAAAACTACAAGTGGATAAAAGAACTTGGAATAAAATTAATTGGTTTTCAAATGTCTTGTTAAATATGGTATTACAATGGTGAAACACATTAATAGATATTCTATGTTGATCGACCCCTTAACCAAGGTATTAGAGCCCATCATTTTCAAGAATAATGGATTCGTAAGCAATTGTGACCAACAAGCATTTGAAAAAAAAATTGAAAACAAGTTTAAAACAAATGTATAGCATAAACACCAATTGTTAATGAATAGATTTATAAAAACATTGGAAAATGTTGAAAAACAACTTTGCTGGGGATCAAACTCAGAATCTCTAATTCCATAGACCAGTGCCTTATCCATTTGGCCACAGACTCTTTATGTGTTCTTTAAATGTGTTTGGATAGTTAATAGTTTAAAAATATTATGGTTCTTTTCTATGATGTTGAATTTAAATTTGTTATTAAATTTGATAGATTAATATAAGCTTTTGTTTATCCTTATTACTATTGGTAAAATGAATTTAATAAATTTATATATACATGTGTATATTTTAAAATTTAAATGTGAAATTAAAGCTCAGCATTCTTTGAATCACTTCACCGCTGATCAACACTATTTTGGAGTTAAGACGTTATGACAATAAAATGTGAAATTATAACTCAATATTGTTGGAATCACTAAGTAGGTGGTCAACACTATTTTGGAGTTGAAACTTTATGATATCTTCCCGTGTTATTTCTTTAGCTTTGAGGCACTTGAGAGAAATAAATTACTGACAAAAAAAATGATAGTAGGTTGTTGGATTACGATGACATCGTTTTTTTGCTACGTTCTACACGAATACTTGTTGAAGAAGCTGATGGTATTTGTAGCCATGGAAGGTGTTATATCGATAAGGATGTAACTACTGTTGTAATTCAATATCATTTAATTCATGTTGGATAGAGTCTTAATTAAGTGTTGCATTCTAGGATCATTTATTTAGTAGACGGACAAATTTAGGAAATGTGTTGTCAACCCGATAGTCGTTTTCAAAATGTTGTCTTTACAATTAATATCACACAATTGATTGTACCCAAATGGGAGAATGGGAGAATGTTAAAAATATTTTTGTGGGCTAAAATCAATCATAAATTTTAACTTTATAAAATGGGTTGACGTTGTAATGTGATCCATTTGAAGATGCTTAAGTTTGACAATAATAATGGGTTTTGATCATTAACTTTGATTTGAATAAAAAATTGTAAGTCTTAAATATAGGATCTATGATGGGGTTGTTGAAAGTATAATTCCTTGTGTTTAAGTAGTATGTTTCTCTGCACAAGGTGTGTCGAATTAGTTGTGTTAGGTGTGTCGAAACAATTGTTACACGCAAATTTAATTTAGATTTGATTTAGTTCTAAAATATGTATTTTGTGTTTTTATAATTTTGGACTTTTAGCTTAGAGAGAAAGCTAACACAAATCTAAAAATAGAGAGAGTAACCCATATTTTGAAAAAAGTTGTATTCATAGTATTTACAGTCAGCAAGTGAATAAGAAAGTTTTCCACGGTTTGTAGGCAGAGAGTTACTCTGCAGAATCCTAAATCTATTTTCTTCTTTATTTTTTTTCATTGTCATTGTATGGTGATAACAATCTTGTTCATCAAGATTGATAGAAATTCATCATAGATTTTGGTGGATTTCCAACATTTGGTACAGGAGCTCCGGTTGAGCGATCAGAGGAAGAAGAAGAAGAGAATCATGATGGCTATGAATCATCCAAATGGGCATTTTCCAGCAAGTCTTACAATTCTTAAAGAGGATAACTATTAGAATTTGTGCAAGCAGGTGAAGGTTGTATTTTGTTGTCAAGATCTTTGAGATCTTGTGAAATATGGATTAGAACCGTTTGAAGAAGACGCCTCGGAAGAAGAAGAAGAGGAATACAAAGAACTAAAGAATAAAAATTATAGATCTAATTTATTAATGTCTGAGTCCAGATAATTTCGAAAAGGTTAGTGATGTAGAATCTGCAAAAGAAGCCTGGGAGATTCTTAAGATATCTTTTAGAGGTGCATAAAAGGTGAAAGAGGTAAGGTTACTGATCAAAAAAATAGCAAGTGTACTATGTTGCCTCTTGCAGTAATAACAGGAAAATTCCTTGAATGTCGATCTCAAGAACTACATGTAAGTATCGAGTTCAATTCGTGGTTCAATTAAAAAAAAAACTTAAATTGGAGTTTTGATTTGCTAAAATTAAAATAATTATGAATAAAGTAAATAGATGAGGTGAACAGTTTTGACAGCTATGAGTAACATGCTAGGATAAAGTGTGTAATTTTCCCTGTAATAACCTTGAATCATTATTTCATCAACAAGTTATAAATACTTTATTACCATATCTTTAGTTTATCTTCCCTTTAATCATTCATCCTAAGTCTTATGTCCGTAGAAACTTACCGATGAAATTAAGCATTTTTATTGTCAAGAATATTCTGGTTACTATAGGGTATCCCTAGTCTTAGGTGATATCTACTATAGCATAGTCTCATAAAAGCATTAACAATGGCGGTCCAGCCTAATTGCTAATCATAAATCAAACCTTGTTTGTCCGACAGAGAAGGCATTATAAACATTAAGAGATTAAATCAATAATAAAAAACATTGTGATTGCAAATATAAAATTAAGTCATTGCGGAGTAAAATCAAGGACACCCCTAGCATTGGGGGGTTTAGCTACTCATATTGTTCAAAGAAAATAAAAGATAAATTTTAAAAATTACAAGTATTGGGGAGAACATTGGTCTTTAATTGCATATGTTCATGAAAATCTCCTTTCACCAAAACCCTTGTCTTTTCCAATCTTTTCTCGTGTAATTCTTTGCTGTCAAAAACTTCTCCTAATCCCTCTTCAAAAACTCATATAAATAGCAAACATTAACTAAGGTCGATTGGAAATACCCCAAAACACCCCCACAACTCAACACATGGAAGAAAATACAAAAATTCAGGAAATCAGCGTCACAAACTGACATGGTCGTGTCAGCCAACACGGGCACTTGTGTTACTCTTCTATCATTAAAAACAACTTCCCAGGCATCCTGACACGGGCAGTGTCAACTGACACGGGCACCCATGTCATGCCTCTGACTTTTGTTTTACTTGTGTTTACTGCCTGACACGGCCAGTGTCAGCTAACATGGGTGGTCATGTCAGGCCTCCTGAAGTGTGCAAAAAACTTTTCTAATTTCTTGCGATTTTTCGTGGTTTTCGCTCTGACTCTCTTGAATGCTTACCTGAATCTAAAAACATTAAATAAACACTACCAAAGCATAAAATGCGGAAAAGGAGAAATAAAGCGCTTAAAAATAATGACACAATTAACTAGAATTTATGGTATACAAAGGTATAAAAATCACTGATCAAACTTCCCTAAACTTAGATTGTTGCTTGACCTCAAGCAAAGAAGAAAAGAGCTCATGAATTGCACAATATACTGGTACTTATATGTGAGACTTCCGTTCACATTAGTCAAGAGGTAGTTTGTCTAGTATTTACATGAAGCGAAGAGTTTTTGTGAGAGCATTTTAAACATTAGCTTCCCTTTCAGATACCTCTCCAACTATGATTTGTACTTAAGTCTTTTTTATGATTTTCCTCATTTTTAATTTAGACAATCAAATTAAGGAAATGAGAATTATGATGATCATCACATGCACAAGACTAATCAAGAGTTTTTTTTGTTTAGGCACCAAATAAGCAAATCTTGCTACTTTTAATTCTCGATGAAATTTTCAAAACTTTGCAGTTTATATATTGTCCTTATTTGGACAACCTTTGGGGATCAACCTCCTTTGGTCTAAATAACTGGGTAAGGGTTACCCAACTTAGCGGGCCAATTTCCTTTTACGGACTTTTCATTATTTGGTGCCAAAATCATTTATTTCCCAACCAATCATACATGCATGTGAATCTAGATTATGCCCGACTGTTAAGATAAATTACTCAAGGAGTACTTCTCAGAATTTAAGAACTATGGTATAAATCTACACATTAGCCTCGTATAACTTTTTAGGGAACCTAGGGTGTTCAAACAAAACCCCTTTGTGTCACTATGAAAATGAAGAATTCTACAAGATGTTTTTAAACTACCAATCATATACATCTTGGCAGAATTATGAAAAATCAAGGAGTTGTTGCTCATATCTTGCTTAATGAAGAAAGAAGATGAAGATGAAGAATTATACAAGATGTTATTCAAACCATCAATCATACACATCTTGACAGAATTATTAAGAAGCAAGGAGTTGTTTCTCATAGCTTGCTCAACGATGAAGATGAATACAAGAAGACTACAAGATACTGCACTTAACTTAGATTATATTCATCTTTGTAGAAATATGTAAAACACAAGAGTTGTTGCTCAGATTGTGTCATTGCTTAAGATCTTCATATAAATTGTTTGTACACAAGAGTTGTTGCTCATAATTGTGTCAAATAATATGTACTTAAATTAAGAGTAATCTTTTTGATAAGAAGCACTCATGTAATCTCTAGAAAAACAATTCTATTTAGAATTGGTTGGTTCCTCAAGTGATCGAGTAAAGATCAAAAGACTTGAGAAGATTTTGACTGTTGTCATCATTGATGAAATCCTGGTAGCGAATTCTATTGGGTCAATGGTAGTCATATCTCAAAGGGGGATGAGTGAAGGTCAGCCTTCTGAGATCACAGATGAATATCATTGGAAGGAAATCTTAGTAGGAGATTCTGAGGGATCGGATTCTATTGGGTCAATGAACATTTTATCTGTTTTGGATCCTAGAACGCATCATTGGATGTTAGTCACTGGCGGTTTCATGTGCGATTGTAATCAGATTGGTTATAGTGGATTAAGTCCTTGAGCTCAAGGCGAAATCACCTTGGAAGGGTAGACTGGACTAGCTTGGGGATTTCTTAATTGAACCATGATATATCGTGTGTTCTTTACTTTTGCTTATGCTTTAGAGTTTATGTTTTCTTAACTTAATTAGAAGCATTAATTAGAAGTAACACTTAGAAGCATTGTTCAACGAATTATACTTAGAAGTGAAAGTTATCCAAGAAAGGAAACCCTGATTCAACCCCCCTCCCCTTTCTTGAATTTTCTTCATACCTTCAATTGGTATCAGAGCCAGATTTTGTTATTGATGGATATCAAACACCTAACAGTGTCAGAAAAAGATCCAGATAGTGTATGAAGAAATATTCTAGGGTGATATTTGTTCGATTTTCAACTATTGTCTAAAATCAGAACATTGAAGAACAAGCCTACAAGAAAATATTCATCAGATAAGAAGTTATATCTGTTGAATTCTTTTGATTAAGTTCCTTGAGAGTATGAGATGTTTTCAAGAAACGGATTAGTCCACCCTTGACCCTCTCATAAGATCTCATTATGAATCTTTTCAAAAGAAGAAATATTATTGTCTTTTGATTTTGATACATAGGAACTTCATGATGAAGCCTGTAGAAAAATGTCAGAAATCTTGAACAGGGAAATTCAAATTTCCCATGAATAATTTCTGAGTCAGAACATATGAAACCTATCTAATCAAGTAGACATGAGATCTTATGCAGAAGATCTAAACATTGGCTATGTCAAAAGAGGCTTTGCAAGTAGACATTGCTAAGGAAAGAACGCTCATTGACTCATAAGAAGTATGATCAAAGACTAACTCTAAATAAGTTAGCTCAGCATTGCAAGAACAAGATTGTCAGTCAAAATCGTCAGAGTTTGATGATATTTGTTTTAGAATAGATTATGCAATTTTTTCAAGGAATCAAAAATTCAGAAGACGCTAGGAAATGTTAGTTAATTTTCTCAAAGCACAAAACATCTCAGAAGTTCAGGAAATATTGATCTTTTGAAAAATAAGATTTTGTTCAAAGGAAGTTTGACAAACTTAATGATGTTCTGATAATAAAGGATCAGAATATCTGTACTCTGAGGATTATTCTCAAGAACTCAGACCATGATTCTAAACAGAAGAATGAAGAAATCATCTAAAGAGAAAATTGTTCCTAGTTCTCAAATTAGATATTAGAATTCAGAAGAAGGTTATTCTTCTCAAATTATAAAACTGAGAATACTCAAAGAAATAAGAGGAATCAATATGAAAATAATTCAGAACTTCTGAAATATTACTCTGAAGAAAGCATAAGAAGAAAGAAGCTGATCAGAAGCTCTATCAAAGATAATCTAAAGTCAAAACCAGAATGTAGAGCTCTCAGATAGAAGAATCACGGTGAAGATTTCAGAATCTCAAAGGTATGTTTTCTTTTATCTATAATCTATTAGAACTTCTGATAAAAATACCTCTACAAGTTAGAAGATGTTTTAAACAGAAGCATTCCAAATGTTAGTGCAACTCCAAGTTGTGAATTTTCTGGTTAAGTGAAAATCTCATGATCTGGAACATTCTCTCTTTCCAAGAGAAAAATATTTTAATTTATTCTCTGGATAACGTGAACACATAAGTTCTCTTGAGAATGAGCCAAAAATTTTACGAATGATGTATGTGATAATAACTTCTCATTTAAGCAACTATGTTTAATATTTTTCTATGTCAGTTCCGGTCTTCCTTTTCTAAATGTTGTTTCACTCAAAGTCTTATTTGGAACATATATGGTACTATGTTCTTTATGAAGACTGATTCACTCCATTCCCCTTCTTTGAAACTCATGTCCAGTGTCAATGATCTATGTCATTCTTACAGATTAGTACAATCTCTTTCACCCACTTATATATATATATATATATATATATATATATATATATATATATATATATATATATATATATATATATATATATATATATATATATATATATATATATTATCCTCTCACAAATCAATTCCTATCAAGACTCTTCTTCTCATTTGTTCAGCATGCCTCAACCAACCTTTCTTGGAAATGAATATCTTCTTGAGGTCATCATTGAAAAACAAATTGAACTTTCTTCTCTTGAAAGTAACATTGCTTTCAGCATCTTAGATGTACTCAATTCTCAGTAATGGACAAGATACTTCACTATGCTGAAGAAACCTGTTTACGTGAATCTTGTTAAAGAATTCTGGAAGCATGCTTATCTTGATTATGAAAATGGTTCTATTATTTTATATATCTTTGAAATTCCCATCACCATTACTCCCTTCTCAATCACTTTTTCCACTGGATGTGAAAATGTAGGTGTCACAGTTGACTATGTCAAGTCTAGGTTTGTGATGTCTAATAAATTTGATTCTCTTCATGACACATCATCAGGATATGAACCTATCAATCCTAAAAATCTCCTACCTATTCCCAAAGCCTGGTTCAAGCTTGGGTTGTCCAACTTTCTTCCCATAGGGGATAATCAAGACCTTCTGAGGTATGAGGACCAAGCATTCATCTATCTTCTGTTAAATGATACTCGTGTAAGCTTGCCATAGTCTATCTTCATATGTCTTTGGAAATCTATCTCTGAGTATAGGAATCGCATTAAGTCATACATTCCTTATGGACGATTTTTGTCTGAAATTATTTTCCAAGTGGGAATAGTGGATATGTTCAAAGAAATGATAGCAGAAGTTGGTCCAGAAAGTTGTCTTGAAGATTGCTTGTTAAAATCTAAGTGCGAGATTTTCATTATATGACTTGTCTCTTCAAAAGTATCATTTTTTTATTTCCTGATCATTTTATCTGATTAGTTCTTCATTTTTAACATGTATCTGTTGAATTGTCTTAATTAATGAAGTCTTTATTTTATGATAAATTGTTGTTTGTTAATTATGCACTATCATGAAATGACAAGCATTTAGGCATTATAAATTCATTAAAGTCTTAAACAAAACACTTATGTATATGTCTCTAGAGCATAGATTAGGTCTTAGACCTTTGATGTTTGTCAGTTACTTTATTCACATATTAGAAGATAACCTTTTAAAGTTTTTAACAATTTGATATTCCCTCATAAATGAAATCAACTAACCTTTTTTCCTTTCCCATACATCTATGCATCCTAGTCTACTCTATATACTCACAACCTGATTCAAAAATATCAATTGTCACTGATTTCTCTCTCTTATCGAATCTTAGGAGTTATTTTTTCCCTCCTGACCTTCCTCATTCATTTATCATTGAGTCTCCCAAGATTGATTACCTTACGTAAGGAAAATCATTTCTCTTGTCAAGTCACATCTTATTGTCTCTTTTTATACACCATGTCTGCCCTCTACCTCTCCTAACAAGTAATCTCTAGCAATTGATAACAATTGCCTTCTACCTCATTCTCTCTCTCTCTTTTTCATATTGACTTCAACAACTTCTCATGAAAATGATGATTTCTTGGAAGTTATCATTGAAAGACATCCAATACTTTTCGGTGCGAGTCTGGAATTCCATCTCAACATCCTCTTTCAAAACTGGAATCAATATCTTTACTTACTAAGAGGGCCCATTTATCCAAATCTTGTAAAGCCTTTTTGGAAAAATGCCTCTGTCAATTTCGGTGGTACCTAAATCTCCTCAAACATATATGGCTGGGATGTTTTCTTCACTACCGAATGCATTGTTAAGATAATGAATTGTCCATGCATAGGTATCGCGACTGGTCGTGTCTCTCTTGATAGCATCCCTGATGGTAACATCATTTCGATCTTTAAAGCATATTTTGAGTTCGACTCTACTAACCCTGATAGTCTTAATCCCATTGCCAAAGACTGGTTTCGCTTTATTCTGACAAATCTTTGTCCGTGCGAAACTAACAAAAATGTATTAACCAATAATGATAAGAATCTAATTTTTTGTCTGATCAAACTAATTCTAATTAATCTTCCTCAAGTCATCCTGAATCATCTCAAAAGGTCCATCACTTCCTCTAGAAATTTGAACAAAACCTCCATTCCCTATGGAAGAATCATGTCAGAAGTGTGTGTTCAAAATGAGATTTTAAGAATCCGTCGAAGGATTCCAGATGGTCCTAGTGATGCTTTGCATCAATAGGAGTGTGAGACGTTTGATGATCAGTAGTTCCCATAGGATTTTATATTGTAATTTGTTTAATTTTATCATCAATGCAACTATTTCTGATTAGCACTTATTGTTACTTTTGTTAACTTTTAATGTTTTTTATAAATAATTATCTTTTTGATGATGTAAAAAAGGGAGAGAAGTATAATAATTTTGATGAGCCTAAAGAAATACAAAAACTCATCATAATAATAAAATGATATAAAATGTGCATTTACCACTGACGTGTGTTTGTCTGTTTGATGATTAACTGAGGAACTCTGGACAGTTCACTAGGCATTCTAAGATAGGTCAAAATGAAAGAACTTTGTTAAAACTCTTAAGAATTGATTGTTCATGTAATCTAATATGTATACTCTATGAACATATGTTTAAGAATCAGATAGACCCAATAATGTTCAGAAGTTTAGAACCTTCTGAAAGTTAAAGTTATCTTGATTTTGGTATCATAATGTTCAGAAGATGTAAAATGTTTGAGAATGTGATATTCAGAACATAAGAACTTTATCAGAAGCATATCCTTCCCAAAATAACTGAGCAAATCAGAAGTTGAAGACTATCTGAAAATTCAATAAGAATAAGCTTTAATGAATTCAATATTTCAAGTGACTCCATTGGTATTAAGAGTCAAGACTCTAATGATCTCGATATCTGATCTATTGAAACCAAGGGGAGTTTTACTCAAATGGTTCAGAGTCAGGATATTCGATCTTCATCAAATCATTGACTCATAGGGAGCATCATAAAAAGGATAAGTATTGCTTACCTTTCTATTTTCACTTCTTCTGATTATAAGAACAAAATTGTGTCATCAAAATACATAGTTTTGTCATCATCAAAAAGGGGGAGATTGTAAGAACAAGATTGGTTCTGCAATATCATCTTTGAGTTTTGATGATAATAAATGAGTATGTTTGTATGAACAATTTTGATACTCTAATGTTTGTTATTGTTAAGTACTTAAGAAACATATTATGTTTCTGATGGATGGCATGGCTAAGACATTGGAAGTGAATTAATTTTGCTTCTATTCTACCCAAGTTATATTGAACATTAGCAAGATACTCCAGAAGGCTCTGATGTTTGTCTAAATAAACCAGTCAGAAGATCTGAAGACAAAAGTTTCTACTTACGTCCAGATGCTAAAGATTGAAGCTTCTAAGGACAACGTGCTCTAAAGAAGCCAGTCAGAAGATCTGAAGACAGAAGTTTCTACTTAAATCCAGATGCTAAAGACTCAAATTTCTAAAGACAGTGTGTTCCAAAGAAACAAAGTTATAAGATCTGAAGACAAAGTTTATACTGAAGTCCAGATGCTGAAGACTTATGTTTCTAATAACAAGGTTCTTAAAATGATTCTTAGAGAACCAAGTGCTAAAGATTCTGAAGACAAGTTCTAAAGATTCCAAAGACTTGAAGTTATAAAGAGTCAAGGTTATCTACAACGGGTTCTCAAGACCAAGTGTTGAAGACTCTAAAGACACAGTTCTTAAGACTCTGAAGACTTGAAGCTCTTCTAATCCAAAGTTCTCCACGACGGATTCTCCCGACCAAGTGCGGAAGACTCAGAAGATGCAATTTTGAAGACTCTAAATACTTGAAGTTATGAAGACCTTATGTTATGTTCCCGCTTCTAAACTCATGCTCGCAAAAGTCTATGAAGTGCAGAAGGAAAGAATATAACGCTAACATGGTACAATAATGCACAATACGGAAAATCCATATTCCACTACATCTCCACTAGCTTGAATTGTGGAAGAGATAAGGGCGTAGTTGTACTATTTGTAACAATTCAAATAGCCAACGACTCTATTTTACTTGGCTATATAAAGAAAGAATTGTATGTTCAAGCTGCTGGTTGCTATTAGCTACAAGTTGCTAGTCGCAAGTGGTTGTTGTTCAATGCTAAAATAAAAAGTTGTCATTATTGGAACACAACTAAAAAAGTTATGAGCCACTATAACAAATATAGGAACAACAGTTAGGAAAAATATGTTGAAGCTAATAAAATAAGATGAAAATGAAGAATTCTACAAGACGTTGTTCAAACTACCAATCATATACATCTTGGCAGAATTATGAAAAAGCAAGGAGTTGTTGCTCATATCTTTCTTAATGAAGAAAGAAGGTGAAGATGAAGAATTATGCAAGATATTATTCAAACTATCAATCATATACATCTTGACAGAATTATTAAGAAGCAAGGAGTTGTTTCTCAAAGCTTACCAACGATGAAGATGAAGACAAGAAGACTACAAGATACTGCACTTAACTTAGATTATATTTATCTTTGTAGAAATATGTAAAACACAAGAGTTGTTTCTCAGATTGTGTTATTGCTTAAGATCTTCATGTAAATCATTTGTACACAAGAGTTATTGCTCAGAATTGTGTCAAATAATATGTACTTAAATTAAGAGTAATCTTCTTGATAAGAAGCACTCATGTAATCTCTAGAAAAACAATTCTATTTAGAATTGGTTGGTTCCTAAAGTGATCGAGTAAAGATCAGAAGACTTGAGAAGACTTTGACCGCTGTCATCATAGATGAAATCCTGGTAGCAAATTCTATTGGGTCAATGGTAGTCATATCTCAAAGGGGACTGAGTGAAGGTTAGCCTTCTGAGATCACTGATGGATATCATTAGAAGAAAATCCTAGTAGGAGATTCTGAGGGATCAGATTTTATTGGGTCAATAAATGTCTTATCCGTTTTGGATCCCAGAACGCGTCATTGGGTATTAGTCATTGGCGGTTGCACGTGCGATTGTAATTAGATTGGTTATAATGGATTAAGTCCTTGAGTTCAAGGTGAAATCACCTTGGAAGGGTGGACTAGACTAGCTTGGGGGTTTATCAAGTGAACCATGATATATCGTGTGTTCTTTACTTTTGCTTATGCTTTAGAGTTTATGTTTTCTTAACTTAATTAGAAGCATTAATAAGAAGTAACACTCAGAAGCATTGTTTAACGAATAATACTTAGAAGTGAAAGTTATCCAAGAAAGGAATCCCCAATTCAACCCTCCCTTTATTGAATTTTCTTCACACCTTCAAAAATATTCCACATAGCTCGTATATCAGCGTCGTTCTTCCGCTCATGGTTGATGAACTCAAGCTTCCCATCTTTGTCAATAGATGGCGACCGGTACTCGATCTTCACAACTTTGCAATTGTCGCCATAAGGTAGCAGGTCCTGCAATATGTATTGCAAATATTCAAGAGGGGTGTACTCGGTGAACTTAAATTCATGTGATGGTATATTGTCTGTAAAGTGGACATTTCCAACATGTCATTTGATGTTCATTTGGTTTTTGGTGTTTTGGTATGAAACAATATGCCAAGTAAGCTTATTTTATAAGATTAATGCACGCTCTCATACGTCCTTGCTATCAGATGACCCATCTCAGGGAAGCCTGTCCATTTTTCCTCTGGTGCAAATCCACTGACGCAAGGTACTAGCGTGCCATAAATTTGTTCAACTTTTTCATTAGTCCCGAGCACACATTTGTATAAATCTATATTGCTCATTAACTCTCTGATAAGAGTATCTTAGACAATATGGTGATGCTCTTCTCCGTTATCGACCCAACCCAAAACAGCTCCAAAACCACAGTTATCTTCACCCCTGACATTGACGATCGGTTCAATGTACTTGTTCATAAAAATTATCATCTCCTAGATAAATGGTACTTTTGGTGGAGTCGATGTAGGATATGGTTTTCTAATACGGACTCCTTTGAAAACACTTTTATGACATTTTAGAGTAGGTGAATTGGAAAAAACTTTGTCAACATGTTCAAAATAGGAAGGACTCCTCGTTGTTGAATTGTCGCCCGGTGTTGGTTTCAACTTCTTAGGTGCCCCTTTATTTTTTTACTGGGTTAGAGGATGGTTTAAGTCTGTGGCCTTCTAGAATGTAATCTTCCTCGATTTCTCTTTGATGTGGAGTTTGGTGGCGTCATTGACTTTCAAAAATATTTCTTGTATCACTTCCAATTCAGTCAATATGGAGATACATGATTTATCGTCTTTCATTTTACTGTCACCTTCAAAATTGAGTCTCTTCCAATGATTAGAGACCTTTTCCATACGTATCGGGCAATTAAATTTCATCTTCTTAGATATGACACTAGCACAGGGGAGTCTGTATGTTTTCACAATTGTGCAACTAAACTTTGAGTTGTCGGAACATACATTAGAAAATTGTTTGGCTTCGTGAAAAATATAATTCAGAGTTGATCGAGAGATGTTACCGAACAACTGAGAATATAAGGTGTTGTCTTTGTTTCTTATTATGCTGGTTTAGTATAATATAGTTCACAGAATCCCATTTTGTAATCAAATCACCCTTGTTATTTCCTAGTCAATTTTTTAGACATGCATGAGCATACTCAACTCGATTTGTTGTTGTATTTTCGAGGTGCATAACCTGATTGACCCAGGCACAAACAATCTTCTCCTTTACCTTATCCAATATTATGCTTTCAATATATTTCAATAGATCGAGATAGCTCATGCAAACCTTCTTGAAATGTAAAATAGCATCAGCGTATAAGTCTTTTGTAGATGCATTTATTATAACATTCCATATATTCATTACTTTCTCCTTAATAACACTCGCCTTGACCAGTTTTCCTTTTTCACCTACAAATTGTTTTGTCTTTACTGTGGGTTTAACCCGACTTCTTATATTTTTAGTAATGTGGTACCTACAAAGTAGTGCATAAGAAGTGGGAAATATCGTTGCAACCGAATTCATTAAAGTTGTATCTCGGTCGGTAACAATGACTTTCAGCATATCTTCTTGGTCCTTCAACATTAACCGACAAACCTCCCATGCAAAATTGTCCTCTTTTTCGCACTCTAGAAATGCAAAACCAACTGAATACGTCTTCTCAGTCGACGTAACACCAAAAATTTCCAACAATGGAAGTTTGTACTTGTTGATCTTATATGTTGAATCAATTATGAGCATGGTGGGAAACATATTGAACAATTTAATAGAATCAGAATGAGTCTAATAAATATCTCTTACTGTTTCCCCATTTTCACATCTTCGGTGCCTACAAATTTAATTGTTTTCATCTAGAAGTTTCAAGAATTGTTGCATTTCGGTTCGATCCCCCATAAGTGCTAATTTGGATAAATAGCCCTATTGTACATTTACTTGATATTCGATGTATTCTCGGGTCTTTGCGCTTCAAGGTTACAAGTATGTTTTTGGACGGTACCAAATTAAATGTCATGTCGAAAACATATGTCTTCTCATCTGGAAGGAGTCGACATGCAATTGGATGACCGACTAACCTTAGACTTAAATCATGATTGTGTAAACCACGTATCACATTAAATCTCTATTTCTTATTTGCCAACAGATAACCATGCAACTTAAATGTACATTCACATTTCCTTGAACCGGTGTCATCGCGTTACAATTTCTAGGTCCGACGCATATATTTCCCACTTCTTTTGCATGTCAAAGTCATAAATTCACATCTATTTGTACCATTATCGGACCTTCCGATCACAACATTAAACCCTAGTTTGGTGGCCTCTGTACGAATCCACTGCAGCATGTCTTCACGTAATTCAAACTCTTCTTCAATTTCAAAATTGTCACGGATATCTACCGACTTAGATACTGGAGGAGATACGTGAGGTGAAATAACTTGAGACACATTACATTTAGGAATATTATCGGAATGCACCATATTTAATGTGATAAAAAAACATTAAACTAATTAACATACAATTTCTGGAAAAAAATAACCACAAACAGAAACCAGAATTACATTTCCGATAAGTTCAACTACTATTCAAAATTATATTTTCGGTATAAGCATAACCTTTTTCAAGATGAAAAGCAGATTAATGTGAAAAATGGAGATTGAAATGAATAAGCTTTACCTTAAATTCTACTTCCCTGAACTCTTTTTGATACGATGAACCACAAGAATGAAGATTTATAGTGAAAAAATAGATTGAAAATAGAAGGTTTTTTAGAGGGTTTATGGAAAGATGAAAAAATGATTTTGATCATCCTTATCCATGCTGATTAATATTTTAAGTAATATGCACTTTTCATAATACCGGAAGTATATTTCCGATAATATATAAAATGATAAGGTGACTGAAAATTCAATCTTCCCGCTATACAAATTGAAAATATAATACCAGTTACAATCGAAATTATAATTTCGATTCTGTTTTTTCCTTTTGAATAAAGGGGAATCACATTTGGTCTGTTTGTATATGGTGCGTGGTGTTTACTGAAAATATATTTGAGTTTTAAGGAGTATTTTGGAAATTACATAGAATTTTTATTTTTACTTTAGAATGGAAAAAGAAATTCTTTTGAACTAAGGACCTGTTTGAATCAATTTTGCTTTTCACTTTTTAAAATATGTTTTATAAAACTGTTTTAAAAAAGTGTTTTTAAGAAAACTATTAAAATACTTGTTTGGTAATATAACTTTTCAAACTGTTTTTAAAATGAGAAAATAAAAAAATTCATTTGGTCAATTATTTTTAAAAACAGATTTAGAGATGAAAAATTAAAAAATCTATTTGGTAATCAAATTTTCAAAAATTAGTTTTTAATTAATATAAAAATGAAATACTTTTATTAATTAATAATTAAAATTTTAATGGCTTATATTTAAATATACAAATCTACAATTTTATTCCTAAATAAAATCGAGATAGAAACTTTTTATGTTTAAATATATAATTTAATTATTTTTTAGATTCGAGTTAATAGTTTATTCACACAAAAGATTTCGTCATCAAAGTACCACAGTGTATATCAACATCTCAAATATTCATATCAAATCAAACCAATATAAGAATTCAGAAAATAACCACTAAAATTCCAAATTGTTTGTATGAAAATCTAAAAGAAAGATAATTAGTTCACTTAATTGGTGTATCCACATCTCATCTCTAATATGATTTCTCTCCATTATCATTTCAGTTGCACTTTCATTAGATAACCTTGTTAAGTTGTCGACATTGGAACTTGTTCCTTCTATGATAGGACCTTCATGCATCTCCTCAAATTCGATAGGATCCATTTCTTCTCATATCTTAAACAATTCGTCAGATAAATTCCACTTGCGTATGTAATTAAAAAAAGCACAACACGTAATAACTATAAATCGTTGTCTAAAAGGTTTATAAGGAGGCATCAACTTTAAAATAAGAAATCTATTTTTCATAGCTCTTCCGGACTTATGGGTTTTCTACTTTGACCTCTATATTCTTGTGCATGATACGTTTCACCCCTATAAGAGGGAAGAAAACCTCCAATATATGGATACCCAGAATCAACGAGATAAAAGAAACCTACATCAAATAAAATATATGTTAGCTCAACTTTGTTAATTTCATCGAACATGATTTTATGTTTATATTATGACTTACCACTTGGTGGCCAAGGAAATCCAGCATTTTGATTTGTAATGACATCCAAAAGAATCTTTGAATCATGTGCACTTCCTTCCCATCCCGAATATACATATCTAAACATCATGTTAAAATCACAAGCCCACCTGACATTTTGTGTGATTGTTGTCTTTTCTATCTCTACATAAAATTTGTTTAAAATTTGTTTTTCCGCGGGAACCGATACACTTATATGTGTACCATCAATTGCGCCTATGCAGTTCTTTAAGATATAATCCAAATAATATGTATAAGTAAACCATAACCAAATTATGTTGAAATAAAGATACAACTATAATAGAAATAATAAGAATTTTGTTCATACCTTAAACCAAGGATACTACTTTGAATTATTTTTAATTCTCTCAGGCAACTCTTTGGATTCTTGCTTTATTAGTTCCTTTCCGAATCGACACACCACCATTAATACCTCCTTGAAATTGCGTAAGATTGTTTCAGTGGAATGTTGAAAGTGGTTTGAAGCAACTTTATGATGAACATTATGACCAATTATGAATAAAAATGTAACAACCTTATCTTCAAGAAGCACATCTCTTGAGTCACCTAAGTAGTTCTTCTCCCTCATTACAGAAACTCACAAAACATTATTTCTTCATTCGAAATAAATCAAAACAACTTGTTCCAGATCCATTTAATACTTCAGCAACAAACTCACGACCAGTCAATGAAGATGTCAAAACCATTGTTTTGTTAAAGTATTTCTGGTGACATTCATAAATCATACTATGAAAGAGAAATTCTGCAAATTCGTCATCACTTTCATCAGAAGTAGAATCATCACTTTTATCAATATCAATTCTAGTTAGAATTTGCCATACAATTTAATAACAAAACTTTAAGAATGAGATATTCAATAAAAAGGAAATAAAAGGTTTATAATAACATAACTATAAAATTCAGAACAGTGCCTAAAAACACAAACAATTGTCAGCAAATAGAGCAAAGTACACAATCATAAAAACCATAAACAAAATACTAAGATAAGTATGTCTCATCACTATCACCATAAATTCAAGGAAGATTTTAAGTCTAAGTACCCATCCACGTTTCCTCTCAAGAGACATGACGATGAACACTTCTCTCCAATCAAGATTCATAAACTTTTCCAAAGCTTTTCCATATACATCATGTGCAATGTCTTCCATCTCATTCAGCGCCGCCACACACTTAGTAAGAGAACAGTCTGATGTTACACGTGAAGTAGCCTCCACACTCCTATCCCTGTAACTCTCAGCTTTTGCCAAAGATGCTTTAGCCCATGCTGAAAGTGTCTCACCCATCATATGTGATGTAGACTCTTTCTTGGATCGTACTTGAATTTGTTTCTTTCCACTACGAGTGACATGCTCCACTTCATGTAGATCATCATCTGAACTATCATTTTCACGTACATGATTCGCACTCCTATTGTTAAGGTATTGATTGTCAAGCTCATTTTCTTCATCTGTATTTGGTGGGTCTTGGGTAGATGAGTGATGAAGTACTCCAGTTACATTATTTTTGTTGAATATGATTTCCAACAACTTATAATGATCACACCCTTTCTTTTGAAACTGAGAAGCTTTATCATGTACCTAAAATAATATAAGCATATTATTAAAACCAACAAATAAAAATTCCAGAACATGCATGAGAATAGTCAAAAACCACTGGATTTAATAGAATGCCAGAACAAGCAAATGTCAAATCAAATATTTTAGTAACAAACAGTAAAATACAAGGGTTTAAATATACAACACCCCTGTATAAAATCAAATTAACTAACTATATTTTATAATATATAGATTTAAATTAAAATTGATAATATGAATCATAAAGTAGAAACCTACATCAAGTATGTTAGATATCGGAATATTCCATATCATGTAAATAGAATATTCTGTAAGTAATTAGGATATCATGTAAATAGGAAATAAAATATTATGAAATTATTATAGAATATTATGTAATTACTATGGCATTTATGCCTCCTATTATATATAATGAGCTCCGATGTGTAATTCAAACACACGGATTCAATCCAATCTTCCTCTTGTTCTCTCATTATTCAACATGGTATCTAGAGCCTAACAAGAGGCAACCCTAATCCGTGCTTTCCCGGTAGATCCACTATCTATCGGCGCCATTTTTTTTTCTTCGGTAACCGTGCTTCATCTCCGGTTTCCGATATTCCTTCTCAGATCTTCCTTTTTTTTTTTTGGTCACTTCTCTCACCATTTTTGGAATCCATGGCCGCCGTTCCCCCTCCAAGGGTTGAGGCCCCTATTTTCACAAGTTATATCACTACTCCTCTTGCCGTTGACAAATTGGACGGTACTAACTATGATTCTTGGGCTTCCGACGTCAAGTTATGGCTCCGGGGACAGGCCTATGAAGATCACCTCACTACGAAGGCTGACTCGGTGGCTGCCACTGATAGTGCTCGTTGGAAGAAAATTGATGTTCAACTCTGCAGTCTCATTAAGTCGACTATTAGTCCATCCTTGAAACAGATCTTTCGTTCTCATGAGACTTGCGAATCTGTTTGGGCACAGGCTAAGATCCTTTATACCAATGATACACAACGCTTATATGGAGTGTGTCAAAATTTGCAGAATATTATTTCCCCTCGTCACCTGGATGGTTCTATGGCTGAATACTTGGGTCGTGTTCAAGGTCTTCTTCATGATTTCAATGAATTATTGCCCCCAGCTGCTACCACTGCTAAGGAA
The DNA here is from genome assembly GCA_948472305.1 of Vicia faba. Taxonomy (NCBI): domain Eukaryota; kingdom Viridiplantae; phylum Streptophyta; class Magnoliopsida; order Fabales; family Fabaceae; genus Vicia; species Vicia faba. The sequence goes on along the minus strand of OX451736.1, from coordinate 913,610,102 downwards.
CTTGAACAACGTCGATCCTTCTTCATGCTTCTAGCTCTGTATGGCCTACCTCCAGAGTATTCGTCTGTTCGCGATCAGATATTGGGGTCTCCTACAATCCCCACTCTGGATACTGCATGGTCTACTTTGCTACGTGTCCCAGCAAAACCATCATCTGACGGAGGAGTCCCACCCACACCAGTTGATTCATCTGCTTTGGTTTTTCAAGGAGGTAATCGTGCTCCGGGTGGTGATCGTGGCCACTTTCAGAAGACTGGAAAGCCTCGTCCTAAGTGTGATCATTGTCATAAGCTTGGCCACACTATCGATCGGTGTTATGCTTTACATGGACGTCCCTCTCCTCGGACTGCCCACGTTGCCCAGACCGCTCCACCTCCACAGGCTGCTACTCCGACTGATTCTGCCACCTCACCTGCTATCTTTAACGACTTTATCAAGTGGTATGAGGAGCGTCAGGCCGCTAGTTCCACTGCATCTGTTGCGCACACGGGTAATTCTTTTGCTGGTCTTTCTCACTCCACATCTCTTGGCCCATGGATCCTTGATTCAGGCGCCACTGATCACATTACTGGTAATAAATCTCTTTTTTCTTCATTCTCTACTTCTGCTTTATTACCCTTTGTCACATTAGCAAATGGCTCCCAAACTCAATCTCAGGGTACTGGTACTATCCACCTTTTTCCCTCGCTCTCCATTACTAATGTTCTTTATGTACCCGGATCTCCGTTTAACTTATTGTCTCTAAGTCGTTTGACTCGATCTCTTGATTGTACTATCTCATTCACCAAAGATTCTTTTTTCTTGCAGGACCGGAGTTCGAGACGGATGATTGGCACCGGATGTGAGTCTAATGGTCTTTATCTTCTTCAACCATCTGCACATGTTGGTTCCGTGGTGGATTCTCCCCTCCTGGTTCATGCTCAGTTAGGACATCCAAGTCTTGCAAAGTTACAAAAGTTGGTGCTCAACCTTTCCAAGTTATCTACGTTATCTTGCGAGTCTTGTCAATTAGGAAAACATGTTCGTAGTTCTTTTCCGAGTCGTGTCAATCGTCGTTCTAAGTCTCCGTTTGCTCTAGTTCATTCGGATGTTTGGGGTCCTAGTCGCATTGTTTCCACTTTAGGGTCTAAGTATTTTGTTACCTTCATTGATGATTATTCTCGATGTACCTGGTTATTTTTAATGGAAAATCGATCGGAGTTATTTGCTATTTTTCAAACATTTTATAATGAAATCAAAAATCAGTTTGGTATATCCATTAGTACTTTGCACAGTGACAATGCTCGAGAATATTTATCTACTCAATTTCAAACTTTTATGGCTACTAACGGTATGCTTCATCAAACGTCTTGTGCTCACACACCACAACAAAACGGAGTCGCTGAACGTAAAAATAGACACCTAGTTGAAACCACTAGGACACTCTTACTTCACAATAATGTTCCTCAACATTTTTGGGGTGATGCTGTCCTTACGGCTTGTTATCTCATAAATAGGATGTCATCATCTGTCCTCAACAACCAGATCCCTCACTCTATTCTATTTCCTCACCAGTCTCTTCACCCATTACAGCCTAGAGTCTTTGGGTCTACATGTTTTGTCCATAATGTTAGTCCCGGGCTAGACAAACTCTCAGCTCGTTCTCATAAGTGTGTGTTCTTAGGCTATACAAGATCTCAAAAGGGATATAAGTGTTACTCCTCGTCTCTTCGTCGATATTTCGTCTCTGCTGATGTCACATTCTTTGAGTCAGTCCCTTACTTTGGGACGTCTACAGGGTCTGAGTCCCTATCACCCATGTTTTCTTCATCTCCCACTACTGCCCCACCAAACGTAGTTCTGTCTCCTTTACCAGCCAATCCACCCCCATTAGCTCCTTTGCAGGTTTATCGGCGTCGACCACGGCCACCTCCACTACCATCAACTAATGCAGAAATCACCATAGACTCCCCTCCGGATCCAACTCCTTCGTCCCCTCCGGTCCTGCCCCCTGAGACTGATCTCCCAATTGCACTTCGCAAAGGTATACGTTCCACTCGTAATCCATCTCCTCATTATGTTAATTTGTCTTATCATCGCTTGTCTTCTTTGCATTATGCTTGTATTTCCTCTTTGTCTTCTGTGTCTATTCCCAAGACTGTAGGTGATGCTTTATCTCACCCTGGCTGGAAACAAGCTATGCTTGATGAGATGTGTGCTCTTCAGAACAGTGGCACGTGGGACCTTGTTCCTCTTCCTCTTGGAAAATCTGTTGTAGGTTGCAGGTGGGTTTTCACAGTCAAAGTTGGTCCTGATGGACAAGTTGATCGTCTCAAGGCACGTTTAGTGGCCAAAGGTTATACACAGTTGTTTGGCCTAGATTATGGTGACACCTTCTCTCCCGTGGCTAAAATGGCCTCGGTTCGATTATTTCTCTCTATGGCAGCTATTCGCCACTGGCCCCTTTACCAGCTTGACATCAAGAACGCATTCCTCCATGGTGATTTGTGTGAGGAAGTTTATATGGAGCAACCTCCTGGGTTTGTTGCTCAGGGGGAGTCTTCTGGACTAGTTTGTCGTCTTCATAAGTCTTTGTATGGACTTAAGCAATCTCCTAGGGCTTGGTTTGAGAGATTTAGCACTGTTATTCAAGAGTTTGGTATGACGCGATGTGAAGCTGATCATTCAGTGTTTTATCGTCACTCAGTTGTTGGGTGTATTTACTTAATTGTGTATGTGGACGACATTGTCATTACAGGTAATGATCATCATGGAATCACACAGGTAAAACAACACCTTTGTCATCATTTCCAGACAAAAGACCTCGGCAGACTTCGTTATTTCTTGGGCATAGAGATTGCCCAATCCAAACAGGGAATTGTGATTTCACAAAGGAAGTATGCTATGGATATTTTGGAGGAGACATGTCTGTTAAATTCCAAGCCAGTTGACACTCCGATGGATCCCAATGCTAAACTTATGCCAGCTCAGGGGGAGCCACTCTCCGATCCTGGAAAATATAGAAGATTAGTTGGAAAACTGAATTACCTCACTGTTACTCGCCCAGATATTTCATTTCCTGTTAGTGTGGTAAGTCAATTTCTTAACTCTCCTTGTGAAGGGCATTGGGAAGCTGTGATTCGCATCTTGAAATATATTAAAGGAGCTCCAGGAAAAGGCTTACTCTATGAAGACAAGGGACACACTCGAGTTGTAGGATACTCAGATGCAGATTGGGCAGGTTCTCCTTTTGATAGGAGATCCACCTCAGGTTATTGTGTTTTCTTGGGTGGTAACTTAATTTCCTGGAAGAGTAAGAAACAAAGTGTAGTGGCAAGGTCAAGTGCGGAAGCAGAATATCGAGACATGGCAACAACAACCTGTGAGCTTGTATGGCTTAAACAATTGCTTCACGACCTGAGATTCGGGGATGTTTCACAAATGACACTTATTTGTGACAATCAGGCAGCTCTGCATATTGCATCAAATCCAGTGTTCCATGAGAGAACCAAACACATTGAGATTGATTGTCATTTCATCAGAGAGAAGATTTTATCTAGAGATGTCAGCACTAGTTTTGTCAATTCAAATGATCAGTTAGCTGACGTTTTCACTAAGCCTTTGAGAGGTCCTCGAATTAATTATATTTGTAACAAGCTTGGTGCATATGATATATATGCTCCAGCTTGAGGGGGAGTGTTAGATATCGGAATATTTCATATTATGTAAATAGAATATTCTGTAAGTAATTAGGATATCATGTAAATAGGAAATAAAATATTATGGAATTATTATAGAATATTATGTAATTACTATGGCATTTATGCCTCCTATTATATATAATGAGCTCCGATGTGTAATTCAAACACACGGATTCAATCCAACCTTCCTCTTGTTCTCTCATTATTCAACAAAGTAGAAGATCAGGTATCAACGAATTAAAATTGATATATAAGTAGTGGTTAAGCAATATGGGTCAGATAAAAGCTTTCTAGGCTTAGCATTTTCACCAATACAATTTAGTTGACTTTGCTAATGCTTGCTGGACATACAAAGAGTTTATAAATGATATTTAGACTAGGCAATATTGGTGGCCAGAGGTAAAACTAATTTGTACTGGCATTGTATTCCCTCATACTCTTATATATATTTAACTGCAGATGTTTTATGGGTCCTATGATACCGCAAAAGGTTTCTTATGCTATGAGAGAGTGGTGGAGTACATAGTTTTAAATTGCGGTTGCTGATGTGGTAGCCTCCGCAACAGCATCGGACCGCAATTGCGGTGTGATTTAAAATCACGGATATAGCCGCAATAATACTATAATACTGAAAATTTTGATCATGACAACTTATCCAACTTGTGATAGTATGATATTATGAATAATAAGCAACCGACCATAGAATCTAGAAATATGAGCTTTTCTCTTATTCAGTGTTACATGTATGTGTGAGTTTGAGAAATTGGAAGTGCATGTATCTGGAGCACAAAGAAAAGTGTGATGTGGCATTCTAATAAGTGGATGTGAAAGTCAAAAAGTTAATGAAGGGTAAAAGTAATGTAGTGAAATCATATTGTATGAGAAAAAATGAAGTGTTTTACATAAGATTGTTACTATCTAGGTGCTTCAAGTTGTCTATTAAGTTGGTGATGTTTTTTATTTCTACATTTCAATTATGTTTGTTTCTTTTATTACTACTTATGTAAGTGCTCAAGTTGTTGATGTTGGTTTGCTTGTGAGATTTGCTACAACATACTACGAATTACGTCACCGAATGGAAATTGATACTTGGTCAATTTGCTACAACATACTACAACATTTTTTTACTCCTAAATCATTGAACAAAAAATTTTATTCTACTCTGAAACATCATTTCTAAAATATAATTTACTCAAAATTATTCAACACAAAAATGTTCTTATTATCATTTTAGCATGTAAATTCTACTTGATCTAAAATTATTAATTCAGTTTCATAGATGCGTAAATTAAACAGAATCAATTCGTATCAAATTAGGTTAATCCAACAAAATTTTAAACAAATAACTGAGTTCAAGAAAATGAAAAAAAAAAAATATGAAAAATTATTCAAGTTTACATATCAGAGTCAGTAAAAGTATTCATATAAATTGTACTAGATCTCAACTTAAATTAGGTTAATCAACCTAAATATTTTGACCTAACAATTCAAGATGAAGAAACTATGAATGAAAAAGTGAAAATACCAACCTAAACGTTCGAATCGAAAATTGTAGAGAAGAAATCGATGATCACAAAAGATGAATTGAAGACGATTGAGCGGAAAATTGAAGATCGCACAAGTTTCCCATTGCGTGTTTGTGAAAGAAGACCGTGAAGATTTTGTTCGAGAGAGAAAGATAAAGTGAAAATGAAAACATCGAGTTTTCAGCGTGTTTCAATATTTCAAATTTTTTTTGTAAATTTAAAAAACTAAAATTGAGAAATTGAAAATGAAAACACGTTTCAGCTATTTCACTTTTTTAGTTTTTAGAAGTAAAAAACACAACAGTATTTAAAAATTTTATTTTAGAAATAGTATATCAAATTAGTTTTGTTTTTTTTATCCCATGCATCCCGACACAGATAGTGTCAACTGACACAGACCTCTGACTTTTGTTTTGTTTGTGTTGTCTATCTGACATGGCTAGTGTCAGTTGATACGAGCGGCCGTATCAGACCTTCTGAAGTGTGCATAAATTTTTTCTGATTTCTTGTGATTTTTTAAGGTTTTCGTTTCGATTTTTCTTGAATGCTTACCTGAACTTAAAAACATTAAAGAGACACAACCAAAGCATAAAATGTAGGAAAAATGGAAATTTAGCGCTTAAAAACAATGACACAATTAACTAGAATTAACAGTAAACAAAGGTTTAAAAATCACTGATCAAATTCCTCCAAACTTAAATCGTTACTTGACCTCAAGCAAAGAAGAAAAGAGCTCATGAAATGCACAGTATACTGGTACTTATACGCGAGACTTTCGTTCACATTGATCAAGAGGTAGTTCGTCTGGTATTCACATGATGCAAAGAGTTTTTGTGAGAACATTTTAAACCTGGGCTTCCCTTTTGGACATCTCTCCAACTATGTTTTGTACTTAAGTCTTTTTTCGATTTTCCTCCTTTTTCATTCGGACAATCAAATTAAGGCAATGAGAATTATGATGACCATCACATGCACAAGACTAATCAAGAATCTTTTTTGTTTAGGAACCAAATAAATAACTCTTTCTACTTTTAATTCCCGACAAAATTTTCAAAACTTTGCAGTTTATATATTGTCTTTATTTGGACGACCTTTGGGTCAAACTCCTTTGGACTAAATAACTGGGTGAGGGTTACCCAACTTAGCGAATCGATTGCCTTTTACCGTATTTTCATCATTTGGTGCCAAAATTATTTATTTCTCAACCAATTATACATGCATGTGAATCTAGATTATACCCGACTGTCAAGATAAATTACTCAATGAGTACTTCTCAGGATTCAAGAACTATGGTACAAATCTACATATTAGACTCGTATCACTTTTTAGGGAACCTAGGATGTTCAAACAAAACCCGTTTTGTCACATTTTCCTAACTTCCTATCCTCAAACAAGTATCCCTTTATCTCTATATATTATTCCCTGTCTTTTTGAAATACAAGCTCTTGTGCAAAACAAAACAAAAATCGGTCAATATTCAGGGAGAACTTCGAAGTGCAGTTTTACAAAGCAAATAACCTAAAACAAATAAAAAGAAAAACAATAATCCCCCCCACCCAAACTTGAACTAAACATCGGCCTCAATGTTTTAGAACAAGAACGAGAAGGGTGACTCATAGAGAACCTTACTGGGGAGGTGGAAGGTAATGTGACACCAACTGTTGCCTCATAGATTGCACTTGTAAGACCTTGTTTATTACCTGATGACGAAATAAAACAAACAACAAAAAGAAGAAGAAAAAAACTAAGTCATTAAAAGTGTGGGTTGGCTTCCACATAGCGCTACGTTTAACGTCGCATGACTCGACGGTTCATAACTCATGTTAGGTGGCTTATATGACACAAAGAATATATCTTTTTTTTTGTTTGGTAGTAATCTCATGAACTTAAAGTATTGATGATGTTGCTTCAAAATCATTTTTATTTTGATTTTATTGATCAAGGCATAAATGACATCCAATGCTTTGTCAATTTCTTGTCTTTCATCTGCCTTGTTGTGAAAATAGTTTTTAGGGATACACTTTTGTTGAAGATTTTCTTGTTGGATATCCACATCTTCACAAATTGTTAAATTTTTAGTCACATCCAAAACTAGATCATCTTCGAGTTGCCTTATTTCTTCTTCCCCATATTTCTTGTTTACCTCAAATTCTTATATTCTTACTGCATCTTTTTCATCTATGTTATGTATTTTTCTTCTGATTTCACATCTTGTTCTTTTAACTCTAACTTTCGCCAAATAAACCTATCTGGATAAAAGTTAGCTTCCTTACATTCATTCATAAGAATTCTTACCTCCCACTCATATGCATTAAAAAATTTAGTCGCCTCTTTCAAAGTGAATCCTGAATCAGGCGACCAACATGCAGGAGGTATATGTGACAATGTATCGAAATAATACATGACTACAAAACTCAGACACTTTATTAGTAGCAAAGTATAGAAGAATTCATGAAGCAAACATAATCTAACTTTTTTCTTCTTTTTTTATAATAAAATAAAATTCAAATTATAAAAAAAAAACTAGAAAAAAAAGTTTAGTTGACGAGCAATAAAATTTCAATTGAACTAAAATTAGAACTCTATATTTTGGCAGTCCCCAGCAACGGCGCCAAAAACTTGATCAGAAAAATAGCAAGTGTATTATTTTGCCTCTTGTAGTAATAACAAGAAAATTTCCCAAATGTCGATCTCAAGGTTTGCGTATAAGTATCGAGTTCAATTAAACAAAAACTTAAATTGGGGTTTTGATTTGCTAAAATTAAAATAATTGCGAATAAATTAAATAGATGGAGTGAACAGTTTTGACAGATACGAGTAACATGCTAGGGTAAAGTGTGTAATTTTCCCTGTAACAACCTTGAATCCTTATTTCATCAACACATTTTAAATACTCAATTACCAGATATTTAGTTTATTTTACCCTAAGTACTTAGTGAGAAAACCTTTAATCATTCATCCTAATCTCTATGTCCATAGAAACTTATCAATGAAATTAAGCATTTTTATTATCAAGAATATTCTAGTTACTATAGGGTATCCCTAGTTCTAGGTGATATCTACTATAGCATAATCTTATAAAAGCATTAACAATGGCGGTCCAACCTAATTATTAATCATAAATCAAACCCTGTTTGTCCGACAGAGAGGGCATTAGAAACATTAAGATATTAAATCAATAATGAAAAACATTGTGATTACAAATATAAAATCAAGTCATTACAGAGTCAAATAAAGGACACCCCCTAGCATTGAGGGGTTTAGCTACTCATATTTTTCAAAGAAAACAAAAGATAAATCGTAAACATCACAAGTAATGGGGAGAAATTTGAACTGTAATCGCTTATGTTCATGAAAATCTCCTTCATCGAAACTCTTGTCTTCTCAAATCTTTTCTCGTGTAATTATTTGCAGTCAAAAAAGTCTCCTAATTAATCTTCAAAAACTCATATAAATAGCAAATATTCACTAAAATTGGTGGGAAATACCCCAAAACACCCGCACAGCTCAACACATGGAAAAAAAATATAAAAATTCAAGAAATCAGCGTCACAAGCTAACACGGTCGTGTCAACAAACACGGGCACATGTGTTACTCTTCTGCCATTAAATTTTGGTTTTTTAGTCCCAAGCATCCTAACACGGGCAGTGTCAGCTGACACAGGTGCCAGTGTCTGGCTGCTGACTTTTGTTTTGCTTATGTTGCCTTCCTGACACGGGCGGCCGTGTCAGGCCTTATGAAGTGTGCAAAAAACTTATCTGAATTCTTGCGATTTTTCATGGTTTTCGCTCCAATTCTTCTTGAATGCTTACTTGAACCTAAAAAAATTAAAGAGACACAACCAAACCATAAAATGCAGAAAAAATGAAATAAAATGCTTAAAAATAATGGCACAATTAACTGGAATTAATAGTAAACAAAGGTATAAAAACTATTGATCAGTTACAAACTCACAAAAGAATGTATGAATTGCTTCGGATGGAAGATAGTGAGAGCATATTTGATTTCTTCACTAGGGTTATGAAACTAGTAAATACAATCAAAGTTTATGGATAAACGCTAATAATAAGAGCATTTATTTCAAACGTCTTAATATCTTTGGCTCCAAAGTTCGACGATGTGGTAGTCTCCATATAAGAGTTGAAGGACATGTCAACTTTGTCCAAAAAAGAGCTTCAAGGGACGCTTGAATCTCATGAATAAAGAATGACTGAAAGAGCTGCAGGAAAGTATAAGAGTGATGTGACTTTGCAGGCTCAATCAGCAAAAGATAAGAAAGGAAAAGGAAAGTGGTTTGACAACAAGGGTAGAAGATGCTACAACAATTCGACTGGTAGAGGAAACCAACACAAAGAAAACATGTTGAATCAGAGAAGACCATATAAAGGCAAACAAAGAGGTGGTGTTTCAAATAGAGAAAGAGGTGGTGGTCGAAAGCCTGATAAGAGTCACATTCAGTGTTTCAATTGTCGAAAGTATGATCACTATTCTAGTAATTGTCCAGAAAAGAGAAAGAATCAAGAAAGTGATGCAAAATTCGCAAAACATGAAGAAAAAAAAGAGATGATGTTGATGGTACTTAGATTCAGGATGCTCATCACACATGTCTAGAAGGAAAGATTGGTTTGTCAACATAAAATCCTCAATGAAGAACACAGTGAAATTGGCAAATGGAAATACCCTAGAAGCTGCAAGTATTGGTGATGTTATGATTATGAGAAAAGATGGCAAGAGGACAGTAATTTCTAATGTGTTATACATACCAGGTATGAAGAGCAACTTGCTCAGTATAGGGCAGTTGGTCAAAAAGAATTACAAAGTGTGGGTCAAAGACAAGATGATGAGAGTCATCGATGCAAATGGAAGGTTAATCTTGAAGGCTCTCATGTCTCAAAATAGAACCTTCAAGATTGAACTTAATATGATGAAGCAAAAGTGCTTTTTGACTGTAGCTAGCAGAGATGAATGGATATGTCACTATCAACTAAGCCATCTAAACTTCAGAGACATCAGAGATTTGAAAAGAAGAAATATGGTTTCAGGGTCGCCAGAAATTGACATTCCAAATGAGGTGTGTGAGCAATGTGTGTAGGCGAAGCAGCACAATAACAACTTCAACAAGGATGCATGAAGAAAGTCGAAGGCTATTCTTGAAATCATATACTTTGTTGTGTGTGGAACGATCCAGGTGGATTCGAATAGGGGAAAAATACTTTGTTACATTCATAGATGATTTTAGTCGTAAATTATGGACTTACCTGATCAAGAAGAAAAGTGAAGTGATCGAGGTATTTGCCAGGTTTAAGTCTATGGTCGAAAGACAAAGTGGTCAAAAGCTCAAAGTTTTGAGAACTAATGATGGTGGAGATTATGTGTCAAAAGACTTAGACAAATTATGTGAAAAGGAATGAATTATGCATGAGGTGGTGTCACCCTGCACTCCACAACAGAATGGAACTGCAGAAAGAAAGAATTGAACCATCATGAATATGGTGAGAAGTATGTTGAAAGGAAAGAATTTACCTAAGAGTTTTGGGGTGAAGTTGTGTCGACTGCAACATACATATTGAACTGATGTCCGACGAAGAAGCTAGAAAGAATTACTCCATAAGAATGTTGGCCTGGTGTAAAGCCTAGCTTGATTTATTTGAAGGTATTTGGATCTATTGCAAATAGACATGTTCCATATCAGTTGAGAAGAAAACTTGATGACAAGTCGAGTCAGATAATCCTAGTAGGATATCATTCAACATGAGCTTACAAGTTGTTCGACCCAGTGAATAAGTAGATTGTGATCAGCAGTGATGTGATCATAGATGAGCTTAAGGAATGGGATTGGATAGAACATGTCAAGAAAGATTCAGTAATAATCTTATTCGAAGAACCAACAATTAAAGTTGAAAGAGAAGTTCGACAAGAGGAAGTTATAGATCAACCAGGACCAAGCAGACCTCAGAGAACAAGACACATTCCTGTAAGGTTGCAAGATTGTGTTATTACATAAGATGATAGGGTTGATAATGAAGGTGAGCTGGTATATTAAGCTTTCTATGCAGATGTTGAACCTGTCAATGCAAGTGAAGCATTGAAATATTCGAAGTGAGTGAAAGCAATGAATGAATAAGTGAAGTCTATCGAAGATAACAACACTTGGTCACTTGTCGAATTACCTCAAGGCAAGAAGGCAATTGATGTCAAATAGGTATACAAGGTGAATTTGAATCCCAAAGGGGAAGTAACTCGACACAAAGCAAGTCTTGTGGCGAAAGGATTTCTTCAGAAAGATGGAATCGACTTCTATGCAGTTTTTGCACATGTGCCTAGGATTAAAACAATCAGGTTGGTTGTTGGTCTAGCAGAAACGAAGTTGGCACATATGTCAGATGGACGTGAAGTGTGTATTCCTGAATGGACCCTTATGAAGAAGTCTATGTTGCACAACCATTTGGGCTTGGAAAGCATGGCGAAGAGAGAAAGGTGTACAGGTTGCATAAAGCCATGTATGGATTGAAACAAGCGCCAAGAGCTTGGAATAAGAAATTGATGGTTTTCTAAGAGGGGGGGGGGGGGGGTTGTGAAGTGCACAACTGAACATGGAGTATATATAAGAAGAAGCAATATTGAATTGCTTATACTATGTCTTTATGTCGATGGCTTATTAATAATAGATAGCTGCAAGAAAGAGATCGAAGACTTCAAATGTGATCTCAACAAGGAATTCAAAATCTTTGATTTGGGTGACATTTCATATTTCCTTGGCATTAAACTCTACAAGAGCAGTAAAGGCTTGATGATGCATCAAAGAAGATATGCAGGAGAAATTCTCAAGAGATTTGAGATGAAAGAATGCAACTCGACATCGACACCTACTGAACCAAGGTTGCAACTGTCGAAAGTTTCAGAAGAAGATAATGTCGACCTAACCCAATACAGAAGACTTATTGGGTCATTACGATATCCTTGTCACACAAGGCCTGACTTAGCATACAGTGTAGGTATGGTGAGTAGATTCATGCAAAAGCCAAAGGTATCTCACCTAGCAGCGGTGAAGAGGATATTGAGATATCTGAAAGGAACTCTTGACTATGTCATTTTATTTCCTGCAACTGATAAAGGAAAATAATGCAAGTTAGTTGAATAGACTAATTCAAGTTAGTGTAGTGATGATGAGGATTGAAAATCCACAACAATATATGTGTTCATGCTAGATGGTGCACCAGTTGTTTGGAGTTTGGGAAAAGAACCAGTAGTGGCATTATCATCGTGTGAAGTAGAGTACATAGTTGCTTCTCTTTATGCATGTCAAGCAACATGGATGGTGGACTTAGTCGAAGAGATTTCAGGTAAAAAGATCTTGGAGCAATTACTATAAAAATCGATAACATGTCAGTTATCAACCTGGCGAAGGATCCAGTAGCACATGGTTGAAGCAAGCATATCGAAATAAGGTTCCACTATCTTCGAGAGTAGGTAGCAGATGGAAAGATGAACTTGGAACACTGCAAAATTGAGAATCAGATTGCAGACATCATGACGAAGGGTGTGCAGGTCGAAATATTCAGAAGACTAAGAACTATGATGAATATAGATAGCTTAGATACAATGAATAAGGTGGTGTGTTGAAAGTATAATTCCTTGTGTCGAAGCAAGATGTTGCTCGGCACAAGGTGTGTCGAATTAGTTGTGTTAGGTGTGTTGAAGCAGTTGCTACACACAAATTTGATTTAGATTTGATTTAGTTTCAAAATAGGTATTTTGGGCTTTTATAGTTTTGGATTTTTAGCTTTGGAAGCAAACTAACCTAAATCTATAAATAGAGGGAGTAACCCCTATTTTGAAAAAAGTTGTATTCACGGTATTTACAGTCATCAAGTGAATAAGAAAGTTTTCCATAATTTTAGACGGAGAGTTACTCTGCAGAAATTCTAAATCTTTTTTCTTCTTTATTTTTTTTCCATTGTCATTATGTGGTGATAACAATCTTGTTTATCAAAATTGTAGAAATTTATCATAGACTTTGATGGATTTCTAAGAAAGATTAAAAAAAATATTATCTTATAAATAAATAGGTTAAGTCTTCTTTGCTGTCAAAATGAAATAAATTTGTTTGAGGTTTGCCTCCATTGAAAATCATAAATATTGAAGGATGTGATCAGGCAAAAAAAATCAATTTAATACTTTAATTATTTTGAAGAATTGATTATCATAACTTTAACAAATAAGTATATTATAATATCATGTAATATCCATTCTAATTTTAACGTAATTGTGAGATGTTTGAGAAAGACAGAAAAAAATTTTTTTAAGTTAGAATTAGCTAACTCTACTCTTTATAAATAAGGGATATCATAAACTATTTTAATATAAATCTTTTAAATGATGTCTTAAACTTAAATTTCTATAATTAAAAAAGCTAAAATAGATCAATTCAAATGATCCCCCAATTACCTATGTTTAAACACAACGACACTTTTGATAGTATATTTCATTTTATAGATATTGATAAAAGTAATGTTTAAAAATCGAACCAATAGATAAATCAGTGAGAATACTGAATCACTTGTTTATTGATCGACCTATTAAATTATTGGTTGAATCGCATGATTAAAACAGATTAAATCCCATAATTCGATTGAATAGACTAATCTTTATAACAAAATTATATATTTATTAAATCGGTTGAACAAGATGACTCGGTCTTTAAAAAAATATTATAACACCTATAAAACTTCAAAATTTCAAAATATCATAATTTCAAATGTTCATTCTTTAAATTCAAATTCTAAATATAATCATTACTTACAACAAAATATTACAAATTTAAATAATTTTTAAATCATGTTTAATTACAAATAAGAGAAAGTTGTTCCAAATAAATTTTGAATAAAGTCTACTAATATTTTTTAAATTATAAAAATGGTGTCATTTTATCCGGAAAAAAAAAATTATACATTTGACCTCCCAATTTTTCAAAACTTTTGATTCACCGATTTTAATTAGTTTTCACCGATTCAATAATATACTTGGTTCAACAATCAAACTAAATAATTAATCTATCTGAATCTCAATTCAACTAGTCCAACTGACCAACTCAGTCCAATTTTTAAAACACTCTTTAAAAGCAAACACGTTTATCGGTGTGTTTCAAATTTTAAGGACGGGATATAAAACTAAACATAAAACGCAAGATATATTCTTTATAACATCCACATAAAGATATATTTAGATCTTATTTGGGCAGAAATGAATAGTCACGTGCTAGTCTGATACCAAGCAATAAAAACCGAACAAGTTGGGAAGACGTGGTTAGTTCAATCTGCATTTTCCTTGATATTGTTTCATACGCTCACGGTTTCACTTAGTTAAAAATGAAAATAGTTTAGGTCTAATAAGGGAATTTTTTTTAGCAATAATCATGTTTTGAAAAAAAAAATTAAATAATCTTGTTTTAAAAAAAATTACACAAATAATCATATTTTAGAATACATTTAAATAGAGGAACCAACTCAAATGGCGTATGCTCTTACTTGTTGGCCTTAGACGCCATCTAACTTGGCGTATACACTTATTTTATGTCATGTGAGATAGCGCATATACTATAATATGGAGAAGAGGCGTCATCTAAGATAGCTCCTACATGCAAGTGTGTTTTCTATAAATAAAACACATATTTCTCTATCATGTTTCACACTTTCTCACATTCTCTTCTCATTTTCTCTCTGTTTTTTGCATCATGACATCTCCTATGATTTTTACCAGAGATGAGTACGTTATTTTCTCGACCACCAAATATCCGAATAAAATGAAATTTTGGCACATTCATTCCATGGAGCGTCTGAAGAGAGAGAGTTGATGTGATGGCTAGAGAGAGACATCGAAGCTGGGGAACAAATTAGAAGGATCTAGAGAAGAAGAACAACCACCTTACTTGTAACTGGAAGACCTCAATCTTGGTCGGCAGAAGTCAAAACAGATAGAGACGTAATGGTGATGATGCATGGCTCAGATGAAATTATTTTGTCGGTTGTAATTTCTTAGATGTTTTATCGTGTTGTTGATGTTATATTTATATGTTGTATTTTATCATAATGGTGGTTGTTGCACCTCAAAATTTTCCCTCTCATTTCTCAAGAATTTCCTCACAAGATCTTCCATGATTCAAGTTTGCAGTAGTGATACATCAATTTAGGTTTGGATTGGCACAAGGGCAAAATGGTCAAAATACACGCTGAAAAGTCAAACTTTGACTTTTGGATCAAAATCAAATTTTCAAGAATCACATTTCATCAAGACATGTTAGAATATGAAGTTGGTTCATCAAGAAAATCAAAAGTCAAAATTACTTTGAAAAAGTCAAAGTTCTAAACACTTTGAAAATTTTCTAAGTGTTAAGAAAACATGATAAGTTCAGAACTTCTGGCCAGATTTTCATCATGATGCAAGATGATTCAGGAAGAACTTCTAACACAAGAGTTGTAGACCTCAATGAGATCTAAAACATTGCAGGACAGAACTCCTCCTAGAAATGCAGGGATTTCAAGTTATAAATCCTTGAAGACACGTCCATGAAACTAAAACACTTAGTAAATTCTAAACATTTCCATGTCAGAATTTGGTTAGAACTTTTAGGCCTGTTTTCACGTAGGTTCAATCAGAGTTTGCAAAGGTGATTCAAAGAGGGATTACAAAGCATGTTACAAGCTTTCTAAAAAGTCTGAGAACTCCTTCAGATCATGCTGGAGCAGGGAGAATCAAAGATCAGAAGTTGGACATTTGTTCTTAATCTAAGTTACGTTTATGCTGAACTTCTGATCCAGTTCCAAGCTAGGCTGCATAGTCTCATGTTACAGGCCTTCTTGATTGTTAAATCTCATCATTATTTAATGCTCACACCAACTTTTGAGTCTTTATCCCAGTGTTTAAGCCTTTATCCAAAAGGTCTTCCCACGTGTGGCATAAAAGTACCACTACTGTCCTTGAAAAGTAACCTTTTGTACAAAGTTTATTTTGAGCCCATACTTTACTTTGTTTTTGAGTGTACTTCCTCATAAATCATTCCTACAAACTCAGATTAAGCATGATTAAAGCTACAAACCCCTACCTTGCCTTGAAATCATGCTTGTCAAAACTTGCTTAAAAAATAAGTCAACGATCCATAACACATGATGGTTGTACTCTTAACTTCTCCAAGCTTTGTCTATAAATTAAATTTCATTTGCAAACTGAAAAAGAGGGAAAGGATTGAAAAAAAGCCCTGAAACCATGCTGAAAATTCCCAAGAACCTGAAACTGCAGCACAAACACAAAACCTGCTAGTTTTTAGTTTTTGCATCCAAACTCTAATTTTCCTTGTGCATTTCTTGGCCAAATCATCCATACGGTTTCTGATATACACGTAGAAGCTTTCCCAACTTCTGTTTTCAAACTGAAATACAGTCTTCACCACTCTCCATTTCAAAAAATCAAAACTTTACATCTTGACTGCTCCAGAGCATTCCAACCATCCACAACTCAAGTTAAGGTTTGCTTTAACTTTCTGAGAACTTGAAGAAGTTGAACAGAACATCACAACAATTTGAACCAGGCTCTAACAATCTCCAGCTGCAAGGTAAGTTTCTTCTGATTTTCATCTCATTACTTAGGCATTGTCAAGCTTGCAATTTCAAAGACATAATGTAGATATCATGGCTCTGAATTTATACATATTTATAAATTTCATTTATATGGCCTAAGTAGAGAAAATTCCAGATCAGAACTTCTTGAGAAAATTAGGATTCAAAATTAGGATTAGAAAAATTCATGTTTGCTTCTGGTTTACAGTTTTGATGCTTTGTATTTCTGAAACCATGATGAAATTTGTCATAACTTCTATGCTTGTATTTTCCATTTTTGTTGAGAAATGACTAAGTTGCAGATACTCTGGCTGACACGAAGAAGGAATTGAAGTTCATCATCAGAACTTACTTTGTAATATATGTTTATGTTTTTGCTTCTAATACCAGATGTATAGCCACCCTAGTGGTAGAGAGCGCACACATAAGGCATTAGTGTTAAGGGTCCTGGGTTCTAGCCCCAGAGGCATCTTTTGTGTTTATTTCTTAACATTTTTACTCCATTATTTGTCAAACAAGATTCCTGGATTAGAACTTCTAGATAAACCCCCTCCTAGTTGTTTGTCAAAATAGTACTCCTGGACCAGAACTTCTAGACAGTTCTATTCAACGGCATTGTCATCTCACTTACCCACAATCATAACTTCTAGCCTTCTAGTAACACTAGAACTTCTAGGTTTCCAGTTGCATCAGAACTTCTAGGCTCTCTCAACAACCAGAACTTCTAGCCTTCCAGTAACATTAGAACTTCTAGGTTTCCAACTGCATCAGAATTTCTAGGCTTTCCTTTGTTCCTAGCAACCCCGTAATTTTAGTGTGTCCGGATCCAGAGCTTCTGACTTTCTCCTTTTTTGCTAACATTTTCTTTCTAATTTGCAGCGCGCCTGAGTCAGAACTTTTGCTCTCTCTTATTTCTTTTCTTTCAGCAACATGCTGACCCTAACTCTTATTCTCTTATTATTTCTATCATCACTTTTATTTTCATTAATCAAAAACACCAAAAATACTTTATATTCATATACTTTGCTTTATTTATTTTAAAACAAAAATACTAAAAACATTTCCTTAAGCAAATTTATTTCTTCTCTTAACAAAAACAAAACAAATCTATTTTACATTGAAATTCTTGTACATTATTTCAATATGGTTGTAATAGATAATTAGGACTTTAATTTCTTGCAATCCCCATTTGTAAATTTGTACACCCCATCCCTAAGTGACTGCAATGGCGTAGGATATTTACTTTCTGCAATTTATCGCTTTCATATAAATGCTAGTAAAGTAGGATTTGTATGGGAAGATAAAATCAATCTTAGAAAACATTAATTCAAGATAAACCAAGTATGAAATACAAACACTTTCACACTTGCATCTCTAGGGTTAACTCCACTTGTTGCCTTATGGAAAATGGTCATGTTATGCATGTGAGGCGTCTTAGCAAAAACAATAAAAAAATACAAGATCATAGTCCCTCGATGACGCTTCGAATGTTTCCTTACAAATGATCTTAGTTCCTCAAGAGAAATGCTAAGATATCTCACAACATTTCTATCATGATTATACGATGACCCACGCTCGTCCCTTTACATCCAAAGATAAGGCTTCGTACCAATCAATGGTAAGATAGCAACATCTAAAGGAGGAGGAAAAGAATAAAGACTTTTGAGTAGGTAGAAACGTTCTTAGTTGCTTGCTAATCTTCAAACATAAACACCTTTTAAATGCACCAACACTTTCCATGAAATATTTTCAAAAGCCCAACACTTTGTATACATTATTATAGAGACGAGAATCATTACAAAGTTAGCCTAAAACAAAGGCACTTTTTCAAAATAATTTCAAAACCCATCCCAAAGCACATTTTCAAACAAAAGTAATGATCTGGCAAGAACTAAGAGCCCGTGGATAACTATGGATGAAAAGGGTTCTAAAACCTTCCCTTTTCATAATCTACCCCCCCCCCCCTCGAACTCAAGAAAATAATCTCAAATATCTTTCCTGTTCTTTTCAACATTTCCTTTATTGGATAAAAGAAAAGTCGGTGGTGACTCTTGCTATCCGGAATAAATGCAATCAAACGCAAAATACCCAAGTCATTTCTCCCACCGCGTTACAGTGGTGATATGTTTTTATTTGTTGTTTGTGTATGGTTTGTTGTAATAAATGCTCTTAATGAAAAAAAGTTACATTTAGATCTTAAAAAGTGTAGATAGTTTATATACAATTTTTATGTTGGCGAGCTTGTAGCACGAGTGGGACAATTTTTTTCCATTGTGTCCGACCTGACGGCATAAACCATACTTTCTTTCTAGCTTGTCAAGGGGGTCTATTTCAGTTGTGATACACTTACTTTTGGGACGACCCTTTGTATTCCTTCGCATTTGATCGTTGTGCCATACTATTTCCCCTTCGTATACAGCTAATAATCAGGTTTCACTACCACTGGAAAGTCACTGTTGTATACGTTGAGCAAGGTTTCAGACTTGTAAATGGGAGATAGAAGTAGTAATGCATCTTTATGAGTATACGTACATTCCGCAATGACATGAGAGCAAGGCATACGAAAGGCTTGAAATTTTCCATAATTGCACATACGAGATGGTAGTATAACCTTATAATCTTGTCTTGACAGCCCCTCGTTGTGGTCGATTGTCTCTTTGACAATGAAGTTGTGGCTATATCGGTCGAACCTTGTAACAAGATGGGTGTTGGCTTTGGAACCTTCTGTCTTAATATATTTCATGCAACTTTTACTTCATAGTTGTCCCGATTGTAAGACCGCGTTCCATATTTCACCTCTTTTTGCAAACAACGAAGTCATCCTAAAATATGTTGATTTCTCCAAAGCAGTTACTTGGAGGTTTCATATGTATTTGGATACACCGTTCATTGATTCAATAAGAATTGTTGTCATGTGGCCCCATCGTTGTACATTGTTGTATTACCTTGTCCATTTCTCCACTAGAATATTATCAATCTACCTACTTGCATCCAGATTTGATAATCTGATCTCGTTGCGATAATGTTTGAATGAAGGTTGTGTTAATGCATACCCCGTGTTCATAAATGTTTTCCTAAGAGCCATGTATTTGATCTCCCTTGTGAAATTTTATAAGATATGTCTAATGCAGTAGACATACGTAAAAGGAGGGTCATGCCAACCATTTGCAGGATTATTGTATGCACTCTCAATAGATGTGTTGTAACTGGTTTTAAACTTGAGAGTCGTCACCCTTAATTTTTATGCTAAGGAAGGGAGTATAAAGGATAACCCTAAAAGTTAGAGATTCTAGGATTTTTTGACTCGGTTCTAGATGAAGGGAATGTGTTAGGCACCCTTCATCTACCTTGTTTGCAAGCATACTAGGGTTAGAAGTGCGGCTTTTAGGAAATAGATGTTGTTCTTTCTCTTGCCAGTAAAAAGGATTGATCCATCTTTTTGACTAACGACTCTACAGGATTTTTGATTAAAGATTATGTCATAACCGTTGTCACTTAATTGACTTATGGACAACAAGTTATGCGTTAATCCTTCTACCAACAGAACATTAGTTATAGAAGGAAGGTTACCGTTTCCAATTGTTCCAGAACCAATAATCTTTCCTTTTTTATTTCCTCCAAATTTGACATCTCCTCCAGATTTAAGTTCCAGACTTTGGAACATATACTTTCTTACCATCATATGTCGCGAGCATCCAGAGTCTAGGTACCAGGACTGGTGTTTCAACGGAGCTGTTAAGGACATCTCTTTTGGTTCTGAATCAGAGTCTGAGTCATCACCATCTGCTGTGGTAGCCATAACGCTAGATTAACGTGTTAGAACATAGTTTGATTCTACAACCCTTGATTAGAGTTTTGATGATAACAAAATACAAAGAATAAATTATTTCAAAGATATATACAAAGAATAAGTATGCTCCTTAAAACTATGTTTTGTATATGTAGAAGTTCTGATAGAATCAGCATCAGAATGGAATCAGCATCAGAAGATCAGCAACCTGTGCTACACACTGAAGCTACCAGATTATACGCTGAAGCTTGATGACCAGAATCTGCGCCTAAACAAATACACTTTGACTCTGATCAAAGACATCTTTACCAAGTCATCAACACTCTGAAGCGTTATCAGCAGATACATCAAAGAAGACTCTGAAGCGTTACTGGTTATTCAAGACAGAATTAAATGCTAACGGCTTTCTTCAGACAAAGATCTTCTACAAAAGGAAAGTGCATTATTATCATTAAACCTGCTTTATGGATAATGTATCCTTGCTTGCCTATATAAACAGGTCTGCTTGTGAAAAGAAGCATGTACGTACGCACTCAAAATTTGCCAAGCTATCCAAACCACGCATATTCAAAGCTTTAGAAAATTCATTTTATTCCAAGCCTATTCTGTGTAATTATCATTATTGTGATATACAGTTTTGTAAGAAAACAACAACACACTTGTTCAATTCATTTGTAAAATAAGTTCCTTGAGATTAACCGGATTGTGGTTATACTCAAGAAGACTTTAACAGTTGTTAAAGTAGCTGTTGTAATCCTTTGAGAATAGTGGATTAAGACCTCGTTGGAGAGAGGCGAAATCACCTTGACGGATGGACTGGAGTAGTTTGAGATCAAACGAACCAGGATAAAAATACTGTGTTGTTAAGCCTTTTGTTTTAAGTTTTACAATTCAACCCCCCCTTCTTGTGTTTTTCACATCTTCAATTGGCATCAGAGCGCCTGGTTCTGAGCTTTAACACTTAACCGTGTCAGTACAAGATCCAGCGTCAGAAAAACACAATGGCAGGACCAAGTCAAAACATCAGCAATGACAATAATGAAGAAAGGGACAGATTCAGTGGAAAACCTCAAGTCTTTGATGGAGAAAACTTTGACTACTGGAAAGACAGAATTGAGAGTTTCTTTCTGGCCCATGATGCTGATCTGTGGGACATAGTGACTGATGGATACACGCACCCATTAGATGGACGTGGTCAGAAGATTGACAGGGAAATGATGTCTGATCAGCAAAAGCGTGAGTTCAGAAATCATCACAAGGCCATAACAATTCTTCTCAGCGCCATCTCATATTCAGAATATGAGAAAATATCAAACAGAGAAACTGCTAAGAATATGTTTGATTCTCTGAGAATGACGCATGAAGGCAACATTAAAGTCAAAGAAATAAAAGCCCTTATGCTCATTCAGAAGTATGAGGCATTCAAGATGGAAGATAGTGAATCAATAAAAGCTATGTTTTCAAGATTTCAAATTCTTTTTGCTGGTCTAAAAGTTCTTGACAAAGTATATTCCACTGTTGATCACGTTAATAAGATCATCAGAAGCTTTCCAAAACAGTGGAGGCTAATGGTTACAGCGCTTAAACTAGCCAAGGATCTCAACAAAATCTCTCTGGAGGAACTTGTCAGCTCCCTCAGAAGTCACGAGATAGAGCTAGAAGCAGATGAACCTCAAAAGCAAGGTAAGCCATTAGCTTTAAAATCTAACAGAAAATCTGACTCCAAAGTTTTGCAGGTTGTGGAAGAAACCTCTGATGGATCCTCATCAGAAGAAGATGAATTGTATCTTCTCTCCAGAAGGGTGAACCAACTGTGGAAGCAGAGGCAAAGGAAGTTCAGGAATCCCAGAAGATCGGAAAATTAGAATGAATCTTCCTCCAGATACATAAGGTCAGAATCCTCCTCTAGACATAAAAGATTTGAAGGCTCTTCAGGATATAGAAAGCCAAACAACAAAGACATCATCTGCTATGAGTGTAACGAGCAAGGGCACTACAAAAGTGATTGCCCAAAGCTTCAGAAGGAGAAGCCCAAAAAGAAGTTTGGCAAGGAAAAGAAGAAAAGTCTCATGGCTACATGGGATGATTCTGATACATCTGAAGCTGACTCAGAATCAGATGATGAAAGAGCAAACATAGCTCTCATGGAAAACGTCTCTGAAGACAGTGAAGCTTCTGGTTCAGATTCATAATCAGATACAGAAGAGGTATTCCCTGACTTTACTATCAACTTTACTAAGGCTGAACTAGCTAAAAGCCTTAATGAGATTTTGGAAAGGTATCAGCAGATCAGAGTCAAATTCAGAAACCTGAAAAGGAATCTTACTTCTGACTCTGATAAAACTGAGAGTCTCAAATTGGAGAATTCTGAGTTAAAAGATAGAATTTCAAAACTAGAAAACCAAGTATAAAACTCTCAGAAGGAAACAATCTCTGAAACTCCCAGCAATGCTGATGAGATCATCAAAGAGTATGATCACAGCTTTCAAAAGTTTATGGCTTAAAACATAGACAGAAGCAAAATGGCTTCAATAATCTATGGAGTTAGTAGAAATGGAAGAAAAGGGATAGGATATCAAGGTAAGGTTCCTACACCAAAAAATGCCATGGATTTGGTTATAAAACGTAATCCAATTGATTCACACTTTATATATGGACACACACATGACATAAAATATATAAGTAGTGATTATTCTGTCAAACCAAAATTCAACCAGAGTTTTGGTAAAACTAACAAATCAGGACCCAAGAAAATGTGGGTACCTAAGGATAAAATAATACATGTGGCAGATATCTTTAGCAGCAAAGAAAGGACACCAGTCATGGTACCTGGACTCTGGCTGCTCACGACACATGACAGGAAGAAGGTATATGTTCCAAAGCCTGGAACTTAAGCCTGGAGGCCACGTAGGCTTTGGAGGCAATCAGAGGTGAAATATTATTGGCTCTGGAACAATAGGTAATGGAAATCTTCCCTCTATTAATAATGTTTTATTAGTTGATGGATTAATGCATAATCTGTTATCCATAAGTCAATTAAGTGATAACGGTTATGATATAATCTTCAATCAAAATTCATGCAAAGCTGTTAGTCAGAAAGATGGGACTGTCCTATTTAATGGAAAGAGGAAAAACAACATTTATAAAATCAAACTTTTTGAACTGAAAAGTCAGAATGTAAAATGTCTTCTGTCCATTAACAACGAGCAATGGATCTGGCACAGAAGATTGGGACATGTTAGTATGAGAAGAATATCTCAGATTAACAAACTCAATCTGGTCAGAGGACTTCCTAACTTGAAGTTCAATTCAGATGCTCTGTGTGAAGCATGTCAGAAAGGCAAGTTTGCAAAACCTGCTTTCAAATCCAAAAACGTTGTTTCCACCTCTAAGCCATTAGAACTTCTGCACATTGACTTATTTGGACCAGTAAAAACTGCTTCAGTCAGTGGCAAGAAGTATGGGTTAGTAACCGTAGATGACTATAGCAGATGGACATGGGTAAAGTTCTTAAGGCACAAGGACGAGTCACACTCTGTTTTTTACCTTCTGCAACCAAGTTCAGAATGAAAAGGATCTTAGAATCGTCAAAGTCAGAAGTGATCATGGTGGAGAAATTGAAAATAAAGATTTTGAGTTATTCTTTAATGAAAAAGGCATTTTGCTTGATTTCTCTTGTCCTAGAACTCCCCAGCAAAATGGAGTTGTAGAACGAAAGAACAGAACATTGCAAGAAATGGCCAGAACCATGATCAACGAGACTAACGTTGCTAAGATCTTTTAGGCAGAAGCAATAAACACAGTGTGTTACATTCATAAAAGAATCTCCATAAGACATATTCTGGAAAAGACTCCATATGAATCGTGGAAGAACAGAAAGCCCAACATTTCTTATTTTCACCCATTTGGATGTACATGTTTTATTCTGAATACAAAAAATTATTTGAACAAGTTTGACTCTAAAGAACAAAAGTGTATTATGTTAGGATACTCTGAACGCTCAAGAGGGTACAAAGTATACAATACAGAAACACAGATTGTTGAAGAGTCAATCAGTGTTCGGTTTGATGATAAGCTTGACTCTCAAAAGTCAAAGCAGAATGAATTCCTTGCAGGTATGGAAGTTGATCTCACAGGTACTGAAGAAAACTCAAAGGCTCTCAACAGAGACACTCCCTCAACATTAGTAAGAGTCACTGCAAGCAACCCAACACCTTATGTTGATCAACTCCAGAAAAGACCATCCAGAAGCAGCATTGATCACCCAGAAGAAACAATCTTAGGAAGGAAGGAAGATCCAATCATAACAAGATCTACCTTCAGAAACTCTAAAGAATCCCTCATGGGACTGGTTTCTCTGATTGAACCAACAACAATTGATGAAGCACTTCTGGACAATGACTGGATTCTGGCAATGCAGGAGGAGCTAAATCAGTTCACAAGAAATGACATATGGGATCTGGTTCCCAAACCAAAAGGATTCAACGTCATAGGTACAAAATGGGTGTTCAGAAACAAACTGAACGAACAAGGTGAAGTCATCAGAAACAAAGCATGACTGGTAGCACAAGGTTATAGTCAGCAAGAGGGGATAGACTATACAGAAACCTTTGCTCCAGTCACCAGGTTAGAATCTATCAGACTTTTAATTTCAGTTACTGTTAATAAAGGCATCACTCTGTATCAGATGGATGTCAAGAGTGCATTCTTAAATGGTTATATAGAAGAAGAGGTTTATGTGCACCAACCCCCTGGTTTTGAAAGTTCCAAAAATCCAGAATATGTTTTCAAACTAAAGAAGTCACTCTATGGTCTGAAACAAGCTCCCAGAGCTTGGTATGAAAGACTAAGTAGCTTCCTGTTAGAAAAGGAATTCACCAGAGGGAAAGTGGACACAACCCTGTTCAGTAAGACAGGTAAGAATGACATCTTAGTATGTCAGATTTATGTTGATGACATTATATTTGGATCCACTAAACCCTCTCTGGGAAGAGAGTTTGCTAAATGTATGCAGGCAGAATTTGAGATGAGCCTAATGGGGGAACTAAAGTTCTTTCTGGGCATTCAGATTAATCAAACTCCAGAAGGAACTTACATTCATCAGAGCAAATATGTCAGAGAACTTCTGAAGAAATTTGATCTATCAGAATGTAAGCCCTCAAGGATTCCAATGCATCCCACGTGCATTCTGGAAAAAGAAGAGGTAAGTAAAAAGGTAGAACAGAAGGTCTACAGAGGTATGATTGGTTCTCTTCTCTATCTGACGGCTTCAAGGCCTGACATTCTATTCAGTGTTTGCATTTGTGCTAGATTCCAATCAGATCCTAGAGAATCTCACTTAACAGCAGTTAAGCGAATTTTCAAGTATCTGAAAGGTACTGCTAATCTGGGTTTGTTTTATAGAAAATCAAGTGATTACAGCTTAGTAGGATATTGTGATGCTGATTTTGCTGGAGACAGAGTAGAACGTAAAAGCACTTCTGGAAGCTACCAGTTTTTGGGAGAGAATATGATCTCATGGTCCAGCAAAAGACAATCCACAATAGCTCTATCAACAGCAGAAGCTGAATACATAGCAGCAGCTGGATGTAGCACGCAAATGCTCTGGATGAATAGTTAACTTGAGGACTTCAATATATTTGAGAGTAACATCCCTATCCTCTGTGACAACACTTCTGCTATTTGTCTCAGTAAAAATCCTATTTTTCATTCTAGGGCTAAACATATAGAAATAAAACATCATTTTATTAGGGACTATATTTAGAAAGAGATTCTCAATTTAAAATTCATTGACACAGACCATCAATGGGCTGATGTCTTTACAAAACCTCTTTCTGAAGATAGGTTTAACTTCATTCTGAAACATCTCAGCATGAAGCCTTGCCCAGAATAAAACAGTTTTATTTTCATATCTTAACCTTCAGAATTTTGGTTATTTTCTGTGAATTGCTGATCAACCTGCCTTCAGATTTTTAGAAGTCCAGATTGTATTAGAATCTATCCATGAAGATTTGAGCGCTTCATTTCAAGGATAGAAGTGTGCTGTTCACGTAAGCAAACAGTTGTCATCCATTCACCAGCTACCTTCTGAGGCTGAACATGCGTTCACTTTTCTGAAAGGTCAAAAGCGCTGATTGGATGCATTGAGACACATGTCATGGGTAACTGTTCCAATATCTTTCTGAATCCCCCAAAACCAGCTGTCATTAATGCTTATAATCATTACAATTTATTTCTCTCTCTTGCCGTTTACGTTTTCAAAATCTATTTAAACATATTTCTCATTCTTTACACTCTTTCACTTTCACTTTCTCTACAATTTAATTAATTTCAGTTTGCATCTTTTTCAAAACCCTTTCATTTTCTTCTCAAATTTTTCTATGTGAACATGGCTTCCTCAAGCAACCCAACTTCTAGTACTCAGAGAACAGATTCCTCAGAATAATATGAAGAACCATTCAGAACTCTCCTCACGCCCATTAACAACCTAGGAGTTCTCTCAGAATTAATTGTGGACGTTAACAGTCTTCAAGAAAATGGGTTCAATCTTTCTGAAGAAGTAAAGGCTCAAGGATGGAACAGGTATTTTGACCGTCTGGTAGGTCCAACGCTCCCAATCTTTGTGAAGGAATTTTGGATTCATGCTTCATCCTCCAACCATCAAGTGACTTTGTATATAATGGGGAAGAAGATAGTCATAACTGAAGACCTTATTGCAAGATTGATAGGTTACAGTGGTGGTGGCGTAAGATGCATAGACATGGCTGAGAGATGTGCTGATGTCTCCTTAATTGCTATTGAAATCTTCACTCTGGGTCTTCCCTCCAGCAAGATAAGGGATCTGAAAGACCATCACAGAATATGGGCTAAGATTATTCTGGGATGCATAAACCTCAGGAAGCCAACCAGCTCTCCTGACTACATCAACATTGATCAGCAGTTTCTGATCTACTTCATCTCCCAGAAGATTAAGGTGAATCTGGCTCATTTGATGTTCAATCATCTGAGGACTAGTGTTAAGGAGACCAGAGAAGAGGAGCGCACAAAAAGGGACTGGATACCCCTTGGAAGGCTTATATCAGATATTCTGACAGAGAATAAGCTGATAGATCATCTAACAGAAGCACAAGAAATCAACACGTTAGAGGCAGCTGTTGGAAATCCTTTGAATGCGAAGAATCTGAAGAAGATGAAGATCATTGATAACATTAAGAAGGAACCCAGTGTCACTTCTTTTGCAACAATCTCCAGCAGAAGAATCCCTCTGGATAACTTTCCCATGTTCTCAGAAATTGATTCTAAGCCTGAGATTATAGTCAGATATCTGGATGCATGCAAGGCATATGGTACAACACCAGAATTAAACATTCAGGATCTGCAGCAGAAGGCTCCATAAGTTGTGCTGAAGAAGAACAAGAAAAGAAAGGCTGCTGCAGAAGGATCATCCCAGCGGACTCCCAAAGCATCTAAAAAGAGAGGTAATCCTTCTTCTGTAACTGTTTTAGATTCAGTATCTGTATCAACATCTGTACCAATCCCTACCCAATCAGAAATTCCTAACCCACAAACATTTGATGATTTCGACCCCTCAGAAACTTTAACTCTTAGAAGATCTCACTCCCTACCTATCAATTCAAATATTGAAGCAACTCAACAAGAACTTGCAAAAGTTCTATCAGATATTGAAACCTTTGACCAACATATTTCTGCTCCCATACCAGTAAATCCAAACTCTGAAACCATTTCAGAAGCACCTCAACCGGAAATTCCACTCTCTCCTCAACCAGAAACTCATCCACCTTCTCCACAACCTGAACTATTACAACCAGAAGTTCAAACTTCTGAGGTCCAACCTCCTGAATCCTGTGAACCAGAACCTCATCACGTTTAATCCAACCAAACTGTTGATTCTGATCCCATTCCCATTCCTGGAATCACTGAACCTCTGGCCATCCGTATGCCCCTGACCATTCTGGATATTCCCCAAATTCCCTCTTCACTAGAATCAACTCCACCAAATTCCCTAACTAGTCCAATAATCATTCCAGACTCTCCCACTCCCTCACCAAAGATCAATCCAAATGACAATGCCAAAACTGTTATTGATTTAACTGTTTTTGAACGCCATGCTGAGATAACCCACAAAACAGCCATTCCAAGACCAAAACCATCTGAACCTACACCAGATGTTAGTACCAGTTTATTGATATTTGAAATAGAAATGCAGAAGTGGATAACTTCCCTGAAGCAAGCTAGTCTTGAGCTGATTGATCCTACTGCATCAGATTATCTTTGGACAAGTTTCAGAAAATGGTTATGTTCTGAAACTCATAAGATGCAAGAACAGAGCTACGGACAAGTTCAACAGAACTTCAGTAATCTGCTAAAGGTAATTGAAGACCAAGTTCTGAGCCAGCTGCTAAAGGAAGAAGTTCTCCCTCTGGACAATGCTCCCTGGTCAGAACATCGTCCAGCAGACAAAGTTCAACCAGAGTCAGAAGATCTCATTATGACTAATACTCCAGAGCAGATGATTCCTGCAGAAGAACTGGGTCAAAAAGATGACATTGCAGAATGCTCTGAGAAGCATCCAGTTACTAAAGATCCTCAAGCTTCCTCCTATGAAAGGCAGACTCTGGAAGACC
Source organism: Vicia faba (assembly GCA_948472305.1). Classification (NCBI taxonomy): domain Eukaryota; kingdom Viridiplantae; phylum Streptophyta; class Magnoliopsida; order Fabales; family Fabaceae; genus Vicia; species Vicia faba. The sequence continues at coordinate 913,580,848 of OX451736.1, read as the reverse complement.
TGAAGAGATCTGATATTTTGATGCAGGAAAGAATGGATAAATAGGATGACAAAATTTCGGAAATCAAGAACATGTTAACCAAGCAAGAGGAAACCAACATCCAGATCAAGGGCTTAATGGAAGCTTTGTTCACGCGTCTTCCTCCTCCCTCTTAGATTTTCCTCTGTTTTTTAAAAAATTTGTTTATCTGTAATATTCTCTACATTGCTGCTATTCTGAACTTATCGTTGATTCTGATTTTAATATAAACTCCTTTTGGCTCTGATTATATGTTCTTTTTGATAACTGACAAAAAGGGGGAGAAAGAATAAGATATTTTCAATAACGGATTACTGAGACATAAGTCTCAAACATTCTGATCTACTTAATTTCTCTCTTTTGAAAAGCTTGAACATGTACAAAACTCTGATGAAAGATACAGTAAGATTTTGATGCTCAAAGACTCATGGAATTAAAGGGAAGTAATCAACTCAGGGGGAGTTTTTCTTCTTAATTCTATACTTTTTATTCTTTATTATTTATTGAAAAATCTGGTTTTTGTCATCATCAAAAAGGGGGGAGATTGTTAGAACATAGTTTGATTCTACAACCCTTGATTAGAGTTTTGATGATTACAAAATACAAAGAATAAATTATTTCAAAGATATATACAAAGAACAAGTATGCTCCTTAAAACTATGTTTTGTATATGCAGAAGTTCTGATAGAATCAGCATCAGAATGGAATCAGCATCAGAAGATCAGCAACCTGGGCTACACACTGAAGCTACCAGATTATACGTTGAAGCTTGATGACCAGAATCTGCACCTAAACAAATACACTCTGACTCTGATCAAAGACATCTTTACCAAGTCATCAACACTCTGAAGCGTTATCAGCAGATACAACAAAGAAGACTCTGAAGCGTTACTGGTTATTCAAGACAGAATTAAATGCTAACGGCTTTCTTCAGACAAAGATCTTCTACAAAAGGAAAGTGCATTATTATCATTAAACCTGCGTTATGGACAACGTATCCTTGCTTGCCTATATAAACAGGTCTTCTTGTGAAAAGAAGCATGTACATACACACTCAAAATTTTCCAAGTTATCCAAACCACGCATATTCAAAGCTTTAGCAAATTCATTTTATTCCAAGCCTATTCTATGTAATTATCACTATTGTGATATACAGTTTTGTAAGAAAACAACAACACACTTGTTCAATTCATTTGTAAAAGAAGTTCCTTGAGATTAACTGGATTGTGGTTGTACTCAAGAAGACTTTAACAGTTGTTAAAGTAGTTGTTGTAATCCTTTGAGAATAGTGGATTAAGACCTCGTTGGAGAGAGGCGAAATCACCTTGACGGGTGGACTGGAGTAGTTTGAGATCAAACAAACCAGGATAAAAATATTGTGTTGTTAAGCCTTTTGTTTTAAGTTTTACAATTCAACCCCCCTTCTTGTGTTTTTCACATCTTAATAGCGTGTTCATCTTCTGAGTCAGATTCAGCTTCAGAAGATTTTGAATCATCCCAGGTGGCCATCATGCCTTTCTTTCTTCCAAACTTTTTCTTTGGTCTTTCTCTTTTCAGCTTAGGACAATCACTTATGTAGTGTCCTAGTTCTTTACATTCATAGCAGACTATATCTCTCCCGCTTGACTTCTTATGTCCAGAAGATTCTGGTTTATCTTCTGACCTCTTGTAGTTTCTGAACTTCTTTTGTCTGTGCTTCCACATCTGGTTGATCCTTCTGGAGAGTAGAGATAACTCATCTTCTGATGCAGAATCTTCAGAGTTTCCTTCTTCTACCTGAAAAGCGTTAGTTTCACATTTTTTAATAGATTTAAGGGTGACAGACTTACCTTTCTTCTGAGGCTCATGTTCATCAAGTTCTATCTCGTGACTCCTTAAAGCACTGATAAGTTCTTCAAGGGATACATCATTCAAATCTTTTAACATTTTGAATACAGTAACCATAGGTGCCCATCTTCTAGGTAAACTTCTGATAATTTTCTTAACATGGTATGCCTTGGTGTATCCTTTGTTCATAACTCTCAGGCCAGCAATCAGAGTTTGGAATCTCGAGAACATAGCTTCAATAGACTCATTTTATTCCATTTTGAAGGCTTCATACTTCTGGATGAGAGCCAGAGCTTTTGTCTCTTTTACTTGAGCATTTCCTTCATGAGTCATTTTGAGAGACTCAAACATGTCATGTGTTGTATCTTTATTGGTGATTTTATCATATTCAGTTTTTGAGATAGCGTTCAGAAAGATGTTTCTTGCTCTGTGGTGATTCTTGAAATCTAACTTCTATTGTTTATCCATGTTCTTTCTATCAATCTTGTTTTCGTCTTTGTCTTTTGGATGAGTGTACCCATCTAGGACCAAATCCCATAGATCAATATCATGACCTAGAAAGAAATTTTCTAGTCTATCCTTCCAGTATTCAAAATATTCTCCATCAAACACAAGAGGTTTGGTGCAGTTGCCATAGTGTTTTCCTTCTGGATCTTTTTCTGACACTGTTAGGTGTTTGCACCCAGAACTAGAGCTCTGATACCAATTGAAGAGTGAGAAAACACTTAGAGGGGGGGTGGGGGGGGGGGGGGGTGAATAATTTTTTCCTTTTTCTCGCGCAATACTAATGAAAGGACACATGTACTTTTATCCTGGTTCATTTGAAACTCAAACTACTCCAGTCCATCCGCCAAGGTGATTTTGCCTCTCTCAACGAGGACTTAATCCACTATAATCAAACTGATTACAAATGCACAACCAAACTGTTGTGACTAAAAATACAATGCACAAGCCAACTGCAAGTGACTAACACCTCTAAGACTCAACTAGTCCTATCCCTCTTGAGAAATCTGACCCAACTGGTCTCTCAAGGAACACTTAAAAAATTATCTCTTAATAGTAGTGAAACTGAATGCTTCTAATAAGATTTATCACAGACTGTGATTTATCACTAAGATTGTTGCTCAATGCTTAAGATCTACCCATTATACAGTATTGATTTACAAGTATGAAAACAGTGAGCGTAAGATTGTTTCTCGTGGATCAGTAACCTTTCTTTGAAATAAAAGGTCTTCTATATATAGCTTCCAATTCTTGATTGTTACAGCCTTGGTGAGAGTGCATGCATTTAATGATGCGTGTAGGCTTGGTCTTTACATTTACAATGCTCGTGCGTAGTACACTTGAGTGCGTTAGCCGTCTTAGCATTTATAACTAACGGTACTATCAGAGATTGTCTTTGGAAGTTTAAGTGTTTGTTTGCAGCGTTGCTATTTCAGAGTATACTTTATCTTTTCTTCTATCAGAGTATTCTTCAATCTGTGTTCATCAAAGTTTGCTTTAATCTTGCATTATCAGATGTTGCTTTCAGCGTGCTTTTATTTCATATCTTTGCTTCAGCTTGCTTTATCAGAGGTTGCTTAGTATTTCTCTTCATCAGAGTTTACTTTGGAGTGCTTCCTTCTGAGTTTGCTTTAGACTTGTGTAGAATGTTGTTTCTTTCTAAGATACATGAGTCATAACATTATCTGAACTTAGAGAACACACAAGTTAAAGTATAAAATATATTTCACAAAATTTCATTTCATTGTTATCATCAAAACTCTAAGATATAATTAGAACCAAACTTTGTTCTAATAATCTCCCCCTTTTTGATGATGACAAAACAATTCAGATTTTGAAAAACAAATTGTGCAAGTTGTGAGAGTCTCCCCCTGAGATAGATAATATCCCCCTGGGAGTGATATTTCTTCTTCTAAAAAATTAATTAAAGAGTTTAAGAGCATAAGGGAAACTTCCTGAGATTTTGCTCTTCAAATCTTTGAGAAGTTTTTCTTTTAGAAGTTCTTTTCCAGATGAGGTTTAAAGCATAGTCTATCAGAGTCTTGAGGTACCTGCATATCTCTTAAACAAAACAGAGCTTTGTATTTTGTTATAAATGTTTGAGACTTAGTCCCATAATTGTTATATGTATCTGATCAAAATCTTATTTTCTCCCCCTTTTTGTCATAATCAAAAAGTAAAAATATAAAGAGATTCAAAATATTTGTATATAGAAGATTCAGAGGAAAACAGAGTTACAAAACAAAAAACAACAGGGAAACTAAAACAATTAAAACTAGGATTGACGAGAGACAAGAGAAAGAAGAAGATTCTTGATTTCATTTGAGGATTCCTCTTGTTTCATCATCCAAGTTCTGATTTCCTTGTTAGTTTCATCCTATTTGTCCAAACGCTCATGGATGGCTTCATTTTCCTTCTTTAGTTCCTTCAGAGTATCCATCACCAGCGAAGAAAGAGCAGATGTTGAAGCGACTTCAGAAGATACATCCTTTGGAGAAGAAGCAGCAGGGCCAAAGCCTACAACATTGGAGAGGAGGGTGCCAAGATCAATCAGAAGAGTTGGCACTTTCTCAAAGGCAGCTTGAGCAGAAGGTTGGTGATACAAAGTCAATTCCAAGGGATTTGGGTCTAACTCAGAGCCATCTTCAAATTCATCTTCTGAAATATCCATGTGGTCAGCAGGTGGTAACAGAGCATTAGTGATCTGTAGTGGAGACTTTTTGTCCCAGCTATTTACCACTTATGTCTTGAAGGTATTCAGATACTGGGTGAAATTCTCAAGAACCTGAGAATAAAACAGATCTTGCAACTTGAAGGTTTCATCATTGAATTTCCTTCTGAATGCTTCCCACTGAAAATCATATGCAACTGGGTCCAGGTTACTGGCACTGTTTGCCTTCAGCAGGTCTATCCACGTCTATATTTCTGTTGTAAAATTCTGAAAATGTACAGTAACATATGGCTGAACAGGTTTTGGGGTTGGTTTGGGAACAACCTTTTTGGTGGATATTATTTGTATATATCATAGAGCTTCAGTATTAAATACAGTCCTAAGGAAGTCAGAAGGTTCAGAGAGTTCTGATGAGGATGGACTAAAGGTTGGTTCTAGAGAGTTAGGTGATGAGGGTTCAGATGAGAGAGGTGTGGGAATTGCTGGTGATGTAGGAGGGGTGATGTCAGGAGAGATGATGATGGTGGTTTGGGATGAGGAAAAAGGATTAGGTACAGGGTATTCATTTACAGCAAAAATGTTCTCAGAGGGAATGATGAAGGACAGAGTTTGTGTGGCCAGAGGCACATTTATTCCTGGTAATCTCCACGAGCCATCATACCACTCAGAGGATCTTGGGTATAAAGGTCTGATGGGGGATGTTGGAAGAGGGTTTTCAGCAGGGGTATTTGGATTTTGTTGATGGGGAGCAGAAGAAGGTTGAGTTATATGTGGTTGAGGTTGAGATTGTGTAGGGACTACAGTATCAAAATTGTCTATGTTAGAGAGAACTTGATCAATTTGAGGATTATTTTGAAGGGGTTCAGAAGGAATGGTGAGTTCTATGTCTACTTCTATATCTCTTAGAGTTTGAGGTTCAGCAGATGGTAATATACGTACAAAATCACAAACATAAATTGTTTCAGTGGATGTACCTGAAGATTTCTTCTTCTTCTTCTGAGGACGAGCAGAGGGGCCTTCTCCTTCTTCCTTTTCTTCTTCTTCTGGATGAAAACATCTGGAGCAGGTAGATTTCTTCCTTGAAGCCATGCGGGGTCAATGGGAATGCCACTTTCCTTGTAAGCTTCAATGAAGTGCAGAATAATCTCGGGATGATCACCAGAGTTGAAGAGAGGAAAATCTGCAATGAGGATTCTCCTTATGGTGACAGTTGCTGACACGTATGGTGTAGGTTCTACCAGAAGTTTATCAATCAACTTCCTCTTCAGTAGGTTCTTCCCGGTCAGAGCTTTTCCACATGTGGGCTCCAATTCACCAAGCAAGTTGGCATCTTCTAAATGAGCTATCAGACCATTCTGAATCAGAATTTTTGAGATTAGTCTTCCCAGAGGGATCTAATTTCTTTTTTACTTAGGGTTTTTGACCCTTTCAGCTTCCCTGGTTTCCCTCACATGCATCAAAAGGTGGTTAAACAGAAGATAAGGCAGACCAATCTTCACATTTGTTCCAAGACAGAACATAAGGTATTGTTGGTCAGCATTGATGTAGTCAGGAGAACTAGTTTCCTTCCTGTGATGAATGCAGCCATGAATGATTCTTGCCCAGATTTTATACTGGTTCTTCAAGTCTCTGACTTTGTTGGAAGCTTCCCCAATAGTAAAGATTTCAGCATAAGCCTTGAACATATCCATTTGTCCATTTGAGACTCCAGTAACACCATTTCCTTCAAAACCTAGAAGTTTCCTAATGAGATTCTCAGTGATGGAAATCTCTTTGCCCATGACAAATGAAAGGATGACCTTTGGAGAGGCAATGACATGAATCCATAATTCCTTGACTAGATGAGAAAACATTGGTCCAACAAGACAATCAAAGAAATTTTTCCACCCTTGGAATTCCACCACCAGAAACAAGTCAAAACTGTTTGCTTTCAGATTATCAAAATCGACCATAAGTTCACTCACCACTTCCAAGTTATCAATAGGTATGAGCGTTGTTCTTTCAGGGACAACATATCTTTATGCGTATGGAGAGATGCTTGATGAAATAGGAATGCTCTTGGAAGGAGATGAAGATGAAGCCATTTGGAGCGTTTAGGTTTAGGATTTAAAAAATAGAGAGAGTTTTGCACAAAAACGCAGAGGCGATGGAAACTTAGAGAGAGAGAGAGAGTAAAAAGTAAAAGAGGGGAATTTGCAAGGTATTTTTAGCTTGAGAAATTTTTGGTAAATAAAACCAATAAAGAATTTTGAACGATTGAAATTAAAAGAATAATCATTACTAGCAATTAATGAAATATGACATTGAGGGCAGGCGTGAGATTTTATCAAATCTGAATAATTACCTAGGAACAGCGTCTCAATAGCAGCGCACGCATGCGTGACCTTTCAGAATTGAAACACGCGTTCAACTTCTGAGGGTAGTGTGTGACAGCTGGTTTAATGTAATGAACTTCTGACCATTCTAGTATCGAAACGTTAGACACATTTCAGAACATGATGAATGGCTTCTGATGTAACTCCTCTTTTCACTTCTAAAGAGTAGTTAATTAGAACATTCATTTCAGAACATTCTGGAAACACATATAGAAGAAAAACAAATTTTCATTCAGGACAAAATTCCATGCTGATGTTTTTCAGAATGAATTTAAATCTGTCTTCAGAAAGAGGTTTAGTAAAAATATCAGCCCATTGATGGTCTGTGTCTACAAAGTTTAAGTTTAAAATTCCTTTATGAATATAGTCCCTTATGAAATGATGTTTAATTTCTATATGTTTTGCCTTAGAATGTAAGATGGGATTTTTTGGAAGACAAATAGAAGAGGTATTATCACAGAAGATAGGAATCTTACTTTCATATATATGATAATCTTCCAGCTGGCTCTTCCTCCAGATTATTTGAGTGCTACATCCAACAACAGATATATATTCAGCTTCAGTGGTTGATAGTGCAATAGTGGCTTGCTTCTTGTTGTACCATGAGATAACGTTATCACCCAGAAACTGATAGCTCCCAGAGGTGCTTTTGCATTCTATTCTATCTCCAACAAAGTCAGCATCACAATAACCTACTAGTTTAAAGTCTTTGGAACTTCTATAACACAGTCCAAGGTTAGTAGTACCTTTCAGATACCTCAGAATTCTCTTAACAGCAGTTAAGTGAGATTCTCTAGGATCTGATTGGAATCTTGCACATAAACATACACTGAATAATATATCTGGTCTAGATGCAGTCAGATAGAGAAGAGATCCAATCATACCTCTGTAGAGCTTTTGATCTACTTTCTTGCTTACCTAATCTTTTCCCAGAATGCATGTAGGATGCATTGGTGTCTTTGCTTCTTTACTTTCTGAAAGCTGGAATTTCTTCAGAAGTTCTTTGACATACTTTGTCTGATGTATGTAAGTACCTTCTGGAGTTTGATTAATTTGAATTTCCAGAAAGAATTTCAGTTCTCCCATCATGCTCATCTCAAATTCAGCCTGCATAAAGTCAACAAATTCTCTTCCAAGAGAGACATTAGAAGTTCCAAATATAATATCATCTACATATATTTGACAGATTAAAATGTCATTTTTAAATGTTTTTCTGAATAAGGTTGTGTCCATTTTCCCTCTGGTAAAATTCTTTTCTAAAAGAAAATTACTCAGACATTCATACCAAGCTCTGGGAGCTTGTTTCAGACCGTACAAAGACTTTTTCAGTTTAAAAACATGTTCTGGAAATTTTGGGTCATCAAAACCTGGAGGTTGGTGGACATAAACTTCTTCTATGTAACTATTTAAAAATGCACTTTTAACATCCATTTGATATAATGAGATGTTGTGTTAAACAGAAAAAGAAATTAACAACCTGATCGATTCTAACCTAGCGACTGGGGAAAAGGTTTCACTATAGTCAATTCCTTCTTGTTGACTGTAACCTTGTGTAACCAGTCGTGCCTTGTTTCTGACAACCTCTCCTTGCTCATTCAACTTTGTGATACGGTGGGAGAACTAAATTTTTTTTTTTGCATTTGACCACAAATGTTGCGGATAGCAAGAGACGCCACCGACTTTTCTTTTATCCAATAAGGAGAGGCTAAAAAGAACAGGAAAGACCTTTAGAGATGTTTTCTTGAGTCCGGGGGGTAGATTATGAAAAGGGAAGGTATTAGCATGAAGTAGTGAAAAACACAAGAAGGGGGGGTTGAATTGTAAAACTGAAAATCAATGCAACGAACAAGATATTTTTATCCTGGTTCGTTTGATCTCAAACTACTCCAGTCCACCCGTCAAGGTGATTTCGCCTCTCTCCAACGAGGTCTTAATCCACTATATTCAACTGAATATTACAAACTGCTTTAACAACTGCTAAAGCCTTCTTGATGCAAACCACAACCCGGTTTGTCAAGGAAACACTTTCTTACAAAGAAGATAAATCTAAGTGTGTGAATGTTTTCTACAAAATTGTATCACAACTGTGATGTATACACAACTTTAAGCTTAGAAATAGAATTGCTAAAACAAAGATTGAGTAAGAAGATGTGTAGTGTTTAGCAAACTGAGAGAAGGAAGATTATGATCAGCTTTTAGGCGTGTAAAGATTTTCGGAGAGCATTAGCCAATTCAATCTTCATAGTCTTGTTTATATAGCACTGAGATTATGAACGTTGGAAGAATATTCTTGATTCAATGCTAATAACAAACTTTCCTTATCGAGCAGATCTTGTCTGAATGAGGCCGTTGGTATTAATTTGCTTTCAATGCACAGTACCGTTGCTTACTTAATGCATGTTCTGGCTTGGCTCATTCTGACTCTGCTTAACTGCTGATGAACTGTAGTTTTCTTTATCAGAGTGTTGAGTGCAGTTCTGTTCATCAGGCTTCAGCATATACGTGAGTTAATCTTCTGATTCTGATATCCTGATATGGCAACTTCTGATGCTGATGTCAGGAACCAAACTTCTGATGCTGATTAGGTGTGATCTTGCTTATACCAATCAGAGCACCTGCAAATCAGAACGTAATAATTTAGGCAGCAAATAATTCATACATGAATCATATAAATAATATATCTTTTCACTTTGTTATCATCAAAACTTAAACATAGGGTAGTAGATTCAAACTTTGTTCTAACAATCTCCCCCTTTTTGATGATGACAAAAACTAGATATTTTTTAATTGAAAATAACGTGAAAAGGTATCAGAGAGATGCATCAGAATAAGAAGTTATCAAAGATAAGGGATACAGAGATATCAGAGTTGAGAGATACTCCCCCTGAGTTTATTGCTTCCCTTTTTGATTACAAGTGTTCTTCAGGATCAGATCTTTTTGCCTTTCTTTGAACATCAGAGTATCAGAGTCTTTGACTATCAGAAGCTTTAGATCAGCATATCAGAGCAGAGCTTCAGATCAGCGTATCAGAGCTTTTCTTGTCAAAGCTTTGCTTTGGATCAGAGTATCAGAGCGGATCAGAGCTTCAGAGCTTTTAGTCTTCAGAGTGTCCAGGAGCTTCCTTGTACCTGTAGTCTTAAGCAAAACAGACAACATTTTCAAGTATAATAGAGTTAGAATGTTCGAGAATTTCTGTCTTAGTAATCCGTTATTGTTTAAAATATCATTCTTGTTCTCCCCCTTTTTGTCAGCAATCAAAAAGTGTAGGTGATGTGCTAAAACAATTAAGATCAGAAAAACTTGTCATATTAAAAGGTTCAGAATCAAACAAAACATATTCAAACAGTACATCAGATAATCAAGGAAAACATGAAAATGACATGAATGAAAAAAACTAAGGTTGGGGAGGAAAGCGTGTGAACAGGTTCTCCAGCATGGCTTTGATCTGATCAGCAGTCTCATTTTGCTTGTGCACCATGCTGACAACAGTGTCAATCTTGCTATCCTGCACATCCATTCTTTCTTTCATCTTCTGGTCGTTTTCATCCATCCTCTGCTGCAGACGCATGTCATTCAGCTTCAGCTCTTCCAGAGTCTGCTTGTCCAAGGCAGCTTGAGAAACATCAGAAGCAGGAAGCTTCTGAGAGCTTTCTGCAACATCTTCTGCTTGACTTGCTTCAGCTTGAATGGTCTTGTCTTCTTCTGGTTGCACCTTTGAAGCTAGCTGTTTCTCAGACCAAGGTTCACTATCCAGAGGGAGCACAGCTTCCTGAGGCAGCTGACTTTCAACTTCCTTCAGCAGCTTGCTGAAGTTCTGTTGTGCCTGCTCATAGTTGATATCCTCTTTTCTTGGGTGTCTGCTGGGATGATCCTTCTGAAGGTGCCTTCCTCTTCTTCGTCTTCTTCAGAGTCACTTCTGGTTGAGGTTGATGCAGATCTTTGATCTTCAGATTTGGATCTGTGCCATCAGCTTTGCACGCGTCCATATATCTGAGAACTACCACTGGCTTAGATTCTATCTGAGAAAATAAAGGAAAGTCACTCAGTGGAACTCTTCTGCTGGTGATATCAGCAATAGGAGTAGCGCTGGGTTCCTTTTTGATATTCTCTATCAACTTCATTTTCTTCAAGTTCTTCGCGTTCAGAGGCTTCCCAACTGTTGGTTCAATGGTGCTTAACTCTTGAGCTTCTATCAGATGCTCTATCAGCCTATTCTCTATCAGAATATCTGATATTAATCTTCTAAAGGGAATCCAATCCCTCTTCGTTCTTTCTTCTTCCCTGGTTTCCTTCACGCTTGTTCTGAGGTGGTTGAACAGAAGATGAGCCAAGTTGATTTTTACCTTCTGATTGATAAAGTAGATCAGAAACTGCTGATCCACATTTATGTAATCAGGGGAACTAGTTGGCTTCCTATGGTTGAAGCACCCCAGAATTATCTTCGCCCAAACTCTGTGATGATCCTTCGGATCTTTGATCTTGCTGCTGGGCACCCCATGGGTGAAAATCCTTTCAGCTATCACGCCCACGTCAGCACATCTCTCAGCCATATTAATACAGCGGACGCCACCGCCACTGTAGCCTATTAACCTTGCTATGTGATCCTCAGTGATCACAATCTTCTTCCCCATGATGTAGGAGGTGACTTGATGCGTTGAAGCCATTGCATGAATCCAGAACTCCTTCACTAACATAGGGAATGTTGGTCCAACCAACCTGTCAAAATACCTTTCCCATTTTTGTGCCCTAACTTCTTCTGTTAGGTCAAAACCGTTTTCCTTCAAGCTTCCAAAATCAATGATCAATTCAGATAACACTTCAAGATTCTTCACAGGAGCGAGGAGTGTTCTGAATGGCACTTGATACTGTTCAGATGATGCTTTCTTCTGAGGACCTGCAGAAGCACTGCTGGAGGTTGCCATGTTCACACTAAAAGATTTTGGGAAGAAACTGAGAGAAAGGGTTTGCAAGAGATGAACACAGAAAAATGCAGAGAATGCTTGAGAATTAGTGAGAAACTGTAAAGAATTAGAATGAGAGGTTAATGTGTTTAAATAGAGTTCAGAATATTTTGAAAAAGTAAACGTTTTTAAGAAAGAGAAATAAAGTCATGATTGCGTTTTAAAAGCATGATTACTTTTATTAAATGCTTGTTGATTTTGGGGGATTTGAGAAAGATACTTAAAAACGGTTACCAGACATGTGTCTCAATGCACCCAATCAGCGTTTTGCCTTCTCAGAAGCATGCACGCGTTCTGCTTCAGAGATTTGCTGATGATTTGATGACACTTGTTTGATGTAGTGATCAGCACGTTTGTCTTTGAGCTTAGACTCTCAGATCTTTAGACTTGCATCTGATACAACCTGCATGTTCTATCTTTCTCTTCTCTTTCCAGAATGCACGTGGGATGCATTGGAATCTTTGATGGCTTACATTCTGAGAGGTCAAATTTCTTCAGAAGATCTCTGATGTATTTGCTCTGATGAATGTAAGTTCCCTCTGGAGTTTGATTGATCTGAATTCCTAGAAAGAATTTCAGTTCCCCCATGAGGCTCATCTCAAATTCTGCCTGCATACACTTAGCAATTTTCTTCCAAGAGAAGGATTAGTAGAACCAAAAATAATATCATCAACGTAAATTTGACAGACTAAGATGTCATTCTTAACTGATTTACAGAATAAGGTAGTGTCCACCTTCCCTCTGGTGAATTCATTTTCTAACAGAAAGTTACTTAGCCTTTCATACCAAGCTCCGGGAGCTTGTTTCAGACCATATAGTGACTTCTTTAGTTTGAAAACATGTTCTGGATGTTTTGTATTTTCAAAACCAGGGGGTTGGTGCACATAAACCTCTTCTTCTATATAACCATTTAAGAATGCACTTTTGACATCCATCTGATACAGAGTGATGCCTCTATTAACAGCAAATGAAATTAAAAGCCTGATAGATTCTAACCTGGCGACTAGAGCAAAGGTTTCTGTATAGTCTATCCCCTCTTGCTGACTATAACCTTGTGCAACCAGTCGTGCCTTGTTTCTGATGACTTCACCTTGTTCATTTAGCTTGTTTCTGAACACCCATCTTGTTCCAATGACGTTGAATCCTTTTGGTCTGGGAACAAGATCCCATACGTCGTTTCTGGTGAATTGATTCAGCACTTCTTGCATTGCCAGAATCCAGTCATTATCCAGAAGTGCTTCATCAATAGAAGAAGGTTCAATCAGAGACACAAGTCCCATGAGAGTTTCTTCAGAGTTTCTGAAGCTTGCTCTTGTTCTGATTGGATCTTCCTTTCTTCCTAAGATAGTCTCTTCTGGGTGGTCCAAGCTGCTTCTGGGTAATCTCTTCTGAGGTTGATCAGCAGCTGTTGTAGGATTGCTAGCAGTGCTCCTTTCAGACGATGAAGGAGTGTCTGTGTTGAGAGCTTCTGATGACTTGTCTTCAGAACCTGTAAATTCAATTTCCATACCTGCAAAAACTTCATTCTGCTTTGACTTTTCCGAGTCAAGCTTATCATTAAAACGAACACTGATTGATTCTTCCACAATCTGTGTTTCTGTATTGTATACTCTGTACCCTCTTGAGCGTTCAGAGTATCCTAACATGATACACTTCTGTGCTTTAGAGTCAAACTTGTTCAAATAATTCTTTGTATTTAACATAATAGGTACATCCAAATGGATGAAAATATGAAATGTTGGGCTTTCTGTTCTTCCACAATTCATATGGAGTCTTTTCCAGAATAGGTCTTATTGAGATTCTATTCTGAATGTAGCACGCTGTGTTTATTGCCTCTGCCCAGAAGATCTTAGCAACGTTTGTCTCATTGATCATGGTTCTGGCCATTTCTTGCAATGTTCTGTTCTTTCGTTCTACAACTCCATTTTGTTGGGGAGTTCTAGGACAAGAGAAATCATGCAGAATGCCTCTGTCATTAAAGAATGACTCAAAATCTTTGTTTTCAAATTCTCCACCATGATCACTTCTGACTTTAATGATTCTAAGATCCTTTTCATTCTGAACTTGGTTACAGAAGGTAACAAACACAGAGTGTGACTCGTCCTTGTGTCTTAAGAACTTTACCCATGTCCATCTGCTATAGTCATCTACGATTACTAACCCATACTTCTTGCCACTGACTGAAGCAGTTTTAACTGGTCCAAATAAGTCAATGTGCAGAAGTTCTAATGGCTTAGAGGTAGAAACAACATTTTTAGATTTAAAAGAGGGTTTTGCAAACTTTCCTTTCTGACATGCTTCACACAGAGAATCTGAATTGAACTTCAAATTAGGAAGTCCTCTGACCAGATTGAGTTTGTTAATCTGAGATATTCTTCTCATACTAACATGCCCCAATCTTCTGTTCCAGATCCACTGCTCGTTGTTAACAGACAGAAGGCATTTTACATTCTGACTCTTTAGTTCAGAAAGTTTGATTTTGTAAATGTTGTTTTTCCTCTTACCATTAAACAGGATAGTCCCATCTTTCTGACTAACAGCTTTACATGATTTTTGATTAAAGATTATATCATAATCGTTATCACTTAATTGACTTATGGATAACAGATTATGCATCAATCCATCTACTAGCAGAACATTATTAATAGAGGGAAGATTTCCATTACCTACAGTTCCAGAGCCAATTATCTTTCCCCTCTGATTGCCTCCAAAACCAACGTGGCCTCCAGGCTTAAGTTCCAGGCTTTGGAACATATGCCTTCTTCCCGTCATGTGTCGCGAGCAGCCAGAGTCCAGGTACCATGACTGGTGTTTCTGACTTGCTGCTAAAGATATCTGCAACATGTATTATTTTATCCTTAGGTACCCAGATTTTCTTGGGTCCTGATTTGTTAGTTTTACCAAAACTCTGGTTGAATTTTGTTTTCACAGAGTGCTTACTGCTAGTGTATTTAATATCATGTGTGTGACCATATACAAAATATGAATTCAGAGGAGTGTGTTTAATGGTTAAGTCCATGACATTCTTTGGTGTAGGAACCTTACCTTGGTATCCTATTCCTTTCCTGCCGTTTCTGCTAACTCCATAGATCATTGAAGCCATTTTGCTTCTATCTATGCTTTTAGCAAGGAACTTCTGGAAACTGTGATCATACTCCTTGATGATCTCATCAGCGTTGCTGGGAGTTTCAGAAATTGGTTCCTTCTAAGAGTTTTGTAAAGTGTTTTCTAATTTTGAAATCTTATTTCTCAGCTCAGAATTCTCCAATTTGAGACTCTCAGTCTTATTAGAGTCAGATTCAAGATTCCTTTTCAGGTCTCTGAATTTAACTTTAATTTGCTGATACCGTTCCAGAATCTCATTAAGGCTTTCAGCAAGTTCAGCCTTGGTAAAATTAACAGCAAAGTTAGGAAATACCTCTTCAGTATCTGATTCTGAGTCTGATTCAGAAGCTTCACTATCTTCTGAGATGTTAGCCATGAGAGCTATGTTTGCCCTCTCATCATCTGATTCTGAGTCAGCTTCAAACGAGTCAGAGTCATCCCATGTAGCCATGAGGCTTTTCTTCTTCTCTCTTCCAAACTTCTTTTTGGGCTTTTCCCTCTGAAGCTTTGGGCAGTCACTCTTGTAGTGTCCTTGCTCATTGTACTTATAGCAGATGATGTCCTTGGTGTTTGGCTTTTTGCTACTAGAGGAGCCGTCAGATCTTCTGTATCCAGAGGAAGAATCTGTCCTTCTGTATCTGGAAGAAGACTCGTTCTGATCAGATCTTCTGGGATTCATGAACTTCCTTTGTCTTTGCTTCCATAGTTGATTTACTCTTCTGGAGAGGAGGGAGAGTTCGTCTTCTTCTGATGAGGATCCATCAGATGTTTCTTCAACTGCCTGCAAAACTTTAGACTCAGATTTTTTGTTAGATTTTAATGCTAAAGGCTTACCTTGCTTCTGAGGCTCGTCAGCTTCTAGCTCTATCTCATGACTTCTGAGGGAGCTGATAAGTTCCTCCAGAGTGATTTTGTTGAGATCTTTAGCTAGCTTCAGAGCTGTAACCATTGGTCTCCACTGCTTGGGTAAACTTCTGATGATTTTCTTGACATGGTCAGCAGTAGAGTATCCTTTGTCCAGAACCTTGAGACCAACTACCAGAATATGGAATCTTGAGAACATTGTTTCAATGGATTCAGATTCTTCCATTTTGAACGCCTCATACTTCTGAATGAGCGCCAGAGCTTTAGTTTCTTTGACCTGAACGTTTCCCTCATGCGTCATTCTGAGTGAGTCAAAAATGTTCTTTGCTGTGTCTCTATTGGAGATCTTTTCATATTCAGTATAGGAGATGGCGCTGAGGAGGATGGTTCTGGCCTTGTGGTGATTCTTGAAGTCACGCTTTTGTTGGTCAGACATTGTTTTTCTATCAATCTTCTGACCGCTTGCATTCACAGGGTGCGTGTATCCATCTGTCACCATATCCCACAGATCAGCATCATGTGCCAGAAAGAAGCTTTCAATTCTATCTTTCCAGTAATCAAAATTTTCTCCATCAAAGACTGGAGGTTTGCCGCTGAATCTGTCTCTGTCCTCATGGTTGTCATTGCTGGTGTGAGAATAGTTTCCTGCCATTGTGTTTTTCTAACGCTGGATCTTGTACTGACACGGTTAAGTGTTTTAGCTCAGAACCAGGCGCTCTGATGCCAATTGAAGTAGTGAAAAACACAAGAAGGGGGGGTTGAATTGTAAAACTGAAAATCAATGCAATGAACAAGATATTTTTATCCTGGTTCGTTTGATCTCAAACTACCCCAGTCCACCCGTCAAGGTGATTTCGCCTCTCTCCAACGAGGTCTTAATCCACTATATTCAACTGAATATTACAAACTGCTTTAACAACTGCTAAAGCCTTCTTGATGCAAACCACAACCCGGTTTGTCAAGGAAACACTTTCTTACAAAGAAGATAAATCTAAGTGTGTGAATGTTTTCTACAAAACTGTATCACAACTGTGATGTATACACAACTTTAAGCTTAGAAACAGAATTGCTAAAACAAAGATTGAGTAAGAAGATGTGTAGTGTTTAGCAAACTGAGTGAAGGAAGATTATGATCAGCTTTTAGGCGTGTAAATATTTTCGGAGAGCATTAGCCAATTCAATCTTCATAGTCTTGTTTATATAGCACTGAGATTATGAACGTTGGAGCAATATTCTTGATTCAATGCTAATAACAAACTTTCCTTATTGAGCAGATCTTGTCTGGAATGAGGCCGTTGGTATTAATTTGCTTTCAATGCACAATACCGTTGCTTACTTAATGCATGTTCTGGCTTGGCTCATTCTGACTCTGCTTAACTGCTGATGAACTGTAGTTTTCTTTATCAAAGTGTTGAGCGCAGTTCTGTTCATCAGGCTTCAGCATATACGTGAGTTAATCTTCTGATTCTGATATCCTGATATGGCAACTTCTGATGCTGATGTCAGGAACCAAACTTCTGATGCTGATTAGGTGTGATCTTGCTTATACCAATCAGAGTATCTGCAAATCAGAACGTAATAATTTAGGCAGCAAATAGTTCATACATGAATCATATAAATAATATATCTTTTCACTTTGTTATCATCAAAACTTAAACATAGGGTAGTAGATTCAAACTTTGTTCTAACATAGCACCCTTTTCATCCATGGTTTTCCATGGGCTCTTAGTTTACTCGCTAGATCACTTGCTTTTGTTTGAATGTGTGCTTGTGATGTGGGTTTTAAAAGTATTTTGAAAATGTCTTTGTAATGGTTCTCGTTTCTATAAGAACGTGTACAAAGTGTTTGTTTCGAAAATAGTTCAAAGAGATGTGTTGGTGTATAAAATATTTTTGTTGTGAGCAAGAGGGCAACTAGGAGCGAATCTATCTACTCAAAAGGTCTTTAGATGTTCTTTTCCTCCTCCTTTAGATGTTGCTATCTTACCATTGATTTGGTAAGAAGCCCCATCGTTGGATGTGAAAGGACGGTTTTTGTATAGTCATAGAAGGAAACCTATGGAACGATTTAGCAATGTCGTGTTAGGGACTAGATCGTTTATCGAAGGCAACATCGAGGGTCATCGAGGGACTACGATATTTTATCGAGGGTCTTTTGCTAAAACGCCCATATTCGAGGGACATGACTATTTTTTTCCGATAGGCAACAAGGTGGGATTACCCTAAGGGTGCTAGTGTGCAAGTGTGTTTGATTGCATGCATTTTAGTCTTGATTAGGGTTATCTATTTGTTGATTTCATGTCTTGCCATACACTCCCTAATTACTAGCATTTATATTTGGAAAGCGATAAATTGCAGGAATATAAAGTCCTACGCTATTACAATATTTTAGGGATGAGGGGTTCATATTTACAAATGGAGGTTTGAAAGAATTTAAATCCTATTTAACTATTACAAACATATTAAAATGTACAACGTAAGAAAGAAAAAGGACTTTGTTTAAAAAATGGTTTTTTTGTCTTAATGGATTTAAAAAAGAGGAAATAAGTTAGTTAGTAAAAAAGAAAATATTTTCATATCTTTTTTATATTGATAAATAGAGTATTAATATTGAAAATGATAAAAAGGAAACTAAATTAAATATAGAAACAACGTGCTGCTGCAAGCAAAACAACAAGGATCAGAAGTTCTGAAGCCAGGCGCGTTGTGATTCAGAAAGGAACGTCAGTGGAATCAGAAGTTCTGGATTGATACACTCTAAGGCCCTGCAAGAAATGTTAGAGGGAAAGGAAACAGAGGTTTTGGATGTGTTGCACCCCAAAATTTTCCCTCCCATTTTCACACCAGATAAACTCCTAGAGGTCCTCAACTACTCAAGTTGACTAAGGATTGGTCAGACAAATCCTCTTCCTAAGACAATGAGCCTCAAACTAGGGTTTCACTCCTCATCAAGATGTTTGAGTTCCAAGGGTCCTAAGTGGTTTCCATTTCCCTAATATGTCCTCAAGATCATCCATGCCAAGTTTCATGCCTTGCACAAGAAGTTTTCTTAGTCAACTGCTCAAATGCCTGAAAATCAATTGTACTAGGTCAAAAGTCAATTGTGACCCACATACAGTCAAACTTCAAGATTTTTGGTCAACATAAACATTTTGAAGTGATATCCATAATTTGATCAAGGGTTGATCATGATTCCTCAAGGAATGCTCATAATTCATCAAAACTCAAAAGTTGCTAAATTAGGGTTCCTATAGGAAAAGTCAACCAAACTTTAACCAGGCATAATTTTCTCATACTTTATCAGAAATTTCTCATCCAAGGCTCATTTTTAAGAGAGTCCAATTCCCTACAACTCATCTTGATCCCTCAAGTTCAATAAATGCACTTATGAAAAGATATAAATTCAGACATTATAGATCCTTTTCAAAAATCAACAAAAACACCTTTTGGGTCAAAGCTTATTACATGAACATGGAAGATCCAATCAAGATGAAACAAAAGAGTTTGCTTAGGGGACATCCTAAGCTTTCTAAAAAGTCCAAGAACACCCTCATAGGGTTAAATTTGAGAGAGATATGCATTGTCAAAGTTGGCCAATTTTTGAAAAAAATGCATGAAGTAAAATATTGACCAAACTTGGATTTTTTTCCAAATAGGCCTATCTTTTCAAGTTTGAAACTCATTCATTACATGTTCCACGACCTCTAAGCCCATCCATACACTTTTCTACTATTTATGCTATTTATTTTGATATTTTATTCATTAAAATTCATAATTAAATAAATAATAGAAATAATGTAAATTTTGATGTGAATCCATTTTGGGCAAGTTTTATGCTGATTTATATCAATTGATTTCATGAAATAACCCTTTAAATATGTCCAGATTCATCCACATGTGAAAATGGCAGAAAATCATCAAATATGGTATTTTTTTTCAAATTTTGATCATGGTCTTAAAACACAACATTATGAGGGAGATGCTTTCCATGCTTTCTTGTCTCCTCATTCTCCTCTATAAATATAGAGACATACAAGCTTGAAACACACAAAATTCCTCTATAAAAATCCCTCAAAAAGCTCTTCAAAAAGCTCTCCAGAAATCAAAGAATTGGTGCAAGTCATATCTCGAGGTTCCGGTCTCTCTCGATTGACATCAAGCCTAAAACCATCCTCTTGAAGTCCTCAGGAGTCTTACAAGGCCCAAGAGCAATCCATCACACGTCTAGCACGCCCCCATTTAACAACACCGGTTTGGTAAAATTTTAAACTTCAAATCTCTAATTTTATTCATATTTAATGGCATGTTAACATTTGTTTGAGTTTATATAGAACAGTTATGGATGGTTGAATCAGAGGTTCCACGCAAGAATTTGAAAACACCATGGTTAGGGTATGAAGCTTTCGAAGATTCGGGCCTAGGAATTCCTGATGATTGCACCCCCTGTTTACTTTTGCTATCAGGCCCATCTTTATTTTCTTGTTTTATTCATTTCATTTATTTCTTTTAACCCTTTTTTATTTTATTTTAATCAATAAAAAAAATATAAAAATCACATAAAAATAGATTTAGGATTTTTCTTAATTAAATTTTAATTTTGGTAAATTAATTAACTAATCACTTTAACTTTTTTCAAAATTAAAATTAATAGAACTTAGGTTTAATTTCATTTTAATTCATTTTTCTTTTCGTAACAAAAATACCAAAAAACATAGAATTAATTTCTTTTATTTAAATTTCATGTTTCTTTAATAATTAACTTTTTTTTAAATATAGATCTAGATCAATTGTTTTTTAACTTAAACCATTTTCATAAATTAAAACAAAAAACAACAAAAAATTTTTTTATATCTTAGGATTTTTATACGTCTTTTCAAATTTGCGTGTTATTATTCTTTCACACTTCCTTTTATTATTGTAACTGTATATTGGAATGTAATAGATGATTAGTAGGACCTTTACCGCTTTTATTTATTTTTTCCTCCAGTTTTAGATATGTACATAATCCCCCTCCACGAAGCCTTGTAATAGCTAGGTTTTATATTTCTGCACTTTTAAATTACTGTAATTATTAACTGCTAGATGTATGACTAATAGGATTATATGGCAAGAATAATCAAACATTAGCAAACTTAACACAAGACTAAAATAACTGAACATAACACACCTAGCACATATGCACCCTTAGGGTATACCTCACTTGGTTGCCTCGGAAAATAATGGTCATGTCCCTCGAACGTAGGGATGTCTTAGCAAAGACCCTTAATTCTAAAGTCATCATAAAGATCATGGTCCCTAACATCCCTCGAGTTACCTACGAGAAATGATCTTGTCCCTCGATGTTGCCTATATGATGACAGTCCCTTCGAATGCTAAGATATTTTTACATGTTGCCTTTGATGACCATAGCATCCCTTTCGATAGTCCCTCAACATCCAAACAATAGGGCTACCTACTCACTAATATTAGGATAGCGCTGTCTAAAGGAAACGAGAAAATAAACAATATTTTTCGAGTAGGTAGAAACTCTTAAGTACTTGCTCAAAACAATAAAAACTCTTTTTCACAAACACTTTCAAAACAGTTTTCAAAAAACAACTTCGTCACACTCTTGAGGATAGATACAAGGGTTATCACGAATTTAAACAAAAACTTTTCAAAACACACACAAGCAATTTCAAAATGAGCAAGTATCTAAGAGCCCGTGAAAAACCACGGATAGAAAGGGTGCTAACACCTTCCCTTTCTATAATCTACCCCCGTACTCAGAAACATATCAAAAAAGGTTTTTTCTGTTCTTTTTCCCTTTTCCTTTGTTGGATGAAATAAAATATGGTGGCGACTCTTGCTTACCATACATTTGCAAACAAAAAATGCAAAACCAGTAGTAACAAAAAACAGTAAGTTCTGCCACCGTATCACAGAACTGGCGACTCTGCGGGGAACAATAAAAAAGTAGGGTATACCTTAGGATCTAGGTCATTTGTTAAAAATTGCTTTCTTGTTTGTTTTGTCTGCTTTATCCTTAAAGGTTTGTGTGATACGGTGGCAGAACCAGACTGTTTTGAGAAAATGCTGGTTTATGTTTTGTGTTTGTGTTCACAAAATGTCGCGGTAAGCAAGAGTCGCCACCGACTTTTATTTTATCCAACTGGAAAGGACAAAAGCACAGAAAAATTCCTTTTTGAGATTTTGAGTACGGGGGGTAGATTATAGAAAGGGAAGGTATTAGCATCCTTTCTATCCATGGTTTTCCACGGGCTCTTAGGTACTTGCTCATCTTTTAAAATTTCTTGTGCGTGCTTTGTTTTGAAAAGTTTTGTTTTACTTCGTTTTAACCCTTGTTTATGTCCTCAAGAGTGTTACGAAGTGTTTTTGAAAACTTTGTTTGAAAAGTGTTTGGTGTGAAAAAGTTTGTTTTTGAGCAAGTACCTACTAGCATCTACCTACTCGAAAAAAGAACATTTCTGTTCTTGTTCCTTTAGACAATGCTATCCCACTATTAATGAGTAGGTATCACCATCGTTGGAGTTGTAAGGGTCAATTCGAAAGGGACGTACGACCACTAAAGCAATGCTAGGACGTCTTAGTAATAACCCTAATGTCTTAAGATCATATTCGAGGCAACATTTCCGAGGCAACCTTTTCGAGGCAACATTTCCGAGGCAACATTTCCGAACGAGACTTTTGATCTTTGTTTAGACAAGAGAGCGACCACTAAATTATCCTATACTTAATGATCGTTTACCGAAGTCAACCGAAGTGAGAGTATACCTTAGGAGTGTGCATATGCGAGTGATTTGATTTCAGTTATCATCTTTGTACATTTAAGGTTTGCTAACCATTTTAAATTAACATACAGTATTGTCATGCAATCCTATTATCATACATCTAACAGTTAAATATTTGCGAGAATTAAAATGCGGAAAATAAAACTACGCTATTACAAGGCTTCAGGGTAGGGGATTAATTACATAGCCAAAAACCCGTAAAACGACAAATAAAAAGAAAACCCTAATTAAACTATTACATCCCATGAGCAGTTACATTAATATCATAAAAATAATAAATGCGCGCGATGGATCGAGAACGAGAGAAATTAGGATTTTTCCCCCATCTAAACCTAGTTGAAAGAAAAATTGTCTTTTGTTGTTTTTGATTATTTTGATAAAATAATGTTTTAAATGAATAAATACAAACCTAGTTACTAATTAATTTAATTTGAGAAAAGTAATTAATTTGACCTATTTTTGCATTTTTGTTATTTTAAGAAAAGAAAATAGAAATTAAATCAAACAAACCCTAATTTTCTAATTTATTTAAAATTATTTACAAAAAGATTAAAGTTATCCTAAAATTAAATTAAACTAATTATTAAATTAAATTTGATAAAAATAAAACCTAAATCTAAATTTGTGAAATTGATTTTATGATTTTTTTGTAAAAAAAGAATTTAATTTGTGATTAGAAAATAATTTAAACAAAATAAATAAATAAGAAAAAATATAAAAGAAAAGAGAGACGGGCCTGGTTTAGTAGCAATGGAGGGGGTGCCACTAGCAATTTCTGGGCCCAATAAGCCTTGGTCCTTTTTGACCTTTCATGATCCTTGGATTTGGTGTGCTGGACATCTGGTTGGCTGCACATTGAGGGCGTATGGTGGTCTCCTCGCATTCACCTGTGCTTGATTATGCAAGAAACAAAATCATGATATAATATGGGGGACCTAGGGATCGAACCCAGGCCCTTTGGCTTTTCCAAGCGCCTGATGACCAACTGAGCTAGCACGTTTTGTTGTACAAAGGATAGCAAACAAACATTATATTGGAAAAGCAAATTAATATATCAAAACACGCGAATTTTTGAATGGGAGAATCACAGGGTGCCACGCTACCCTTCTTCTTCCTCCCTCCGTTGGCAAAAGTCCAGACTTTTACCTACAGCCCTCTAGGCGTAGGTATAAGCCTGCGTTTCTCCAAAATCTCATACGAACAAGATAAATGCCCAACAATGGTACCAATCAACTCGTGGCAACCCCACGAGCATCATAGTATCACTTTCCATGGGTAATTGTACCCGTAACAAAAAACCCCAAAAACGAGCCAAGAACCCTAACTATAACATCTTGCTCTACAATCAATAAAAATGCAATTGAACATAACCAATAGCTTGCAAATGATTCAGTGATCAAGAATATGTAAAGAAATCATGCTACAAATGCCAGAATCGTGATATTCAATCTCAAGAAAGTATCAATGTCGTGAGATGCTTACAGTGCATTTTAGGATGTTATGAGGCTTGTTAATGATTGCAATATGACCCAGAGATATCCAGCAAGCGATTGAGGTAGATGGGAAGGCTTGAGATAGCCTGAAAATTGGAATTTGATTCACCACTTTTGTTGAGTTTTTGCAAGTTTGTTTTCAGTTTCTCATGCCTCTAATCCTCTTTCTTTTGGTCTGCACATGTTCTATATGTACCCTTGAATGGATTAGGGTTACAAACTTGCTTCAAATCTTTCTCAATTAAGAGGATTGAATCATGATTTGATTCTTATGTAAATCTTTCTAAATCAAGCAAAACTCAATCTTTTTGTGTCCAAATGACCCTTTCACGATTTAATTCGTTTCCCAGCTGTATAAGAGACCTAAACATGCACAAAATCTCAAGCCTTGATTAGTTTTGATATTTTCATGATTTTATTTTGATTTAAATTAATTTAATTGAAATGAAAATCAAAATAAATGACAAAAATAAAATAAAGACGCGTGGGAAGGATCATGGGTCGTGTATCATGTTACAAACTCAATGCAAGCACAACAAGTTGGGCCCATTTGACAAAAATTGCAATTTTAGCCACTTTTGACTTTTGACAATTTTGAAAAAAGGGTCAACTTCACCAATGCATAACCCCTTCAATTTTGACCCTAGAGATGTGTTCTTGGACTTTTTAGAAATCTCAAGATGTCCTCTAATCAACCCTTTTAGTCTCATCTCAATTGAGTCTTCCATTTTCATGTATGAAGCTTTGACAAAAAAGGTGTTTTTGTTGACTTTTCAAAATGACCTATAATATCCAAATTCATATCTTCTTGTGAGTGCATATTTTGAACTTGGGAGCTGAATATGAATTTTAGGGAATTTCATCCTCTTCAAAATGATCTTTGGATGGGTCATTTTTGTTAAAGTATGAGAAAGTTATGCTTGGTCAAAGTTGAGTTGACTTTTCCTACAAAACCCTAATTTATCAACTTTTGGGTTTTGATGAATTGTGAGCAATCCTTGATGAATCATGATCAACCCTTGATCAAATGATGAATAATGCTTCAAAATGAGAATGTTGACCAAATTTTTTAAAGTTTAACTGTATGTGGGCCACAGTTGACTTTTGCCCTAGCACAGTCGATTTTCAGGCTTTTGAGCAATTGACTGAGAAAACTTCCTCTGCAAGGCTTGAAACTTGACATGGATGATCTTGAGAAAATATTAGGACAATGGTGAGAATTTGGGATCCTATGGACTCACACATCTTGATGCAAACTAAAACCCTAATTTGGGGTAGACTGCCTTAGGAGAGGGTTTGTCTGGTCAACCCTTGGATTTCCTTGAGCAATTTGAGGATCTCACTTGAAATGTATTGAGAAATGTGGGAGGGAAAATTTTGGGGTACAACAATTTTTTTGGGCATTGATCCTACACTCGGATCTGGGGGCACTTTTTAGGTAAACAACAATAGATCATGGAGATTGTACGGTGTAGACCGATATGGTTTAAGCGATGGCTGTGTTGGTGTGACACTTTGGTTGGTACCGGTATCCTTCGTGTGGAAACGATGAGAATACGGGGCCGTCGCGTGGTATCCTGAAGCGCTAACGGACCTTAGAACCTTAGTTGAACAAACTTGGCCATTAGAAAGTAGTGAGATAGTCGGCCTCGGTATAAAGCTGATGATTGGTTAATACTCGATGCTACACTCATTGAGATCAGAATTTTGGGATATTTCGGTCGTAAGAAAAGATTGCCTGAGATGAAACAATGCCCGATAAAGGATGATCAGTGATATTGAGAATCCTTAGAACTCGGTTACTTTTCTAAGACAGGTTTGAAACCAACTAAACTTCAAGAGGGTACTACCTTAAAACCCATGCAAGCCTAAACCTAAGATTGTTTGTGTGACTTGTTTGCTTTCAACTTGAATTACTTGCAGGGTTTTATTATCTGACAACATGAGTTCCTTGTAGGTTTTGTTTACATTCATTATCCAATAACTTGGAATTCTTGCAGGGTTTACTTGCTTACATCACCTCTCACTTTTGCTTAACGCATAGTATACACATCATAGCATCATGCCACAACATTTCCTTAACCATTTCAAGGATCTCAAGGGTTTGCGATGCAGGTTATGATAAATCAGACGTCTAGCAAGGGGCAAGGGGATTTATTTTCCTCTAGCCAATACCGTCAGAAGATCAAAACTTAACAACTTGAGTCAGGGGCTATGACCCACTTGATATGGTGAGCTTGATTCTCGTAGAAGGACACTCAACGATACAAAGTTCTTCAATCAAAGTCTCAAAGTTCAACGCCTAACATTTTTTTTTGTTTACCCCGCGAGATCCTTGAAAACATTTGCATATCATACATGTCATTGCATAACAGGTAGTCTCCAGTACAAGTCTCTCATGTTCTCGTTGTTTATTTCAGCAATGTCTTTCCAACAAGACAACAAAGATCTCCAAACTCAAGAAGCTCAGTTCAGGGAAATGTTCCTAAACCTATCCAACGGGCCGAAAGAGTTGAAAACACCCCTCGCTGGGAACTTGGTCAAGAAAATTCCTGAAGATAATAGGGACGAACGACTGGAACAACTGCAAGCTGAGGTAAATGCAATGAGAACCCAGATGCTGGGGCAAATGGCTCTTATCCGAGGCCTAGCCCGGGGACAAGAAGAGCTGAGAGCCATCATCAACCAACTTCATCAAGATGGATACAACAGTATGAAGCAAACAGTCGAGGTCGGGGACCAAGTCATTGATCAACCTCCAAGAAGACAAAAGGTTGGTTTGGTGAAGAGTGGACCTTTCCAAATTGCTACCACGTCACGGGTCCAACAACGACCTCGCCAAAAATAATGGGTTAATCAGAGTAAGCCGGATATACCCAAAAGGAAGTTTACCAAACTCAATGTGTTGTTGTCTCAAGCTTTGCAACACCTGTTGAGGATGAATCTGATTACGTTGATAGGACCTCATCCGAATCCCAAGACTTCCTCTCCTAACTAAAATCTGGATGCAAGGTGTGCTTATCATTATGGAAGCCCGGGGCACGATACTAACGATTGTTGGGCGCTGAAATACAAGATTCAGAATATGATTGACGCCAAGGAGATTGAATTTGACCCTCTTGAGACTCCCAACGTGATTACTGCTCCCCTGCCAAAACATGGCTAGGATCGAAAGCATTTTTGTTCATTTGAATTCTCAAGTTGTATTTTCTTTGTTTCTTCGAACAATTATTGTCATGTCAAAACTTTGTTATTTCATTAATGCATTACACATGTTTGTCTTTAATTAATCTGTTTTCATTATGCTTAAAACTGCTTTATACTTCCTTTTTGTGATGTTCAACTCTCGATTAAAAGCTCAAAGCCTTAGAGGGAGGATGACAAAAACGATACCACAATCTCTACAGTATGCTTTTGGATAGACCTTGCTGACGATGTACAGGTGTTGTTTCAAATCCTAAATAATGGAGTTATAAGGAAGATAATCCCTAGTCAACCCCTTTGAGCCAAAGAAGTAGGAGTTTTTCTTTCAGACAAATTAAAACCCTTAATCACAACCTGGTGCAGGGTAGTTTTCTCGATTAATTCAGATGCGCATTCAGTCGCAATATGTCGCTTCGTACACAACGAATGGCATCGAAGACGTCCTTCCAAAACAAAAGACGGTGATGGTTCCAAATAATCGTCAAGACAGACAGTCATTATCCCTTGAAATAAAATCCCATTAAGTCAAAACCTATGAAGGAGACTTAAGAAAAAAAGTTGGGGCATCCCACTGACTGTAATCATAAAAAGAAACAGTTCAGGCAAAAGACAAGGATGATAAAATCAAAAAGAAAGAGGTCCTACAAATCCTCGACAAAAAAGATTACAAAAACGACTGCCTATGCAAAACAAACTTTTAGTATCTGAACCATTACCATAACATCAAGGACAGTACTTCAGGACCCAACTGCGATTCTAAATGCGCAATTAGCTGAGCATAGGACTGAAGGACATCACGAAGAACGAGTGGGTACATATAAATTTTGAGCATTTATTCTTTGTTTCTTAAACCGTGAACTAGGCCACGTTATAACCCTTAAAAGTCCTAGCTAAAGCATGGGTTAGTTTGAGAGCATACTGTTACAAAGGTATCCCGACTCCTGTAGGACTTGTTACGAATCATGAGTTGATATCACATTCTTGCAAATTTTGTTTTACTACACAAAACACATTTTCAAAAAAATTTCAAGACAAACATGAGTTTGCATTCTTTAAATGACATTGTTTGCATATGACTAGTTGTTTGACAATAGAGAAATCCGCACAATGGATATTCAATGAACAAACATCCTATCAATGGACATAATCACCTCAGCAGGAAAGACACTTCCAACAACAGGTATTCCATAAGCAAGGGGCATGACATGATGTCTAACACAACTGAGGCAGTCTCTCCAAAAGTGCCAAATAACCAGGGGCAGATCTCCATCTGAATCACTTGGGGCATTATACATGCATTCCAACAACGAATCATGTGCCATCAAGAAAACATCTTGACAGTACTACAACACAACATTATGGACAGTGACAACTACCTACATCCTGAGAACATGGACATAGTCGGAAAAGAACACGCATGAAAAAGACCCGCTAGGTCAACTGGCCTAGGCAAAAATAAGGGCATCCCGTCGAACAAAAAAAGTTCGGGCAAAAATTAGGGATAAAAAAAAATCTGTATACCTGGCAAGTCAAAAACCTGAAAAGGCGGCTTGGGCAAAAAAGGTATCCCGGTGGACTAAAAATCTAAAAAGACAGTCCAGGAAAAAGTTAGGGATTAAAGCGTACGACCATGTCCCGAAGACTTATCATTCTGATCGGCAGTTACCAAGCACCTCATGAATTGGGATAACAATCAAGCTATCCACACAGCCTCTGCAGGTAATTTCTCTAGCAAGTACAGGGGAAGAAAAGTCTTGATGCAAAGTCATTGTCGTATCCTCAGCATGCTCCCAGTGACATATACACTCCCCACAGAGTAGAGACATAAAGCTTTGACATTGGCTCCTCCAAACAGGAGTTACTATCCCCAACCAAATTTTGTAATCGCAAGCGGTTCATATAGTTTTCTCCCGAGTAGAGTTTATTTCTCTGAATACAGAAGCTCAATCCCCAATAGAACTTATTAATTCAGCTACGGAAGTTCACCTTCCAATAGATTTATTTCCCCGCAGAGTTATTCTCAAGCAGAGTCTCTCCCCCGACAGAATATCCATAAACGAGGAGCAAATCTCCAGCATAGTCATCTCCGTTCACCATCCCCAGTGGAAGTAGAAGAACCACGGTTTTCTACAACAGTCAGGAATGCTACTTCCAATACACTCCAGCAGGAGTCATGGATTTATTTTCTCAGACTCAGATATGTCATAGTAGCATCTCATGTTCATACATCATGACATGTGCATACATCATAATCTCATTTATTTTGAGAACATCATCCCACCATGCATTTCATGCATCACATATAATTAACCCTGTTATCTTTTCAGGAAAGACAATTATCATCAAGAGTCCCAACAGTTATACATGTAACATCTGCAGACAACTAATGGAAAATCAGTTCCCGAAACCAAACGGGTCAACTAATCTACATGATCAAACAAAGCAACCTTACCTAGGTTCCTTCTCGGTTCCGTTGCAGTTTTACCCAAACTCCTCACGAAGCAACCTTACCCAGGTTCCTTCTCGGTTCCGATGTAGTTTTACCCAAACTCCTCACGAAGCAACCTTACCTAGGTTCCTTCTCGGTTTCGAGGCAGTTTTACCCAAACTCCCCACAAAGCAACCTTACCTAGGTTCCTTCTCGGTTCAGATGCAATTTTACCCAAACTCCCCATGAAGCAACCTTACCTAGGTTCCTTCTCGGTTCAGATGCAGTTTTACCCAAACTCCCCAAGAAGCAACCTTACCTAGGTTCCTTCTCGGTTCAGATACAGTTTTACCAAAACTCCTCACGAAGCAACCTTACCTAGGTTTCTTCTCGGTTCAGATGCAGTTTTACCCAAACTCCCCACGAAGAAACCTTACCTAGGTTCCTTCTCGGTTCAGATGCAGTTTTACCCAAACTCCCCACGAAGTAACCCTACAATCCAGGTTCCTTCCCATAAGCCATACTATCCAGGCTTTTATTCCTAAGTAACCCTCTTATCCAGGTTTCTTCCCATAGCCCTACTATCCTGGCTTCCACCTTGAAGCAACCCTACTGTCTAGGTTCCTTCCCATAAGCCCTATTATCCAGGATTTCATCTCGAAGTAACCCTACTATTTAGGTTTCTTCCCATAGCCCTACTATCCAAGCTTCCACCTTGAAGTAACCCTACTATCCAGGTTCCTTCCCATAAGCCCTAATATCCAGACTTTTATCTCGAAGTAACCCTACTATCCAGGTTTCTTCCCATAGCCCTACTATCCAGGCTTCCACTTTGAAGTAACCCTACTATCCAGGTTCCTTCCCATAAACCCTATTATCCAGGCTCTCATTTCGAAGTAACCCTACGACCCAGGTTCCTTCTCATAGCCCTACTATCAAGGCTTTCATTTCGAAGTAACCCTACTATCTAGGTTCCTTCCCATAAACCCTACTATACACGCTTCCACCTTGAAGTAACCCTACTATTCAGGTTCCTTCCCATAAGCCCTACGATCCAGGCTTTTATTCCGAAGTAACCCTACTATCCAGGTTTCTTCCCATAGCCCTACTATCCAGGTTTCCACCTTGAAGTAACCCTACTATCCAGGTTCCTTCCCATAAGCCATACTATCCAGGCTTTCATCTCGAACTAACCCTACTATGCAGGTACCTTCCCATAAGCCCTACTATCCAGGCTTTCATCTCGAAGTAACCCTACTATCCAGGTTCCTTCCCATAAGCCCTACTATCCAGGCTTTCATCTCGAAGTAACCCTATGATCCAGGTTCCTTCACATAAGCCCTACTATACAGGCTTTCATTTCGAAGTAACCCTACAACCCAGGTTCTTTCTCATAGCCCTACTATCCAGGCTCTCATTTCGAAGTAACCCTATGACCCAGGTTCCTTCTCATAGCCCTACTACCCCGACTTTCATTTTGAAGTAACCCTACTATCCAGGTTCCTTCTTATAGCCCTACCATCCAGACTTTTATTTCGAAGTAACCCTACTATCCAGGTTCCTTCTCATAGCCATACTATCCATCCTTTCATTTCGAAGTAACCCTACTACCCAAATTCCTTCTCATAGCCCTACTATCCAGGCTTTATTTTCTAAGTAACCCTACTATCCAGGTTCCTTCTCATAGCCCTACTATCCAGGCTTTCATTTCGAAGTAACCCTACTACCCAGGTTCCTTCTCATAGCCCTACTATCCAGGCTTTTATTTCGAAGTAACCCTACCACCCAGGTTCCTTCTCATAGCCCTAATATCCAGGCTTTTATTTCAAAGTAACCCTACCACCTAGGTTCCTTCTCATAACTCTACTATCCAGGCTCCTTTTCATGAATTACTTAATGCAGTTTTGCATAGACTTATCCCGAGAAAGCCCTATACAGGTTCCTTCTCTTTTATCTCAGACAACAGTTTACAACACTGTAAAACCTGGACCCGACCAGATACGGTCTATTTCATATTCCCCAGTAGATTAATGGACAACCAAAGCTCCTATACTCTATTTCCCAGGACATAAATCAACATTCCCCGAAGTCCTCCTCAATGGCAGGTACAGTAATTCTCGCAAAGGAATCTCTTATACAATCGATATCTTTTCTGGATGGCATCTTTAAGCCCATCACCGACGATTCTCCGTCTCCTTCCAAATGGCATCTATAAGCCCATTATTGATATTATCGATCAGTATTACTTCATGCGAGTGCAAATTTCTGGGCACTCTAGTGTTCAATCATCTTCCACCTTCAGATCACAAAAGACATACCAACCAATCTACATCCTCAGGTTTAATAAGATTGAACAGGGGCAGTTGTTGCACTCTAAAATTTGCCCTCCCATTTTCACACCAGATAAACTTCTAGAGGTCCTCAATTGCTCAAGTTAACTAAGGATTGGCCAGACAAATCCTCCTCCTAAGACAATGAGACTCAAACTAGGGTTTCACTCCTCATCAAGATGTTTGAGTTCCAAGGTTCCTAAGTGGATTCCATTGCCATAATATGTCCTCAAGATCATCCATGCCAAGTTTCATGCCTTGCACAAGAAGTTGTCTCAGTCAACTGCTCAAATGCCTGAAAATCAATTGTACTAGGTCAAAAGTCAACTGTGACCCACATACCGTCAAACTTCAATATTTTTGGTCAACATCAACATTTTTAAGTGATATCCATCATTTGATCAAGGGTTGATCATGATTCCTCAAGGAATTCTCCTAATTCATCAAAGCTCAAAAGTTGCTAAATTAGGGTTCCTATAGGAAAAGTCAACCAAACTTTGACCATGCATAACTTTCTCATACTTTATCAGAAATTTCTCATATAAGGCTCACTTTTAAGAGAATCCAATTCCCTACAACTCATCTTCAGCCCTTAAGTTCAATAAATGCACTTATGAAAAGATATAAATTCTGACATTATAGGTCTTTTTCAAAAGTCAACAAAAACACATTTTGGGTCAAAGCTTCTTACATGAACATGGAAGATCCAATTAAGATGAAACAAGATAGGTTGCTTAGGGGACATCCTAAGCTTTCTAAAAAGTACAAGAACACCCTCATAGGGTTAAACTTGAGAGAGATATGCATTGTCAAAGTTGGCCAATTTTTGAAAAAAATACATGAAGCAAATATTGACCAAACTTGGATTTTTTCCAAATGGGCGTATCTTTTCAAGTTTGAAACTCATTCCTTACATGGTCCACGACCTCTAAGCCCACCCATACATTTTTTTACTATTTATGCTATTTAGTTTGATATTTTATTCATTAAAATTCAGAATTAAATAAATAAATAATAGAAATAATGTAAATTTTGATGTGAATCCGTTTTGGGCAAGTTTTATGCTGGTTTATGTCAATTGATTTCGTGCAATAACCCTTTAAATATGTCCAGATTCATCCACATGTGAAAATGGCAGAAAATCATCAAATATGGCATTTTTTCAAATTTTGATCATGGTCTTAAAACACAACATTATGAGGGATATGCTTTCCATGCTTTCTTGTCTCCTCATTATCCTCTATAAATATAGAGCCATACAAGCTTGAAAGACACGAAATTCCTCTCTAAAAAGCCCTAAAAAATCTCTTCAAAAAGTTCTCCAAAAGCTCTTCAAAAAGCTCTCCAGAAATTAAAAAATTGGTGCAAGTCATATCTCGAGGTTCCGGTCTCTCTCGATTGACATCAAGCCTCAAACCATCTTATTTAAGTCATCAGGAGTCTTACAAGGCCCAAGAGCAATCCATCACACGTCTAACACGCCCCCTTTGACAACACCAGTTTGGTAAAATTTTAAACTTCAAATCTCTAATTTTATTCACATTTCATGGCATGCTAACGTTTGTTTGAGTTTATATAGAACATTTAAGGATGGTTGAATCAGAGGTTCTACGCAAGAATTTGAAAACACAATGGTTAAGGCATGAAGCTTTCGAAGATTTGGGCCTACGAATTTCTGATGATTGCACCCCCTGTTTAATTTTGCTACTAGGCCCATCTTTATTTTCTTGTTTTATTCATTTCATTTATTTCTTTTAACCCTTTTTTTTATTTTAATCAGAAAACAAATATAAAAATCACATAAAAATAGATTTAGGATTTTTCTTAATTAAATTTTAATTTTGGTAAATTAATTAACTAATCACTTTAACTTTTTTAAAATCAAAATTAATAGAACTTAGGTTTAATTTCATTTTAATTCATTTTCTTTTTCGTAACAAAAATACCAAAAAACATAGAATTAATTTCTTTTATTTAAATTTCATGTTTCTTTAATAATTAACTTTTTTTTATAAATATAGATCTAGATCAATTATTTTTTAACTTAAACCATTTTCATAAATTAAAACAAAAAACAACAAAAAGATTTTTTATATCTTAGGATTTTTATACGTCTTTTCAAATTTGCGTGTTATTATTCTTTCACACTTCCTTTTATTATTGTAACTGTATATTGGGATTTAATAGATGATTAGTAGGACCTTTACCGCTTTTATTCATTTTCCCCCCAGTTTTAGATATGTACATAATCCCCCTCCCTGAAGCCTTGTAATAGCTAGGTTTTATATTTCTGCACTTTTAAATTACTTCAATTATTAACTGCTAGATGTATGACTAATAGGATAATATGGCAAGAATAATAAATTAGCAAACTTAACACAAGACTAAAATAACTGAGCATAACACACCTTGCACATATGCACCCTTAGGGTATACCTCACTTGGTTGCCTCGGAAAATAATGGTCATGTCCCTCGAACGTAGGGATGTGTTGTACCCCAAAATTTGCCCTCTCATTTTACTCAATACATGTCCATTGAAATATTCAATTTGCTCAAGCTTGTCTAAGAGTTGACCAAACAAACTCTCTCCTAAGGCAGTGTGTCTCAAATTAGGGTTTCCACTTTCATCAAGATGTGTGGACCACAAAAGCCCCAAATGCTTTCCAAGGTCCTAATATGTTCCCAAGATTCTCCATGTCAAATTTCAAGCCTTGCATAAGAAGTTTGCTCAGTCAACTGCTCAGATGCTTGAGAATCGACTGTACTAGGTCAAAAGTCAACTATGGCCCACATACAGTCAAACCTCAAGGTTTTTAGTCAACATCAACATTTTTAAGTCACTTCCATCATTTGATCAAGGGTTGATCATGATTCCTCAAGGAATGCTCCAAATTCATCAAAACCCAAAAGTTGTTAAATTAGGGTTTTGCAGGAAAAGTCAACCCAACTTTGACCAAGCATGACTTCTTCATACTTTATCAGAAATTTTTCATCCAAGTATCATTTTTAAGAGGATGCAATTCCCTACAATTCATCTTCAGCCCTCAAGTTCAAAATATGCACTCAACAAAAACACCTTTTGGGTCAAAGCTTCATACATGATCATGGAAGATCCAATTGAGATGAAACCAAAATGGTTGTTTAGGGGACATCCTAAGATTTCTAGAAAACCTAAGAACACCTCTCTAGGGTAAAAATTAAGAGAGTTGGGCATTGTCAAAGTTGGCAATTTTTGGAAAATTGTCAAAAGTCAATATTGATCAAATTTGCATTTTTTCCAAAGGGGCCCATGTTTTATTGCTTGAAACATGCTTATAATAGGACCCAAGACCCCTGAGATTTTCCACCTATTTTTTTATTACTTTTATCATTTATTTTGATTTCTTATTCATTTAAATCAAAATAAATCAAATTAAATGGTAAAATAATGAAAACAAATCAAATCTTGGGATTTTTGTGCACATTTGGAGTCTATGTACAACTAACATGATGATCAAATCATGAAAGACTCATTAGGGTTGGAAAAGATTGGATTGAATCTTGTTTTAGAAAGATATCATACATGAATCAAGTCAAATCACATTTTCATTATTTCTCAAGATATGATGCAATTTTATTGACCTAATTCGTTCTCTTATATGTATTGAACAATTCCAAATCATAAGAACAAGGTTGGCAGCCGTGAAAATCCAGGAAGAAAACTCAAAAATTTGGACAAAAGTGTGAGATCAAAATCCATATTAGAGCCATCCTCAAGGAGTTTCAAGGCTAGCAATACGTTCCTGGACATCTCAGGAAGCTTCTCCATTTATTTGCAAGCCTCAAAGCATCAAGAATCATCACATTACAGTATCACGGTTTGCATCCAAAACTTAAATTCGATTTTAATGTTTCACGCATCATAAACATGTTCTAACCATATATTCTGGTTTATCATCTTGTTTGCAAGTTATCTGTGTCATTTAATTGCATTTACAGTGCAGGAATCAATACTTACCATTGTTAGGGTTTGTGGTCATATTTTGGGGTTTCTTGATACAGGAAAAATTAGGCCAAGAAAATGATACCATGATACTCGTGAGACCAAGACGAGTTGATTGGTACCATCACAATAAATTTATAGTGCTTGTATTGCATTTTGGAATAACACAGGTTTTTAGCAACGAACACTGTCCGTGGGTATAGGTGAATACCTAATACGACGGAATCAATGAAGAAGACGATGACTTGGCTTCATGTGACTGGCTCGTTTGAACTTTCGCGCCTTCTATTTTTGTTCAATTATTTTGCAATATTATATTTCTTTTTAAGCATAATAATCAACAAGCCAGTTGGCCCAGTGGTGAGGCGCGCTAGTGGTAAATAGAAGGACATGGGTTCGATCCCAGGTCCCAACAAAATGTATTTTCTTATTTTACCTTTGCAGATCCAGTACAATGCTCCCTCACACGCCTTCCATACAACCTCAATGCCCAGCCATTGGATGCACTGATAGTCAGATCTAACACTTCTCCCATGAATGTCCTTGGTACACCTCAGGTCAACGCTTGCATAGGATCCAACGTGGTTGACTGGGCTTGGAGCTTAATGGGCTTGAAAATTCAATTCCACACCCCCCTTTTAGCTAGCATACAGGCCCATTTTGTTATTTCTTTTATTATTTCCTTTAATTTCTTTTCCC
This sequence comes from Vicia faba, assembly GCA_948472305.1. Taxonomy (NCBI): domain Eukaryota; kingdom Viridiplantae; phylum Streptophyta; class Magnoliopsida; order Fabales; family Fabaceae; genus Vicia; species Vicia faba. The sequence goes on along the minus strand of OX451736.1, from coordinate 913,544,095 downwards.
TTTTTTATTAATACAAAAATTATTTTTATTAAATTAACAAATCAAAAATCACAAAAAAGATTTTTTTCTTAATAAATATTTTTTGAATTAATTAGTTTAATTAATTTAGGGTAATTTAATTTTCTTTTTATAATGAAAAACAATTAGAATTAGGGTTTGAGATTGTACATAATTTAATTAATTTTCTTTAAAAAATACATCAAAAATCATTGTTTCTCATAAATATTTATTCCTTTAATTAATTAATTTAGTTAGAAAATTAGGTTAATTTAATTTCTTTCATAATTTAAAAACAATTAGAAATTAGGTTTAATTAATTTGCAATTAAATGTTTTCTCAAATAAAAATTCACAAGAACAAAAATCTTTTTCTCTCAATTAGAGTTTTAGGTTATCTTTTCAACCGTCATTGTATTTAATTCGTCGTGCGCTTGTTAATTATTTGTCCACTATTTTGTAATTGTTCAGGGTTTGTAATAGTTAACTTAGGGTTTATATTTACCATTTAAATCCTCGATTTTTAGTTATGTAATTAATCCCCCTCCCCTAAGCCTTGTAATAGCTAGGTTTTATTTCCTTGCACTTTTAATTTTCACAATCTTTAACTGTCTAGATGTATGGCTAATAGGATTGTATGGCAAGAATGTCTGGAAAATTAAAACGGTAGATCACCTAATATGCAAATATTAAATCACTGAAACAAATCATATGCACATATTCACTCCTAGGGTTTACCTCACTTCGGTTTCCTTCGGTAAACAGTCATTAAGCATAGGAAATTTTAGTGGTCGCCCTCCTGTCTAAAAGATCAAATGTCCCATTCGAATGTTGCCTCAGAAATGTTGCCTCGGAAAGATCTTAAGACTCTAGGGTTACTACTAAAGTTTTCTAACTATTGCTTTGGTGATTATACTTGTCCCTTTCGAATGTCCCTTACAACTCCAACGACGGTGCTACAAACCCCTTAATAGTAGGATAGCGCTGTCTAAAGGAAACGAGAACAAACAATCTTTTTTTGAGTAGGTAGAATCTTAAGTACTTGCTCAATGAAAACTTTCCACACAAACACTTTTCAAAACAAATTTTCAAAACAACTTTGTCACATCCTTGAGGACTGATACAAGGGTTATCACGAAGTAAAAACATTTTCAAAACAAACACACACAAGCAATTTGAAAAATGAGCAAGTACCTAAGATCCCGTAGATAACTACGGATAGAAAGGGTGCTAACATCTTCCCTTTCTATAATCTACCCCCCATACTCATAATATCTCGAAAAAAGGTTTTTCCTGTTCTTTTTTCCTTTTCCATGATTGGATGAAATAAAAGTCGGTGGCGACTCTTGCTTACCGCGACATTTTGCAAACAAAAAACGCAAAATGCAAACCAGTATTAACAGTCGGTTCTGCCATCGTATCACAGGATGTCTTAGCAAAGACCCTTAATTCTAAAGTCATCATAAAGATCATGGTCCCTAACATCCCTCGAGTTGCCTATGAGAAATGATCTTGTCCCTCGATGTTGCCTATATGATGACAGTCCCTTCAAATGCTAAGATATTTTTACATGTTGCCTTTGATGACCATAGCATCCCTTTCGATAGTCCCTTAACATCCAAACGATAGGGCTACCTACTCACTAATAGTAGGATAACACTGTCTAAAGGAAACGAGAAAATGAACAATCTTTTTCGAGTAGGTAGAAACTCTTAAGCACTTGCTCAAAACAATAAAAACTCTTTTTCACAAACACTTTCAAAATAGTTTTCAAAAACAACTTCGTCACACTCTTGAGGACAGATACAAGGGTTATCATGAAGTTAAATAAAAACTTTTCAAAACACACATAAGCAATTTCAAAATGAGCAAGTACCTAAGAGCCCGTGGAAAACCAAGGATATAAAGGGTGCTAACACCTTCCCTTTCTATAATCTACCCCCCGTACTCAGAAACATCTCGAAAAAGGTTGTTTCTGTTCTTTTTCCCTTTTCCTTTGTTGGATGAAATAAAATATGGTGGCGACTCTTGCTTACCGTACATTTGCGAACAAAAAACGCAAAACCAGTAGTAACAAAAAATAGTAAGTTCTGCCACCGTATCACAGGGTGGTATTCAGACAGCGAGCCAAAAGTTAGAAGTTTTGTGTTGTGCTAAAATAGTGAGTGAACATCAGAAATTTAGTGTGTTCTCAGCGTGTGAAAATCAGAAATTCTGAGTGTTAAAACAGCGAGTGGAAGCATCAGAAGTTCAGTGTGCTTAACATTAAGAAAGCCTAGAAGTTCTGTGTGTTTAACATGTAGGGAGAACTCAGAAGTTTTGTGCTATGCTAAAACAGTGAGTGAGCATCAGAAGTTCTGTGTGTTAAAACAGTAAGAAAGCCTAGAAGTTCTGTGTTAAAATAGTAAGAAATCCTAGAAGTTTTGTGTGTTAAAACAGTGAGTGAGCATCAGAAGTTCTGTGTGTTAAAATAGTAAGAAAGTCTAGAAGTTTTGTGTGTTAAAACATTAAGAAAGCCTAGAAGTTTGGTGTGTTTAACGTGTAGGGAGAACTCAGAAGTTCCGTGCTATGCTAAAACAGTGAGTGAACAAATAGGGGTTTTGTGCCACATTTCAACTCCTTCCTCATATTTATCAGCACATCAGCAATTTATTCAATATTTAACAAACAACATGTCAGAAAGATAAAAGCACAACAATTTATAGAAGTTTAAATCCCTAATCTAAACCTAACCCTAATCAAGAAGTTCTGATCCACAGTTTTCCTACTTATGCAATGATATGGACAACATTAATACTGTGATATTTACATATTTTAATGATGTTCTAAATGAAAATATACAAAGTTAGAAAGACTTACCTTGAACCTAGAGCGTGGGCTTGGAACTTGAACTGTTGCCTTTAGATGTTCTGGAGTCGGCAAGAGCAACAGAAGAGAGTATGCCAAGTTCTTTGACTCAAAGGGAAGAACAAAAGTTTTGGTTTTATGTTTGGGAATTCTGGATTTTTACGAAGGTTTCACAGTTTTCTTTTCTCTCTTTTGACAATTTTCTCTCCCCGAAAACCAGCCCCTTGAACGTGTGATGGAGCAAATTATTTATAGATGGGTTTGCTGTAGTTTTTTTTGGGGGGGGGGGGGGGACAAATGGGATTCAAACCTTTTTGGTATACTGTTTCATTGCTTTTTAATCACAGTTTTCGTATGCTAATTTGGTGCAAATATAGGGTTTAAGAAAAATGCAGGCATGGACTAGATCAGAAGAAATTTGGAGTGTTATGGCAGCTGGTTGCAGGACTGTGCTATAGCAGTGCAACAGGCTGTTCAAACAAGGTTTTGGGGTTTTGTGATGTTCTGATCGAAGAATCCAGAATGAAACTCGAAGGGTGATGCTCTGATCGAAGCACATGCTGAAGAGTCATGTTCTGATTGAAGAACGATGTTCTGAACCATGTTTGCAACTTCTGACTGCACTTGCATGGAGGCTGACTCAGAAGTTCTGAAGTATCATATTCTCTTAACACTTAGAAAATTTTCTAAATGTTTAGAAATTTGATTTTTTTCAAAGTAATTTCTGACTTCTTATTTTTTGATGAACCAATTTCATGTCTTGATGAAATATAATTGTTGAAACTTGATTTGATCTAAAAGTCAAAGTTTGACTTTTATGTATGCTTTTGACCATTTTTCCCTTGTGGATGATTTTTCTTGAAAAGTTGTAATTCAAGACTTGAAACTTGATAGAAGCAAACCTGAGAGTCCAAGATGATCCTTTGAGAAATGAGAGGGGAAATTTTGGGGTACAACAAGCTTGTTTCTGAATACCCATTTTGTTCCTATGATATTTAATCCTTTTGGCATTAGAACTAGATCTCACACATCATTTCTTGAAAATTGATTTAGTTCTTCTTGCATAGCTAGGATCCAATCGTTGTCTTACAAAGCTTCCTCTATTGAGGTTGGTTCAATTAGAGAGACAAAACCAAATAGTGATTCTTCAATGTTTCTGAAAGAGGATCTTGTTCTGATGGGATCTTCCTTCTTTCCAATAATCACATTCTCTGGATGTGCTGATGTGATTCTAGGGAATTTATTCTATGAGGGTTGTTCAGAAATTCTTAGATTTTCCAGAGAGTTTTCAATAGGAGGGTCTTCTGAGATGTCCTTTCCTTCTAACTCTTCAAAGTTTGTAAGATGATCTTTTGTACCTGCAGGATTTTCATTCTGCTTTGGCTTTTGCTGGCCAAGCTTATCATCAAATCTGACTTTGATTGATTCTTTAACAATTAGAGTTTTTGTGTTGTATACCCTATAGCCTTTTTAGCGTTCAGAGTATCCAAGCAGAAAGCACTTTTGTGCCTTAGAATCAAACTTGTTCAGATTATCTTTAGTATTCAGAATATAGCAAGTGCATCCAAAAGGATGGAAATATGAAATGTTGGGTTTTCTGTTTTTCCACAATTCATAAGGAGTCTTTTCAAGAATAGGTCTTATAGATACTCTATTTTGAATATAACATGTTGTGCTCACTGCTTCTGCCCAGAAGTGTTTAGCCATATTAGTTTCATTAATCATGGTTCTGGCCATTTCTTGCAAGGTTCTATTCTTTCGTTCTACAACTCCATTTTGTTGGGGAGTTCTAGGACAAGATAAATCATGAGAAATGTCATTTTCTTTAAAACACTTTTCAAAATAATGGTTTTCAAGTTCTCCTCCACGATCACTTCTAACTTTTATGATTCTAAAATCTTTTTCATTTTGCACTTGGATGCAGAAGTCGAAGAACACAGAATGTGACTCATCCTTGTGTTTTAAAAACTTAACCCATGTCCATCTGTTGTAGTCATCAACAATGACTAATCCATACTTCTTGCCTCTGATGGATGCAGTTTTAACTGGTCCAAACATATCAATGTGAAGAAGTTCCAACGGCCTAGAGGAAGAAACAACATTTTTTGACTTAAAAGAAGGTTTTGAAAATTTTCCTTTCTGACATGCTTCACAAAGAGCTTCTGAGTTGAACTTCAGATTGGGAAGTCCCCTAACCAAATTGAGTTTGTTAATTTGAGATATTCTTCTCATGCTAACATGTCCCAATCTTCTGTTCCAGACCCATTGCTCATCGCTAATAGACATAAGGCATTTTACATTTTGAGATTTAAGATCAGAAAGATTAATTTTATAGAAGTTGTTCTTTCTCTTGCCGGTAAAAAGGATTGATCCATCTTTTTGACTAACAACTCTACAGGATTTTTGATTAAAGATTATGTCATAACCGTTGTCACTTAATTGACTTATGGACAACAAGTTATGCGCTAATCCTTCTACCAACAGAACATTAGTTATAGAAGGAAGGTTACCGTTTCCAATGGTTCCAGAACCAATAATCTTTCATTTTTGATTTCCTCCAAATTTGACATCTCCTCCAGATTTAAGTTCCAGACATTGGAACATAGACTTTCTTCCCGTCATATGTCGCGAGCATCCAGAGTCCAGGTACCATAACTGGTGTTTCAACTGAGCTATTAAGGACATCTCTTTTGGTTCTGAATTAGAGTCCGAGTCATCGTCATCTGTTGTGGTAGCCATAAACGCTAGATTAGCCTGTTCATCTTCTGAGTCAGATTCAGCTTTAGAATATTCTAAATCATCCCAGGTGGCCATCATGCCTTTCTTTCTTCCAAACTTTTTCTTTGGTCTTTCTCTTTGCAGCTTAGGACAATCACTTCTATAGTGTCCTGGTTCTTTACATTCATAGCAGACTATATCTCTCCTGCTTGACTTCTTATGTCCAGAAGATTCTGGTTTATCTTCTGACCTCTTGTAGTTTATGAACTTCTTTTGTCTGTGCTTCCACATCTGGTTGATCCTTCTGGAGAGCAGAGATAACTCATCTTCTTCTGATGCAGAATCTTCAGAGTTTCCTTCTTCTGCCTGAAAAGTGTTAGTTTCACATTTTTTAATAGATTTAAGGGCGACAGACTTGCCTTTCTTCTGAGGCTCGTGTTCATCAAGTTCTATCTCGTGACTCCTTAAAGCACTGATAAGTTCTTCAAGGGATACATCATTCAAATATTTTAACACTTTGAATGCAGTAACCATAGGTGACCATCTTCTGGGTAAACTTCTGATAATTTTCATAACATGGTCTGCCTTGGTGTATCCTTTGCTCAGAACTCTCAGGCCAGCAATCAGAGTTTGGAATCTCCAGAACATAGTGTCAATAGACTCATTTTCTTCCATTTTTAAGGCTTCATACTCTTGGATGAGAGCCAGAGCTTTTGTCTCTTTTACTTGAGCATTTCCTTCATGAGTCATTTTGAGAGACTCAAACATGTCATGTGTTGTATCTCTGTTGGTGATTTTCTTATATTTAGTTTTTGAGATAGCGTTCAGAAAGATGTTTCTTGCTCTGTGGTGATTCTTGAAATCTAACTTCTGTTGTTTATCCATGTTCTTTCTATCAATATTGTTTTCGTCTTTGTCTTCTGGATGAGTGTACCCATCTAGGACCAAATCCCATAGATCAGCATCATGACCTAGAAAAAAACTTTCTAGTCTATCCTTCCAGTATTCAAAATCTTCTCCATCAAACACAAGAGGTTTGGTGCAATTGTTGTTGTTTTGTTCAGTTGCCATAGTGTTTTCCTTCTGGATCTTTTTCTGACACTGTTAGGTGTTTGCACCCAGAACTAGAGCTCTGATACCAATTGAAGGGTGAGAAAACACTTAGAAGGGGGGGGGGGGGGGGGGGTTGAATAAGTTTTTCCTTTTTCTCGCGCAATACTAATGGAAGGACACATGTATTTTTATCCTGGATATTTTGAAACTCAAACTACTCCAGTCCACGCGCCAAGGTGATTTCGCCTCTCTCAACGAGGACTTAATCCACTATAATCAAACTGATTACAAATGCACAGCCAAACTGTTGTGACTAACAATATAATGCACAAGCCAACTGCAAGTGACTAAAACCTCTAAGACTCAACTAGTCCTAGCCCTCTTGAGAAATCTGACCCAACTGGTCTCTCAAGGAACACTTACAAAATTATCTATTAATAGTAGTGAAACTGAATGTTTCTAATAAGATTTATCACAGATTGTTATTTATCACTAAGATTGTTGCTCAATGCTTAAGATCTACCCACTATACAATATTGATTTACAAGTATGAAAACAATGAGCGTAAGATTATTTCTCGTGGATCAGTAACCTTTCTTTGAAATAAAAGGTCTTCTATATATAGCTTCCAATTCTTGATCATTACATCCTTGGTGAGAGTGCATGCATTTAATGATGCGTGTAGGCTTGGTCTTTACGTTTCCAATGCTCGTGCGTAGTACACTTGAGTGTGTTAGTCGTCTTAGCATTTAATAACTAACGGTACTGTCAGATCTTGTCTCTGGAAGTTTAAGTGTTTGCTTGCAGCGTTTCCATTTCATTGTATACTTTACCTTTTCTTCTAGCATAGTATTCTTCAATTTTTGTGTTCATCAGAGTTTGCTTTAATCTTGCATTATTAGATGTTGCTTTTAGCGTGCTTCTATTTCAGATCTTTGCTTCAACTTGCTTTATCAGAGGTTGCATAGTATTTCTCTTCATCAGAGTTTACTTTGGAGTGCTTCCTTATGAGTTTGCTTTAGACTTACGTAGAATGTTGTTTCTTTCTAAGATACATGAGTCAGAACATTATCTGAACTTAGAGATCACACAAGTCAGAGTATAAAATATATTTCACAAAATTTCATTTCATTGTTATCATCAAAACTCTAAGATATGATTAGAACCAAACTTTGTTCTAACATGTTGTACCCTAAAATTTGCCCTCTCATTTCTCAAAAGATCATTCTAGATCCTCAGGTTTGCTTCTGGCAAGTTTCAAGTCTCAGATTACAATTTTCTAAAGAAAGTCATTCATAAGGGAAAAATGGTCAAATGCATATTGAAAAGTCAAACTTTGACTTTTGGATCAAAAATCAAGTTTCAACAATCACATTTCATCAAGACATGAAATTAGTTCATCAAAATCAGAAGTCAGAAATTACTTTGAAAAATAAAATTTTCTAAGCATTTAGAAAATTTTCTAGGTGTTAAGAGGATATGATACTTCAGAACTTCTGGGCCAGCCTCCACGCAAGTGCAGTCAGAATTTGCAAACATGGTTTAGAACATGATGCTTCAATCAAAACATATGGAAGCAATGATCTTTGGTCAGAACATGATTCTTCAACATATGAAGGCTATGTTCAACGCTTTGGTTAGAACATCACCCTCCGAGTCTCATTTTGGTCTTCTGCGTTCAAAACATCACCAAATCCCAAAACCTCATTTAAACAACATGTTGCCCTGCTGTGGAACAGTCCTGCAACTAGCTGCTGATCCAGTCCACACCTGCACTTTCTCAAACCCCATATTTGCACCAAATTAGCATATAAAAGTTGTGATTAAAAAGCAATGGAACAATATTCCAAAAAGGTTTAAATCCCATTTGTTCCCCCCCCCCCCCCCCCCCCCCCCCCCCCCCCAAAAAAAAAACCACAACAAACTCACCTATAAATAAGTTTCTCCATCACACTTTCAAGGGGCTGACTTTTGGAAAGAGAGAATCATCAAAGAGAGAAAAGAAAACAGTAAAGCATTCGTAAACTCAGAATTCCCAAACAAAACCAAAACCTTTGTTATTCCCTTTGAATCAAGGAAAACAACATTTTCTGTCCTGTTGATATTGCTGACTCTATAACACCTGAAAGCACTAGCTCAAGTCCCCAATACACGCTTCAAATTCAAGGTAAGTCTTTATGACTTTGCGTCTTTTCATTCAGAACATCATTAATGTGTAAATATCATAGTATTTATGTTGACCATATCATTACATAAGTAGAAGAAACTATGGATCAGAACTTCTTGAATAAAGCTAGACTCAGAATTAGGATTAGAACTTCTATAAATTGTTGTGCTTTTTTATCTTTCTGATTTGTTGTTGATGTGCTGATTAATGTAAGGGAGGAGTTGAAACGCCACACAGAACTTATGAGTTCTCCTCACTGTTTTAAACATACAGAACTTATGAGTTCTCCTCACTGTTTTAACACACAGAACTTCTGAGTTCTCCTCATTGTTCTAACACTCAGAAGTTCAGCACGTAGCAACCCAAAACTTCTGTGTTTTCCCTCTAACGTTTCTTGCAGGACCTCAGAGTGTATCAATCTAGAACTTCTGATTTCCTCTGACATTTCTTTATGAACCACAGCGCACACGACATCAGAACTTTTGATCCCCTTTGTTTTGCTTTCAACAGCATGCTAATTCTATCTCTCATTATTTCCCTTTTTTATGATTTTCACTATTAATACCCTTTTTATTAATATAAAAAAGACATGAAAATATTTTCTATTTATTAATTTATTTATTTCTTTTTCTTAATTCATTAAGACAAAAAGTAATTTTCTAAACAAGTCTTTTTTCTTCCTTGCATTGTATATTTCAATATGGTTGTAATAGTTAATTAGGATTTAAATTCTTACAAACCCCCATTTGCAAATTTGTACCCCCACCCCTAAATAATGTAATAGCGTAGGACCTTTACATTTCCGCAATTTATTGCTTTCAAACATAAATGCTAGTAATTAGGGTGTGTATGGCAAGACATAAAATCAACAAATAGATAACCCTAATCAAGAATAAATTCATGTAAATCAAACACACCATTCACACTTGCACCCTTAGGGTAATCCCATTTTGTTGCCTATCGGAAAATAGTCATGTCCCTCGAATATGGGAGTTTTAGAAAAGACCCTAGATAAAAGACCATAGTCCCTCAATGACCCTCAATGTTGCCTTCGGTAAACGATCTCGTCCCTAAACGACATTGCTAAAATGTCCCATAGGTTGCCTTCTATGACTATACAAACGTCCCGCGTTCGTCCCTTCACATCCAACGATGGGACTTCTTACCAAATCAATGGTAAGATAGCAACATCTAAAGGAGGAGGAAAAGAACATTAAAGACCTTTTGAGTAGGTAGATTCGCTCCTAGTTGCTCGCTTACTCACAATAAAAACATTTTACACACCAACACTATCATATTGAAACATTTTTAAAAGACAAACACTTTGTACGCGTTCTTATAAAAACGAGAACCATTACAAAGAAGACACATTTTAAAAATCCCTTTCAAAAACAAATTCCACAAACACTTCTTTGAACTATTTTCAAAACAACACTTTGTACGCGTTCTTATAGAAATGAGAACTATTACAAAGACATTTTCGAAATACTTTCAAAACCCATACCACAAGCACATTCAAACAAAAGCAAGTGATATAACAAGCAACTAAGAGCCCGTATATAACTACGGATGAAAAGGGTGTTAATACCTTCCCTTTTCATAATCTACCCCCCGAACTCAGAAAACATCTCTAAAGGTCTTTCCTGTTCTTTTCAGCCTTTCCTTTTGTATAAAAGAAAAATCGGTGGCGACTCTTGCTAACCGCACAATTGCGATCAAATGCAAAACACCCAAGTCGCTTCTCCCACCGCGTTATAGAACTGGGGACTCTACTGGGGATATTCTTAAAAGTGGGATTACCTTAGGGCTAGATCACCTTTACTTGCTTTCATTGTTTGACTTGTTTGCTTTACATTATGGTTCCTTGTTTGGGCTTACTTTGATCCTTTAACCGGATCTGAGACACCTTTTTAGGTAAGTAGCAACAGATTGTGGAAACTGTACAGCGTAGACCGATATGGTTGAAACAATGGCTACGTTAGTGTGACGCATTTGTGGGTACTGGTATCCCTTGTGTTAAATCAAGGAGAATACGGAGCCGCTGAGTGGCGTCATGAAGCACTAACTGACCTTAGAACCTTAAATGAACAACTTGGCCATTAGGACGTAGTGAGATAACCGGTATCGGTGGAAATCTAAAAATTGGTTGATACTCGATACTACACTCATTGAGATTGGACTTTTGGGATATCTCGGCCGTAAGAAAAGATTGATTATGCTGAGACAATGCCTAAAAGAAAGGTCAGTGATATTGAGACCCTTTAGAACCCGATTACTATTACTAGGACAGGTTTGAGCCAACTAAAACTTTGAGAGGGTACTTACCTATAAGACTCCATGAAAGACTAAACCTAAGGACTTGTTTTGCCTTGTGTGTATATGCTTACTTGTACATAGCATCATAAACATCATAACATCATACACATTCTCACTAACCATTTCAAGGATTTAGGAATTTATCTTTTTTTTTTGTTTTGTAGGCCATGAACTTTGTCCGAAGGAACACCATCTGAATCAGCTTCGTGAAAACACACCCCCAGCTCCAAGAGTTAGCATCAAGGGTTCCCGGAGATTCTCCTTTTACCAAGAAATAGGGTCGACTCCTCAGTTTGGCTACCTCCAATTTCCAAGAGGAGATGATGCATTTGCTCTTCCAATTATTTGATCCCATACATCATTCACTATACCAAATTTGGCTTTTAGCAGCACCCCTACGAAAGCGCTTTTAGGAAAAGCGCTGGCATAGGCTTCGCTAAAGACAAAATTAAAAAACACGCTAAAAAAGCGCTCTTATAGTGGGGGGGGTATGAAAGCGCTTTTAAAAAGCGCTCTGGTAAGGGGGGGTATGAGAGCGCTTTTGAAAAGCGCTGTGGTAAGGGGGGGTATGAGAGCGCTTTTGAAAAGCGCTTTGGTAAGGGGGGGTATGAGAGCGCTTTTCAAAAGCGCTCTGGTAGGGGGTGGGGTACAAGAGCGCTTTACCCTTAAAAGCGCTGGTATAGCTACATCTACTAAGGCGCTTTTCAAAAGCGCTTTCATAGCCTTTTTAAAATTAAAATTTTTAAAAACAAAATTATACAAACCCCATCCGTCTTCTCACATCAACCTTCACACTCCAAAGTCCAAACCTCACTGTTACGAACTTCCATAACCTTCACTTCTGCCTCATCTCCATCCGTAAAACCCCATCCGCGACCGTTACTTCACTGCTGCCGCCATTCTTCTTCACCGTCACTTGATTCATAGTAGAATCTTTGGTGCATTGACTTCCATTTGTTCCTCACCGTCACTTGCTGTCAATAACTCAACAAACTCTCACTGCTATCTCCGTCGCTCCTACTTCAAAGCTCAACCTCCAACATCCCTTTCTTATCTTCCTCAGCCATCTCCGTCGCTCCTACTTCAAAGCTCTTTGTCAAGTCCAAACGTGGTTCCCTGTTATCATCATCAACAACATCCAACTTCCAATTTTCTACAAATTATCTTAGGTAACATTACTTGATTTTCATAGTTTTGTTGAATACTTGAGTAATTTGATTTTGTTTATGTGAATTGTGCATGCATGAATTGATGAAGTAAATTAGTTTAGATCTAGAATTCTTGACATAGAATTTGTAATATTCTAGTACATATTATGTGTTTGTGATAATGTTTATGTGAATTTGTGATGTAGATTTTAACATAGATTTGTAGACATAACATTTGCACATTAGGTGTACGTAGAAATTCCTCATAGAATTGAATTGCTAATTCTTGACATAAGAACTAATTCTTGATATTGTGCTAATCTATTGACATAGAATCAATTGCAATTCTTTGTGTTGATGTTAGATTCTTGATATTGTGAATAAATATAGATAGATTCGGAATTGGATGAATCTTGAGCTTAATTGTGTTGTGCCTAAATGCTAATTTTCCAGAATCGTGATTACTAACTACTGTTGTGTTTGTTCTATGCTATTCACCTCAATGTGCACAATCATGTTTACTAATTTCTAGTAATGAAAATGATCTTTACAGTGTTCTTCACTATCCATTTCAATTGTTTTCAACAACAAACAAGCTAAAGCGCTCAAGATTTAAGGTATCACTATCTTTTGATGCTTCACTAAGTAAGTCATTTGTGATGGATGTCAAGGAAACTTGTGTATTTTTATACTCTTCATTCAACAGTTTCTTCAAACTAATGTCAAAGAAACTAATGTCATTGTTCTTGTTTACCCTAACCAATTGATATTTTCGCATTCCAGGAGAACAATTTCTTTCTCTCGTTCAATTGCTTAAGTAATCTCTCTCATTCAAGTAATCTCAATCCTCCAGAGGCCTTCACGAACTGGTTTTTAGAAGTCCATCTTCTTCATCTAACTTGCTTCCTTCCTCTTAAATCTTAAGTAAGATTTAACATTGTTTTTAAAAATTAATCTTGAAGTAATCTTGTGTTGTTGTAGGTTGGTGTTTTAGTTTGAAGTATAATATTGTGATAATGTGATAATGTGTTTTTGGTTTGTTTTATTAAGTTGATGTTCTGGTTTGAAGTATTGTGTTTGTATTGTGATAATGTGATAATTTTTTTTAGTTTGGTGCCTTAGAAGTTGAAATTTTGTAAACTTTAATTATTAGTTACATAAGACATTAATAGAAAAATGGTAGTGTTTATTTTTTAATTTGTTAGGAGTAGAAGGAATTTGTTTATATTAGAGGTGGTTATATTTTTAATGCGCTATAATGTAGTGGAATTGGAATTTAGAGAATTGGTACTTACTAATATGTGTAAGATTGGAACTTAGATAATTTTGAGATTTTGTTGTGTTGTGTTAATTTATTTAATTGATTATGCATCACAAAAGTGATAATGAAGAGTAGAAAAAATGATTCTTTTTTCAATAGGAAAGAAATAGATGAAGAGAACTTAACCCCTATTAGTAGTGGAAGTAATAGGATGGCCTTGAATCTGTGCAATTTAGGAATTCCAGTTATGAAAGTCAAGAAATGAAACTGTTATTTCCCACCCATAACAAACAATGTAGACTAAGGTTTATATATTTAAAGTTCCTTAAATAAGCTTATTGTTCTAATCTAAGGTTTATATTATTGTGTTTATGAAGTCTGTTTTGAACTTTGTGTGAGTTTTAATAGTTTTGTTCTTTGTGTGAAACTCGTCTCATTGGTTGAAGAATGTCGATGTTTATAAATTATCTTTAGTCCTGATTCTTAAGCAACATAATTTTTTGATTCAAGTGTTAGCATATGTTCGGCCTTTATGTATCATGTTCTTAATAGAATTTAAATAATTAAGATGATGACAAATAGGTGAAAGAAATACTCTATAAATTTGAAGTGAAAGTTAGGTTAGTGTGAAACATGTTGTTAGATTATGATGACAAATAGGTGAAATAAATACTAAATTTGAAGTGAAAGTTAGGTTAGAGTGAATCATATATCTTATATATTAAAGTTGTGAAGTCTATTAAATTATTTTGGAGTTAAAATTAAGGTTTTTTTTTAGTAATTTTATATATTTATTTTATTTTATTTTATTAGTTATTTATTAAAATTAATTTCCTCTCAGTAACTCTTTAATTTCGTTTATCGTTAAGTGAGGTACTTACTAACTTTGTGAATTGAATTCGCCATAGGGGTTACTTGTGAAGAGTGAAAGTTTGACCGTTTTTGTTTAGCTTAATTAAGACATGGATAAGACATGGATGAATTCAAACCGATTGTCGAAAGAGTACGAGAAAGGGGTATGGGAATTTGTTGAGTTTGCGGTTGCGCACTCCAAAGACCCGCTTCGAATGCCGTGTCCTTGCTTGGGTTGCTGTTATGCCGGGGGTAAGGTTGACGGGAATCAGTTGGGATCTCATTTACTACGGTTTGGAATTGATAGAAGTTATACATGTTGGACAATGCATGGTGAGAAAAGTACCGGGAATGCTGAGTCGAGTTGTAATAGGAAGTATGCTTCAAACGACGATTGCACAGACACATACGATTGTGATCGAGTCGAAGAGATTGCAGAAGCGCTTGAAGAAGATCTTGCGGATTGTCCCAAAATGTTTGAGAGGTTGGTAAGCGATGCAGAGAAACCGTTGTATGTTGGTTGTTCAAAATTCACAAGATTGTCTGCGGTGTTAAAGTTGTACAACTTAAAGGCGGACAATGGATGGTCGGATAAAAGTTTCATAGAGTTATTAGCCCTTATGAAAGATATGCTACCAGAGGATAATGTTCTTCCCAATCGAACGTATGAAGCCAAAAAGATGTTGTCTTCTATTGGAATGAGCTATGATAAGATACATGCATGTCCAAACGATTGCGTTTTGTTTCGAAACGAGTATGCAGCGTTGAATGAGTGTCCTAAATGTGGTGCCCCTCGATATAAGAAAAAGTTGTCTCCTGCTAAAGTCTTATGGTATTTTCCTATAATTCCGAGATTTAGACGCATGTATCGTAGTGAGACCGATTCAAGACACTTGACTTGGCATGCAGATGAAAGAATTATTGATGGAAAGTTGCGACATCCGGCAGACTCACCACAATGGAGTAAAGTTGATACTGAATATCCTGAATTTGGAAAAGAAGCAAGAAACCTTCGGTTGTCATTGTCTACTGATGGAATGAACCCGCATGGTATTCAAAGTATCTCGCATAGCACATGGCCTGTGATTCTTATGATTTATAACTTACCTCCGTGGCTATGTATGAAGCGTAAGTACATGATGTTATCTATGCTAATTTCTGGGCCTAAACAACCAGGGAATGACATAGACGTATACTTGGCACCCTTAATCGAAGATTTAAAGTTTTTGTGGGAGAGAGGTGTGGAGGTTTACGATGGGTATAGGAAAGAAAGTTTCAACTTGAGGGCGATGTTGTTTGGAACAATTAATGATTTTCCAGCATACGGAAATCTATCCGGGTACAGCAACAAGGGTCAAAAGGCGTGTCCTGTTTGTGAAGATGAAACCGATACGACACGATTGGCGCTTTGTCAGAAGAATGTCTTTCTCGGCCATCGTAGATTCTTAAATTCTAATCATCACTACCGTGGGTGGAGAAAAGCATTCAATGGAGAGGCCGAACATCGTACAGCCCCGCCTTTTTTGTCAGGTGATCAAATTTTTGAAAAGGTGAAAGATGTGAGCACTCAGTTTGGCAAGCCTTTTGCACATTCAATTGTCAAGGGTGGGTGGAAGAAGAAGTCAATTTTCTTTGAACTTCCATATTGGAAGTCGTTGTACGTAAGACATTTCCTGGATGTTATGCATATTGAAAAAAATGTATTTGACAGCGTTATAGGTACGCTACTCAATATACAAGGAAAGTCTAAGGATGGCGTTAACATAAGGAATGACATGGTAAACATGGGGATGAGAACTGAATTGGGGCCCGTGACGAAAGGAAGACGAACATATCTGCCACCTGATGTTTACACTCTATCTAGAAAGGAGAAGAAAACATTGTGTAAGTTCCTCAGTGAAGTAAAAGTTCCAGAAGGCTACTCTTCAGATATTAGAAGACTTGTGTCCATGAAAGACCTCAAGTTAAAGAGTTTGAAGACGCATGATTGCCATGTTATAATGGAACATTTTTTACCAATAGGTATACGTTCTATTCTGCCAGAAAAAGTAAGAAGCGCAATAACTAAGCTGTGTTTCTTCTTCAGGTCTATTTGCAGTAAGGTGGTCGATCCCGCGATCTTACCAACATTGCAAAATGAGATAGTTGTTACTTTATGTGATCTTGAAATGTATTTTCCTCCCTCGTTTTTTGACATAATGGTTCATCTAGTCGTTCATCTTGTGAAAGAGACACAACTGTGCGGACCAGCTTATATGAGATGGATGTACCCTGCTGAACGTTATATGAAAATATTAAAAGGGTACGTGAAAAACAGAAGTCGACCAGAGGGTTGTATTGCCGAGCGATACGTTGCTGAAGAAGCGGTTGAGTTTTGTACTGAATATCTGTCAAATGTTCAATCAATTGGACTCCCCAAATCTCATATTGTCGAAAAAAAAGAAGGAAAAAGGCTAATTGGAAATAAAGTTGTGACAGTATCAATGGTCGAACGGGATCAAGTGCACTTGTATGTTCTGCACAATGAGATTGAGGTTGAGCCGTTTGTTGAAATGCACAAAGTTGTTCTCCGAGATTTAAATCCAAATAGAAATGAGAACTGGATAGTACGAGAGCACAATCGAAGTTTCATACCGTGGTTTAGAGATCATATTTATTCAAAGTATCGTTCAGATCCTGCTTCAGTAACAGAAAGGTTGAGATGTTTAGCCTATGGTCCATCTGTAATTGTGCTTTCTTATAGCGCATACGCAATTAATGGATACACATTTTATACCAAAGAACAGGATGATAAAAGTACTATGCAAAATAGTGGTGTTACCTTGGTAGCTGAAGCTATGCACATATCAAGTGCGAATGACTTAAATCCGAAATTTGCAAATTTGTCATATTTTGGGGTTATCGAGCGCATTTTGGTGTTTGATTACGCGAAGTTTCAGATTCCTGTATTTGGTTGCAAGTGGGTTGAAAATAATAGTGGCGTACGAATGGATAAGTCAGGATTTTTGCAAGTGGATCTCAATAGGGTAGGGTACAAAGATGAGCCTTTCATTCTAGCCTCTCAAGCTAAACAAGTGTTCTATGTCAATGATCCGACAAGTACGAAATGGTCTATAGTGCTTTTATCTAACAAAATAGTTGATGAAAAAATTGAAGATCAAGGTGATATTGGTGTTGGCATTGAATCTTGTACAAGAAACGATCAAAATGAGAATGAATCTTGTATTAGAAATGATCATAATGAGGGTATTTGGATCAATCCAACCGTCCGCATTGTTAAGAGACGCGTAGTACACAATCCTACCAAGAAAAGAAAGAGACGTTAGTGATAAAGTTAGTGTTAATAGTGTCAATGTTTTAGTTTGTTTGATACAGGTTCAAAATTTGAAGCATTTTTGTATGCTATGATGACTTGTTGCAATGATGAAACTTGATTGTTGTACATGTTCAAATATATACATGTTCTCTCTATTTCAATCTTGATTGTTGGTACTGTAATGTTAGTTTAATGGTGTACATGTTCAAATATATACATGTTCTCTCTATTTCAATCTTAATATGAGTATCATCTAATATTATTTTTGTCATTTTTGTCTCCTTCATTTTCCTTCATTTTTGTCTTACTGGTTCATATACCATCTACATATTATCTAGTTGTTCAAGAGTTAAGGGGTAATTCGAATTAAAGGTATTATCTTTTTATTTTGTTTTAAAGTTTTCATTTTTGTTTTTAGTATATCCTCCAACAGTGTTTTGTTTTTATTTTAATATTAAGATGTTTTTTCTAACATTTTTTTTATGTTTTAGGTATCTCTTCAAAGCAAGAAAAATATTACTGGACTGCTTATTTATTATCTATGGGTTTAGTTTCTTTTGTTGTTAAATACTTTATTATTTTTAGTAAAAGGGGTTGAGTTTTGAGGACATCTTTATTATTTTTATGTAATTTTTTGAAATGTTTCTCATATAAAGTTAGTGTTAATAGTGTACTAATGTGCTTTAGTTTGTTTGATACAGGTTCAATGGCTCCAGATAGAGATGCTCCACCTCAAAACCCACCTGAAAACGCACAAGAAAACTCACAAGAAAGAGTTGCTTCGGATACAAATGCTCCACCTGATACTGAAGCAAAAGAGGTGGCACGAGGCATCATTATTATGAAGGGAATCATTCGACATAGAGACCAAGGATTAGTATACCGATTGGAATGGAATTCTGATAAACAACCAATTGGTCCTAATTCTGCAAAGTTGACAAGTTATATTGGTACACTTGTCCGTATGCATATTCCGGTCTCCGTAGCTACCTGGAAATCGAAAACGAAAAATTCAGAATTGGAGGAGAAAAAACAAGCGATTTGGGAAGAGCTTCAGGTATATATCATATATGGTTAATTGTTGTTATTATCTTGACGATAAATTGTTTAAATTACTTATACTAACACTTCAGGTATATATCATATATGGTTAATTGTTGTTATTTTTGCAGAGGACTTTTGAGATACCAGATGAACGTAAAAGCTACATACTTAGTTTGGCCGGCAAAAGATATAGAGGGTGGAAAAGTTTTTTGACAAACACCTATCTTAAGGATAAAGATGGAAAATTTCTTGAAGAGGCACCGGGACGGCCAACAAAGTATGCGACATTCATTGATGAAGCAGATTGGGCTGAGTTTTTAAAGCAAAGAGATGAAGCATTTCAGAAAAAGAGTGCCACGAATAGTAAGAGAGCATCCAAACCCGCGTATCCATACAAGAAAGGGCGTTTGGGATATGCACGCTTAGAGGATAAAATTGTAAGTAAATAGAAATGCGTTTTAATTAATTGTCTACATGTGCATGTTTTAATTGACGATTTTATCGTTTGTGTCAATGCATAGTTAGAGGAGACTAAAAGTGAGGAAGCTTCACTTCCTGTACATGTGTTGTGGAAGGAAGCTCGTGTGGGCAAGAATCAAGCTGTCGATCCCGATGTTCAGAGAGTTTATACTGAATGTGTAAGTATAATACTGTGTCTTTAATTAAATCAAATGTTTTTTAATATATAAATGATTTTTTATCTCCACTAATAATTATTTAAATGTAAATGAATTACAGGAGACCTTGTCGCAATCGGCATCCACCGGTGAGGAGAGCGTACTTAGTAGAGTACTAGATGCTCCCGAGTATCCCGGTCGGGTGAGGGGTAAGGGTCATGGTGTGACTCCAACCTCTTTTTATAAGAGTTCTAGGAGAAGATCAAATCTTACCAATGAAGAAGTGTTGCAAAAGTTGCAGGAATTGCAAGCACAGGTCTCTGAATTGCAAAGAGATAAAGATATGTATATGAGAGAAAAATGCAACACTTCATCGGTGAGAGATACTAGTGATAAGGCTAGTATCAACTATCAAAAGAAATTTCCCGAGGTAATTATAAGTTTTTTTCCTTACAAACTGTTCTATTTTATTAATGATAATGACTTTATATTTTCTATTTGTTTAGGGCATTTCATCTTGCCAACTATACTTATCGTCACCGAATTATCGACTAGTTGGCAAGGGAAAAGTGCACAACACTTCGGGAGATTTACTTCACCACAGACCCCTCCCTGATGGACACCTGAAAGTATCGGTGGATGTTGTATTAGATCGTGATGCGATTCTACCGGTACCCGACATGGTCTCAGAGACGACATTGCTGCGAGATGCAATAGGATCATTTGTTGCATGGCCCTCGGAGCTCATTACCATTAGTGATGAGGTATACTGAAAACGATTATGAATCATTTAGTTTTCGAATGTCAATTCTAAACCGTTTATTAATTATTTTTTACATTTTAATTTTAGACTGCTCCTATAAAACCCGCAATTAAGGGTAAAGGGATTTTACAGGAGGAGGAGTCTGTTGCATCACTAAAAGAGGTACATTTAAAGTGTTAATATATAGTCTGAATCTAAATCTGCATGATTTTATATTTTACCTAACTTATATGATTTTTAGGCATCCGCTCGGGAGTCACAACAAGTGACGCAGCAGGTTCGTAGCTTACCACCCACTGGTCCTCCGAAGCAAGCGGCAAAAAAAGGCGGTGCTTTTGTGCCTCGATACCGTTCGACACTCGCAACAATGGTTGATATGTCCGATTTGAAGGATGGTGGTTTACGTGAAATCAACATGGATGAAAGTGTCTTCGGTATTGAATTCCAGTCACATATTACATTTGATGACTTGGAAGAGATTTTTACCCATGATCAACTAGGCGTCAGTAATATGCACTCATACATCCGGTAATATTCACTCATCCGATATATTATTTAATTAGTCCCACAATATAATTTATTTACACATTTCAATGAAAATAATCTAATGTTTATTATGTTTTTATTTAAGGTTGTTGTATGACAGAGTGTTGCGCGGGACTGCATTGTCTAACAGATTCCGTTTCGTGTCTTCCGCCCATTGCAGCGGAATGACAATTGCTTCGGAACCGGAATCAGTTAGACAGCGCTTAGTAGATAGATTCATGTCCACCGGCAATACAGAAAGTCTGCATCTTTGGGCGTATAATACCCGACCAGTAGGGTTAGTTTCTCATTCTTGGTTCATCTAATCTCTGTTTCTTTTGTGTATAGCAAAATTTTCATATAACCTATTGTTTTAATTTATAGAGCACACTGGTTGCTGCTTGCTATCAACCCGATAAGAGAAGTCGTGTATTATCTGAATTCGGTAAATGGTGAATGGACCAATTATCCGGCTATGAAGGAAATCGTTGATTTGTAAGTGGGATCGTTCTAAATATATATTCGTGTATATTTATATATTTTCTTATTTGTGGGATTGATTTAAACATATGCTTTTATATATTTAATAATTAGATCAATACAAGTGTTCCGTAGTCAACGGGACGCACAGGTATCCCGAACTAAATCGAACAACATCACTTGGATCCAAGTGCAGGTACATTACTTTTCACAATTTTGCTTATAATATTTATGCTACTTGGTAAAACAAGACAACTATAGAATCTTATTTGTTTTATTATGTAGTGTCCGCAACAGCGAAACAGTCATGATTGCGGATACTTTGTTTTGAGGTTCATGAAAGAAATCCTTCAGGCGAATCAATTAGAGATTCCGCTCACGGTATGAATTTATAACTTAAGATAATTTCATATAATTTATTACATTTAACTAAATATATCATTTATATTATGTTTTTGTTTTGTAGTACCTTGACGAATTCCGTGCTGCTGCGTACCCGAAGCTTAAGTTGGAAGAAATTAAAGAAGATTTGTGTCAATATTATATTAGGCAATTTTTCATGTAGGATTTGTGTCGATTTGAACTATAATATTATTGATGTAATGATGTATATATATAATTTTGGATATTATAATGGTATTATATTAGTACATATATTGTCTTACTGATGGCTGAAATAATAGCGTCGAAAATATATTACAGGTCAAAAATATATTACAGGTCGAAAATATTACAGGTCGAAAACATTACAGGTCGACTGGGAGGATTAAATTATAGGCTGCACATAAAAATACCTCATTTAGAAACGACAGCGCTTTTAAAAAGCGCTCTTAAAGGTCCACCTACTAAAGCGCTTCTTAGTAAAAGCGCTGCCAAAGACCAGTAAAAAAGCAAAAAAAATTAAAAAAAAACGCAGCCTACAAAAGCGCTTTTGTAAAAGCGCTCTGGTAGGCCCCCCTATAAGAGCGCTTTTTCTGGAAAAAGCGCTCTTATAGGGGGGCCTACCAGAGCGCTTTTACAAAAGCGCTTTTGTAGGCTGCGTTTTTTTTTAATTTTTTTTGCTTTTTTACTGGTCTTTGGCAACGCTTTTAAAAAGCGCTCTTAAAGGGGGGTCTACCAGAGCGCTTTTTCCAGGAAAGCGCTCTTATAGGGGGTCCTACCAGAGCGCTTTTTCCAGGAAGCGCTCTTAAAGGGGGGGTCTACCAGAGCGCTTTTAGAAGCGCTTTTGTTACCTACGCCAGCGCAAGCTTTTAAAGCGCTTTTAAAGGCCAAAATAAGCGCTTTAGTAGCCCTTTTCCGTAGTAGTGATTGCTTCATCTTTCCTGACTATCAGTTGGTACCTACACTAGAAGAGTTCTCTCTACTATTAGGAGTACCCGTGCTTGATCAAATACCGTTCACCGGTCTAGAAGGGATTCTGAAACCTGAGGTCATCGCTGAAGCTTTGCATCTAAAGAGAGCCGACATCATAGAAAGTTGGGAGATAAGAAGCGGAGTCAAAGGGTTCCTAGCCAAGTTTCTATTGGAGAAGGCTTGTTCATTCTGGGAAGATATGGATTTTCAAGCTTTTAAAGATGTCCTGGCTCTTCTCATCTATGGTTTGGTTCTATTTCCCAACTCGGACCAATTCATAGATGTTAATACCATCAAAGTATTTCTCTCTCGTAATCTTATACCTACCTTGTCGGGATACATCTTACATTGCTTCCATACTCGCACCGTGAAGAAAAGAGGTACTATCTTGTGTTGTATTCCCCTACTCGCTAAGTGGTTCACTTCACACCTACCTCAATCAACATTGAAGAACGAGCAAAAATTGACATGGTCTAAAAGGATGATGTCCCTCACCCACTCTGATATTCATTGGTGTTCGAGATCCTTGGAAGATGCATCTACCATTGACCGTTGTGGGGAATTCCCTAACGTCCCACTGCTTGGTATTAGGGGGGTATCACTTACAACCCTTGCTTAGCTTTACGACAGTTTGGGTATTCCCGAAGAGATGGTCCTCACGAGATGCTCATCCAAAGTGTGGTGTTCGACTACGAAAGTGACGATCAGGGCTACCATCAGAGGTTTGCACGAGCTTGGAGGATGGTAAAGAAAGTGGATAGTAAGACATTGGGACACAAAAACTCTATTCCCCTTGAGCCTTATCTTAGGTGGGTGCGAGCTTGTGCCCAGAGTCTCATAACGCCTTACCCCTCTATCCTCCCTGTTATCATAGAGCATGTTGTTGAAGGAGGTGTCCCGTACACTGTCCTTCATCCCAACATGCCCACCTCTCTCGAATACCTACAAAGGGATTAGATTCAGCTTAAGGAAGAACGAGACACTTTTGAGGCCCGATTCTACGCCAGTGAGAAGAAGGTTCTGGAACTCACCAAGCAGCTTAATGAAGAGCGGACTCTGAACGCCTACATCGCACTAAAGAGGATGCGTTCAACTTTTTTGTCTTAGAAGTTTTTGTATTTTATTTCTTTTATTGTAAGCCCAAAGAGACATGATGTACTCAAACTTGGATTTATTAATATAACGTGTGTTTCCTTTTTTTTGTCTAAAAAAATTTAAATCTCTAATTTCCTTGAAATCATTTGCATATGCATCTTCATTCATCATAACACAAACATATTTCTTACAACAGGTCTCCTTATCTCTCTCTACTGTTTATTTCAGTGAGATGGATATTGAACAGACAGTAAAAGATCTTCAGGCGCAGAACGCTCAGTTTCAACAAATGTTCTTGACTCTGGAAAAAGGATAAGAGGAGTTGAAAACTTTGCTGATCAAAGAAAATAAGAAGAAAGCGAAGAAATCGACCAGTGTTTTGAATCTGGGAAGAAGGTTCAAAGGACCAACCAGACGGACTCTAGACTTTACAACATCATCAGGTGAAGGGGATAATCAAGAAGGGAAAAACAAGGAAGTGACTGGCCATCCATAGTCTGAAGAAGAAGAGGTTGATTACTCTGAAGAGCAGTATCCCCCAGCTGACAACAAATACAAACAGTTGGAAGATCGCCTCAATGCTATGGAGATCCAGAAGGTAACCGGGTTGGATTTTGAGGAGCTAGGACTTGTCTCAGGGGTTGTCATTCCGCAGAAATTCACGCTCCCTACTTTCGCTAAATATGACGGTGTCTCTTGTCCAAAGCTGCATTTGAGATCATACGTCAGGAAAATTCAACCCCATACTGCGGATAGGAATCTATAGGTGCATTTCTTCCAAGAAAGCTTATCAGGAACACAGTTGGATTGGTTCTATCAGTTGGAAGGGTCCAACATCCGCAATTGGGAAGATTTGGAATCCGCTTTTTACAAGTAATACCAGTATAATGCTGACTTAGCTCCGACACGAACACAGTTGCAAGGCATGTCTATGGGTACAGATGAAGGTTTCAAAACCTATGATAAAAAATGGCGAGATCTCGCGGGAAGGGTCCAACCCCCTCTATCTGACAGAGAATTGGTGGATATGTTCTTAGGCACGCTATCTGGTCCATTCTTCAAACACTTGATCGGAAGCTCCTCGGCTGGGTTTACCGAATTAATCATGACCGGCGAACGGGTAGAAGCGGGTATAAAAAGTGGCAAAATTCAAAGAGATGCATCCTCAAACGCGATAAAGAAACCCTTTATCAGAAAGAAGGAGGTCAGTGTTGCATATGACTATAGGAATCAGGACATAAATGAACGTCGTCCAGCGGTAGGGGCTGTCATGATCTCTAAGCCTGCACCTACTCAACAAAGGAACAATCAGTCTAGAACGGAAAGGCCGGTAAGACAGTTTACCCGGATAAATATGACGT
The DNA here is from genome assembly GCA_948472305.1 of Vicia faba. Lineage (NCBI taxonomy): Eukaryota > Viridiplantae > Streptophyta > Magnoliopsida > Fabales > Fabaceae > Vicia > Vicia faba. Next base: position 913,519,183 of record OX451736.1, on the reverse strand, counting down.
TGTCTCAAGTCTTGCCACATTTGTTAAAATCCAATTTGGTAACCTTGCGGGAAGCTCCGAAGAATCCCAACACTGCCTCTCCCCGTTATAACCCAAATGTTCGTTGTGCTTACCATTCGGGAATTCCAGGTCATGATACAAACTACTGTTGGGCTTTTAAAAACAAGGTGCAAGACCTTCTAGAGGCAGAGGAAATTGAATTTGATGCTCCTGAGATCCCAAATATTATCACCGCTCTTATGCCTAAGCACGTCTGTGGTGTTAACGCTGTTGAGGATGGTGTGTTTGTTACTGTTATTGATGAACTTGTTACTCCCTTCCTAACCGTCAAAAGGAACTTGTTGAAGGCCAGTTTATTTATGGGTTGTGGAAAAGGCTGCCACCTCTATTTATCTCTACCGACTGGTTGTTATTTATTGAAGGCAGTTTTCCAACGACTGATGGATGACAAAGAGATTTTATTTGGAAAGACTCCCATTCCAACCATTTCTTACAAGGATGTTTCAATAATAACCATTTCCGACAATCCTCCCAAGGTCTCCACCAAAAGACCCGTTAGGATTACATCTGTTCCGAAGGTGACTCCACTGATAATCACTATGCTAGGGCCAATCCCGTACTCCTTAGACAAAACTCTTCCCTGGAACCATGGAGGTGACGTCTACGACCACAGCATCAAGCAAGAATGGCTAGCTGTTGAAGACCCGGTTTTTGAGAAGGCTGACCCCGACATCGGCAACATCGTGGGAACCAGCAAAATAACCAGAAGTGGAAGAGTGTTCTCCCTTGAGATTGCTTCTCCGAAAGTTGTGACCAGTCATGTGATCATTCCTACTTTTGTTCCTACTGATACTACTACTACAGTTCCTGTGATTACCCCTGCTGACATCCCTATCACCGAGTCGACCGAGACTCGGGGAAAATATATTTTAGTCGAGCCTGTCTGGACGAAGTCGCAGTCAGTATCTATCCCAGAGTCCAAGAAGGAGATGGAAGAAATTTTGAAAATTATAAAGAGAAGCGACTATAATGTAGTCGAACAGCTAGGGCAGACCCCTTCAAAGATTTCTATGCTAGCTTTACTATTGTGTTCTGAAGCTCATGCGAAGGCCTTGGTGAAATTTCTTAAAACTGCCCATGTACCACAGGAAACCTCTGCTGACCAATTCGAAGATTGTGTGGCCAGCTTGACAGCTGATAACGGTTTGGGCTTTTCTGATGCTGATCTAACACCTAGAGGGAGGAAACACAATGAGGCGTTGCATGTCTCTGTCGAATGCAGGGGCACTACTTTGGCCCATGTCCCGGTAGATACTGGTTTATCATTGAATAGGTTGTCTAAGAAGGCTCTGGATAGACTAGGATGTGAAGGTTTTACCTTAAAACCCATCAATATAGTGGTAAGGGCCTTCGATGGTTCGAAGAGAATGGTGCACAGGGAGGTGGACATCCCCATCAAAGTTGGAACTCAGACCTTTGATTCAACTTTTTATGTGATGGATGTCCTCCCTTCCTATTCCTTTTTATTGGGCCGACCTTGGATTCATGGCGTTGGTGCCATCACCTTTACATTACATCAGATGTTGAAGTACCCAATCAAGGGAAAAATCATCACTGTCCATGGAGAGGAGGAATATATGGTCAGTCACCTGAACTCCTTCAGGTATGTGGAAATGGATGGTGAATTCATCGAAACTCCGTGTCAGCATTTCGAGGAAGTCCCACAAACAGTTGCGGCAACCAAGACTGTTTTCAAAATCCCGAAGATTACCAAACCTATGCTAAAGATGGCTTCTCTGAAAGACGCCAAGGCAGTAGTCGAAGAAGGTGGGTGTACCATTTGGGGCCAACTCCCAGATATTCCCT